>JAKTYL010000010.1:23331-324606 GCA_030578715.1 Magnusiomyces tetraspermus | reverse complement strand
AATAAATAGAAATAAAGAGTTGCAGAATAAACATGCCACCTTATTCTTCAGCGAGTCTCCAATTCCTCCACTCCTTCGTTGTGGTGAGTCTCGATTTTTGAAAAAAAAAAAAAAAAAAAAACAGCAAAATGACACCTCCAAAGCTCATAATGTAAAACTCTCTTGGGTAAAGAACGAGACTATTTTTTATTTTTTTCCCTCTCATTGTCGGTTTTCGCATAACTGTTTATGATAACTCTGTTTGCTTCAAAATAGTTGATTCGTCATTGCTCATCCAAGTAAAGACATATCTACGTAAAGCAGTACACGTCAGGTATCGCGTTTGGAATGAAAAACTGAAAAAATTAAAATTAAAATTAAAATTAAAATTAAAATTAAAAAAAAAAAAAAAAAAAAAAAAGTCTATACATGTACGCAGGGTGATTATCACCTATAAAATGCACGCTTCTACGATTGGGCAGCCTGCAACACTTGAACTGCTGGGTGCTATGATTGTTTATTATATACAATTCAAAAGAGTGACACTCAAAACTTATTGAAAGCCTTATAGAATAGATGGATTAAAGCACACCCTTCGTAAGGCTCTTTTGACTTGCTCTCCATTTGACGCCCAGATATACTTTTGACTTTGAAAAATTACTCCTTCATGAAGTCTACTCTGACATTTGTACAATGCAAAGCAGGTTTGGACTACTGACAATTGTTGCAACGAAAACTTATTGATAGCATTTGAATGAGAAAATACGGTATACATTTTTCAACTAAACAATGAAATATATATATATTTAAACTAATCTTTATTCCTTAATTCCACTATTTTATAAACATCTTTCCAAAAGGCACAGTGTAAAAATACTGATAGTCTAGATTCAAATACCCTGTTAGGACCCTCTTGGTACCATTTCTGTAATTGGACTGTTTAGGAAAACTGGTATTTTATAATAACATTAACTAAAACTAAAACTAAAACTAAAACAAAAAGAAAACAAAAAAGGTTGCTTGCTTTTACATGGCGTAACGGAACTCTGGGTTCTCGAAATCAGTCAAATCAGCAAACTCTGAGTTTTCCATTCCGTCCAAAGTCTCGTTTCTTTCGTCACGAGCCTTGTTTTCTCTGTAGTTGATGACGTACAGCGCCACGGCAAAAAAGAAACACACGGCGTAGGCAACAACAATAACGATTTTCGCGCTGTGGTAGTGAGGAGCCTCAGAAGTGATGAATGTTTGGGGGCCAATCAGGTTACCGACACAGTAAGCAATCATACAGAGAGCGCCAGTGACGACCTTCTTGGTGTGGCCGGCAGTGTTGGAGGTGACGCAACTGATGAAGCAGATGAAGCCAGCAATAGACATGCCTTGAAGGTAGTAGCCAGCAAGCTGGGCATGGACTTGTGGAGCAAAAGCGAGCAAGCAGGCAGACAGAATACTGAGGAGGTAAATGAACATGGCGCAGATCATGCGCTGGCGAGTGATTTGTGCAATGTAACAGACAATCAAGATACCAACAAACTCCACACCACCAAAGGGGGCACCCATAAGCAACGCCATCTCGTTCTTGTAGCCCATATTCTTGATCATGATGGAACTGAAAGTACCAATACCACCGTTGGGAATCTCTGCAGCGACAATGGCAAAAAAGTAAATGTAGGTTCTGACGTCCTTGAAAATTTCCATAAACTGGTACTTTTTAAAGTGCTTGTTTCCGAAACCTTGCTTGTTGGAACGAATACGCTCAATCGTAAGAAGTCGGTCTTGTTCGGTGAGGAACCAGGCCTTGACGGGGGAATCTGGAATATGGATAGCAAAAACAATACCAAGAGCAATCGTGATGACACCAAGAATAATGTAAAGAAGTCTCCAAGCGGCCATGGGCAAAGATTCGGGATCCCGACGAGCCAGGCCGAAAGAAATAAGAGAACCCAAAATAGCACCGATGCCAGCAGAAGCACTCCAGAGCGAAGTTCGAAAGAGCTGCTCCTCTACTTTATACCACTGAGAAGTCATGAGCATGAAACAAGGCGTTACTACCGATTCTAAACAACCCAGTAAAACACGAGTGACCATGAATGTCGCATATGTGTGAGTGATGGCACTCATACATAGAACAAAGCCCCAAAGAACAATGAAAGCACCACCAGTTTTGCCAATAGGAAAGTGCTGTAACACCAAAGAGGCTGGAATTTCAAAAACCATGTAACCTAGGTACAGCGCGGTTCCGACCCAACTATACATGTTTCCATGCATGTGCAAGTCTTCTCGGAGACCCATGATAGAGGCGTAAGAGTTTGTTTGTTTGTCCATGTACTGGACAGCGTAGATGACGCACATGATGGGACAGATGAACATGTCAGCTTTGCGGAGTAAGCGCTTGTTGGTTGCACTGTCGACAACAAGACCTTGAGACTGCTGTGCTAGTGCATAGCCCAAGTCTCCATCTTTGGCATCAATGAGCTCCTTGATGTTACCAACGCCAATAGTGGCCTCAGCTTTTCCCTCATCAGGAAATTCAAGATTTGGATCTTTGAGCTCGGATGAGTTTGATGTAGTTTTTACAATGTTTGACATTGTGATTTATAGTGCGATAAATAAATAAATATATATATATATATATATATGAGTGGTGTTTAGAATAGTGATGTGAAACAAATAAATGAGTAGAAACAAGAAATAGAAAAGTCAATCCATTGGAATATCAGACTATTTAAATACAATATTTCATCAATCCATTTCTGGAGCTTAACTGTCAAGTTTATCAAGATTAAACCGATAAGCTGAAAAATAACAATCAGTGTAGATCTATTTTCCAAACTTTTCATATTTTTTTTAGTCTTTGTAGCAATTTAGTGATTTTTCATTTGTACATGTCTACGATTTATTTTTTTTTTACATTTTCAGCCCTATCTATAGGGTGGGCTGCCTTTGCTGGCTATCGATATGCTTTTCCTGATACGTCCGCTTTTGGGTTATCGATAACAAACAGCCATTGTAAGTCGTAAAAAAAAAAAAAGCCAATACCGCGGGCCGTTTAAGCTTTGTCTTTTATTTTTTTTTTAATTTGGTGGCATTTTGTTGCCTCTAAACCTTTTAATGTAAACGGTTTTTTACAGCAGGACTTTGATGCCAAGTTTCTTGCGCATTAACTAACTATATGGGCCCTGTTATCGCTATGATGAGTGTTTTAGGGCATGCTTTTATTTACGATTCATTGTTATACGTCTGAGACCAGGACTTTGACTATGACACTTTCTGTAATTGTGATGCAATGCTCTGGAATATTGTCTTGGTACTCACAAATCCGTATTTGTTATTACTTTTATCCATTTCATTTTTTAATTTTTTCATTTTTTTTTTTTTTTTTTTTTTTTTTTTTTTTTTTTTTTATTATTTTGATTTTGATTTTCAGCCAATGGATTGAAGCAGCGCTTATCCAACTAAATCCTTGATTTGAACCCGGTCACATAAGTATTGAAAGAACAGCCAACTCTCGAAAATGACAGTAACTCTGTGTGACAACCTAGTCTAATTGACAGCTGAATACATATTTGAACTACTGAATCTATGCCAATACTATCAAAAGGGCTTTTTTTTTTTTTTTATAAAACGAAATAAACACTTGCCATATTTTACACATAGGCCAAACTATTGTTACATTTGAAAAAAATAAAAAAGCCAAAACGAAACTACCCGGTTAATACAACTCGAATCTTTGCCCACGGCGAAACATTTCTCATAAACAATCAGCAATAAACAAAAAGCACAAAAAAAAAAAAAAAAAAAAAAAAAAAAAAAAAAAAAAAAAAAAAAAAAAAAAAAAAAAAAAAAAAAAAAAAAAAAAAACAAGAGCCTCGCAAGCCAATTAGACTGATGAAATCAAACACCAGACTTTTGTTTGGCTGGGTTCGAGTGGCTTTACTTTTAAACTGCAGACCAACCGCAGGTCGACGACAAAGAAGAAGCTAGTGTAAATGTAAATGATTGTAAAAAAATCTGTATAGTTTTTGTATACTCTGAGTGTGTTATTGTATTCAGCATGGTTGCCAACGTAAATAGACCATGGTAATAAGGCTATTTTTAAAACTGGCTTGTGAAATTGTTTTTTTTTTGTCTCTGTGTGTTTGAGAGTATGTGCCAATGTGAATCTGAATGGTACCCAAGTACATCAAAACCTACAAAATACACCATTATCAAGGAAATCGTCAAGCGCAGGCACTATATCTATTTGAAATGAATTATCATTGGCTAGTATTAAAAAAAAAAAATATTTTTGAAAAAAATCCATGCTCAAAGAATTATAGGCAAAATTTATGAACAACACTCGGATTTTTTTTTTTATAGACGTGGCTACCTACTGGCTCTATCACTTCACTTGTCATAGAATGTGCTACACGACACCAAATGTAAGCATATTATTGCTATTTCCTGGCTTTTCAGCACATATTCCCTCTTAAATAAGATTCAGCCGATACGATCGTTTCTTGCCTCATCAATTTAAGCTTTACGAGAGTTTAGCCCGAATAAAATTTAATTCTTATCCACCTGGCTCTTTTTGCCGACTTTAGGGTTTATAATCCCATTCTGGATTTCAGAAATGGTTACAGTTGCCTGTGTTCCTTCCTTTGTTTCATAATAGGAACTTTGTGCCCAAGTCTGCCGAGGGCTTTTTGAGTTGAGCTCTCCCTTTGGAGTATTTTTGGGCACTCTTTAAGTATGTGCCCCCCACGGTCTCAGGGTCGTGGCCATCTGTACTAATCTGCTTAGTACCTCTCCTATCTTGAGAAATCTAGCTTTTGTGTTTACCTTCTTGCTATCTGCAATTCTTCTGTACCAAACTCCTTTATCCCCTCCTTATTACTCCTGTTGATACGTTTTAATGCCTTCATCTTTTCTTCATATATTTCCGATGCTGCTCTTTCGTCGTTTGGTATTTCATCTATAGGTCGACTTCTTCCCTGGTTTCCAACTGATTCCCATGGGAGTTTTATAACCTTCACTTTTTTTTTTTTTTTTTTTTTTTTTTTTTTTTTAAGTCTTCAAAAGTTGTGAGCGATATAATCCTTTATCTCTGCCAAAAAGTGAAGCAGATTCAAGAGGTGGAAAAGGTTTTGTTCCTCGGGCTATTACGGTAAAATCTTATTAAAAACCAAGCAGTTGACTAGCGACAAAAAAAATAAAATCGTATTAAAAAAAATTCAAAAAGTGAATAGTAGTTTTGGTAGAATAGATAAACAATAAACCAAGTAAAAACAATCAAAGACCAAAAAAAAAAAAAAATAATAATACCGGGGGTTTACAACTTCTAGAAGTAGAACCGATCAATTTTAATAGGTGGAAATAACACCAGCTTTATCTGTTGCCAAATCCGTTATCTAATGTGGATAATATCTGGTGTATTTTCGAGTTTAATCTTTGGTACCTATTGCTTTTGATGCCTAGCGTCTTTATTATATTTTTTCTTCTTTTTTTTTACATTTCCTTCTCGAAGCTTTAAAGGCATTAGTTTTTATTAATATATTAATACTTCAGAAATTGTATGAACATTCTATCAACTACATCTTTGATAAGCAGGAGATAGTCCTTTGAGGGGAATTTTTTTTTTCTAAATTAAAAGTTTGCCAAAAATTGTTGAACAGTCACTTTCATCATTTTTGAGCAAGTGTACCTAGAATTTAGCTGGATCATAAAGCTATTGAGCGACCGTGGCGTTCACAAACAAGGGTCAAGCTCATGAGCATGCTTTATTATTATTATTATTATTATTTTTTGACTGCCTGATTAAAACATTTCAATCCGCTTGGAGTCATATGAAATTCCCAACTTGATTAATTAGTCCCAATAATACCTTTTGTACAGATTTCCCTTCAAATTGTAGCCCCTTTTGTTTTGTGATATATGACCTTTTTAAACATCATATAGTGTTCAAATAATGGGAATCATCTGAATCATCCGTACAATCTGAACCAAGGAACCGATTTGAAAGAATGAAATCATAGTTGTGTCGTCTTCTCCGAGGTGTCCTATTAGTTTGGCTGACTCCATTCAGCTGATCCCCCTGGCTTGGTATGTCTTGACGGCTTGCCTTCTGACGAGACCTTCTTCTCAAGCACCAACTGCTATGCCTGCCACGACTTTCCCTCCAACAAGCCTTGGAACAGTACCCTGCTGCTCTGCATCTTTTGCATTTGGAAAACTGTCTGCGATACTCTTCCCATTTCTTGCACGCCACATTGGCACACTGTCTGCGCCCATTCTTGTACGCTTTGTCGGAACCGCACCAGTTGCGCATAACATAGCTGCTCAAAATATTGATAAAGTTTTTCATTCGTTTGGAGATTGGAGAAGAGGTGTTGTGAGTCACTAGAGTATGAAATGTGGTATTGTAAATAGTAAACTGTTCAATAAGCGCGAAAGGATTGGCAGTAACGTTGCCCGAAAAGTCGGGATCAATGTCTTGATTAGGATTTTCAAAATCATAAGTGTCGTAATCAAAATGGAATTTGTCCAGAGGGGTCAGAGTTTCGTGTGCTAGAACTGGCCCATCTAGGCTGTTATCCATCATTTTAGGATTGCTGGTAGTTATCAAAGTCTCACAGACTGAATCGCTCATACTAAATGAAGGCAAGTCTGGTTCGGTATCTGTAGAGGTTGGCTTCAACAATAGGTTTTCAGTACAGGTGTTTGACAACTTTGTCCATGATAAAGGACTTTCGTGTTCAGTATTGTATGCCTTGTATTGGCAGTTTGGCTTGCTTTGTTGAGGATTTTCAAGTTCACTCAAATCAATCGACATTCCTGGAATGATATGAGTGCTTTGCATATATTGGCGTAGACTAAAATGTTCCGACAGATAACGCAGAATTTGCAATGAATATAAAATATCATAATCGCTTGGTATCATTTTGTTTTTCAAAAATAAACGTAGGGTTGGGTATCGATAAATAGTGGTAGAAGCGCCAAAATGAAAAGCGGCACTACTGGTGTCATCACTTGAGTCTGAGTTGCTTATGTTTGATCTTTCAAGAGTTGTGCTCGGCTCTTCGTCATAGTTTTGATAAGGCATATAATCAAAGTTAGGAACCATCAAATATGTGGATATTGGCTTAGTTGCTGCGACTAAAAGAAAATGTTAGTGTACTTGAAAACATAAACTTGAAAAAAAAAAAAAATTATAACCAAAAAACGTAAACCTAAATAAATCATTTCAATCAGGATTAAACTCACAGCTATTTCCTCTTGCTTTGGAAATTTTCAAATAGTTATCAATAATAGTAATGAGGATAGGAATAATCCCGGCTGACACGATTTTTGCCCTAACTTTCTCGCCTTCAAAATGGCAAGTATGTCGGAGACATTCAAATGCTAGTGACCATTTCCACGATATGTAGTAGTGGGCTCTTGACGTTTCATCGATTACTTCATTTGGCGGTTGGCTGCTAAAATAGTTGTTTGCGTTGTAGGCATCGTCGCTTATACATTCACGCATTATTGCTACTAATCGTTCAAGACCTCCGTCGATTGCAAGAGTTTGGCGAACTACGGCTGACCTTAGAGTAAGAAGCATAAGATTGTAGAGTGACTGGAGTAGCACACTTCCAGACGTGCAATCTAATGCCTGTCGACTGTAATAGTCTTCTGTAAGGAAAACGCATGCTGTGTTGGTGGAAACTGAAAACACATTTGAATCTCTCATCGTAAATATAATATGATATGAACCAGAAAAAACCAAAGAAGAGAACATCAAATTGTCTATAAAATATTATCTACTTATATTACTATTGATACGATGCAATCTCTTTTTTGATGTATCATTTGTCGAAGGCATGGCTTTTAAGCTATTTTCTAAACGGCACGCCAAAATCTCACGATACCCAGTGAGCAAATTTTAATCAAAATCTCAAGATTTGTTGGCTTTATTACAGAAAACCCTCACCTCATTGAGTTCCGGTTTCTTTTAACAACTTGGGGTACCACGCACATAGACTTATATGCTTAATTATGAGAGCTAATGTACATACTTGTAAACCCTTTATCTTGCTAGGAAAATCCTTTATATTTGTACAATTACTTTTTAAAGTTATAGATTAAAGAGATCTTTAATGGTTTGGATTCAACTAGGCTTGAGACTTGAACAAAGTTTGTAAATTCGATGAAAAGCAAGGTCACATCATATTTTGATTTGATTACAGTCATTAGTAATACCGTTTAGCAGCGAGTAGCAAAAAAAAAAACATAAACGAAACGAACCTCGAAGATACCAGCAAAACATATGTACAAAAAAGCTTCTCGAAATATCTTTTGATTGAGTAACTTTCTAGTAACTTCTACACTACAAAAGCCATTCAAGCTGTGAATTCAAAGCCCTATTTTTAGTATTCTTTTAAAGCTTAAGAAGCTCACTAAAAATAAATGTAAAAACCATAAACACATATTTATAGGAGCCTCAGCGAACGGCTGTAACGGTTTGTGTACGTCATACATTTTAAGCTGGTTTTTAAGCAAGAAAGTTAAACTAACAGATATTGTCACATGATTGCAGTGCTTTAATGGTAGCCCCCGAGCAAAAAGAAACATTTGAAAATATCAAATTAATAACTTTAAGATACTTGTAAAAGCAGCAGAATTATTTTCTGTGAGCTATTTACCATGAAAAACAGTTTCTAAAAAAGGTTACTAACTAAGGCGGGTGAAGTCAGCGATTATAAGCAAATAACTTTGAACTTCAAAACAATAGCCAGATAGAGCTTTGAAACAGAGCCTAATACTTGCCTATTGAGGCCAGCACCATGGACTTTGATATCTACACTGATCATAGCTATTCCTTATACAACATTTTCCTATACGTGCTGCAAAGGCTTGCTCATTCTTAAAGGCAACCTGTTGCTGCACTTGCTCCTGATTACTTCAGTTACTTCCCAATTCAACCCCCTCTTCTTTTTTTTTTTTTTTCATTTCGTTCATCGTAGCTTCCTCTGAATATATACTTTTTTTAATAAAATATTCACAAGTAAACAGTTTCGCGATATATTCAAACAGTTTGGTATAACATGTAAAAATATGTTTTGACCTATTTTTCCTACTAAGCTCTTGATAATTGTAATGAACAAAAAATATTCAGTACTCAGGGTGGCTGAGCAACCTCAGAATCATGTCGGAATATTCAAATATTCTTAATAAGACAATATTTCAACTCGAGTTCTAACATTGTACTGCTTCCTTATCCGCAGTACGATCAAGCCTTTTTATTATCAAAACCTGGTCTATAATATATTATCCTGTTTTAGTAAGATCATCGGTGAAAATTGGTAGTCGGTTTGCGACTACAATAGCCATCCTGATACCGTCATGTTTAAATTGGATTCACCCGAAAATGCGTCAAGTAAATCCCGAAAATTTTTTTCTGTTACTGTAATGACATATTCACTGCCATTTACATAATATTTTGAATTTTTGATATCGTTTTTATTAAAAGTACCTCTACTCGTTACCTAAATGAGGAAATTCTTGAAAAGCAATTGTTTGATGGCCTAACTATGAGTTTAAATCAAACAGTGATCCAAAGTCTGATTGTAAAATCGAACGCCAGAAATTGATAATTCACTAGAAACCATTAATATATTTAATTATGTTTAGTGTCACTGTTTGCATCTTGGGTATCGCTCCAGATATTTGCCTTGCGATTAATATATCACCAATTACCCATTCACACATGATGAATCCTAGCCGTTTCGTATATGAATTGCAAAAGTTTGGCAGACTTTGAAAAAAACTAAACAGAGATGAGTTTAATTAAAAAAAATAAAAAAGGATGTAGCGTTCAGTTATAAGTTGTTGTTATCTTGTCTGTGAACGGTTAATCAATGGCCTTATGGTCTTGTGAAATTAAATTAAGATGGTAGAAAATGAACAAAAGTGTGTCATAAGATTATTCAATAGATTGTAACATTTTGCACAATTCAGTCTCGGTAATTATTTTCAAAGTTTATTATAGAGAAGCGAAAAGTAGAATCAAATCAAATAACTGATGTTAAGACGGTGTTAGAAGCAAGAATTTTAATAAGCTTCAAATATAGCTTATGTTGAAAAAGAAACAATAATTAAATAATGACTGGCTTGGGACTTTCGAGTCAATAGTTGTAAATAACAGTATAGTACAACAGTTAATTTATCCTGACAAATTCAACTTTCTGGGTTTTAAAATTTTAATACCTCCTATAACGAGAGCCAATAACCGATAATTTCATAAACGGAATCTTGTTCTCTTTGATTACGTTGTTATATTCATTCGAGCCTATCATACCGTTCGCTCCTTAATAACTAGTAACATGATTCGCCCATGAAGCAAAGAAAAACTCCACATCTTTGATGATATTTTTACTGATGTGAAGTTCGGCAAATGATTATGGTTTTTTTGGCTTCTCCCTTAATTGTTTTTGTTCTGATTTAATCTTCCAAGTGATCTAAATAAATTTCATAAAAAATACAGTTGAAACAAGTTGTAAATGAGGTTGGCCAAGTTTAAGCGTACGGCTGAACTGTATTGTTGTGACTTGATGTTTGTGTAGTCTCGAAATCAAAATAAACAAACGTGATTCTCACACTTTTTTCCTTGAGATGCCATCTCAAACATTAAACTTTTTACATTTAGTTTGAGTATTTTTTTTTTTACCTGAGAATAGTTTATTTTCATCAATTTTTATTGTAGTCTTATCTAATATACAACAAAAACTTCATCACCGTTTCCTTTCTTTTGGATCATCATTATTTTAGTAATTCGTTTACTAGCTTTAGATGAATCGGCTTTTTGTATTTACTTATCGCCCATCAAAGTGAACCAGCCACTCGAGACTATCTTGTAATGCCTCCTTTGCAATTACTTTGACTGATTTGATCCGTACCTATTTTTTTGCGCTATCTATCCTTCATTCTTCTTTCAACCAGTTCGGATCTTGGGAAATAAAATCTCAGTGGAGCTAATACTTGAATTATCTGTAAGCTCCACCTGATCTAGATCAACAATCTCAATCCCAATCTTAGTGGCTCAATGCCAGGTCATAAACAAAAATACAGTTTCATCTTCAATAAACACTAAAATGAACAATAACGGCTTGTTCAAATTCTATACAGAAGCTTGCACAGTCTCGAATCCCATCAGCTATCCAGTATCTTTACTTTCGCAAAGTCTTCCTGCTGCTCCAACAACAACAACGACTACCATCACCACCACATTATTTGACAAAAGACAAGATTCAAAAGAAAAACAAAGCATCTGGACTCGTGCTTTTGCATCGTGTGCCATGTTTGCATTTGGGTCCAGTTTTTCGTTTCTGAGGCCTGCTCTTCAATTCATCGATACACCATGTCAGGATCAGCAACAAAACCAACTGTACAACTCTATGAGACAGGCTGGTGCTGTTATAAATAAAATTAATGATTACCCAGAAAACTTACAAGCGGTTACAAATCCTGAAAATGCATCAAATAGTACACAAACATCTTCTTCTTCCGTTACTAAGCCTAAGCCATTACCATCACTACCATTATCTGCTAGACAGTCCAACCCAGAGACTATTGAAAATGTTGTAGTTGGCTTTGACAGACAAAATCATAAAAAGAAATCACGCCATGACCCTAACAATGTTTCAAAGTCAAACAATGAAAATACTAAAGAATTCACATTCCATAACAACCCATCATTATCATTATCCCCAAGAAATGTACAGATTCAAAATTTGCACAGCCCTACACCCCTTATTGATCCATCACTTTCTGATTCAACAAGCTCATCTGATGACCAAAAGCTATATACTACCATCATTCAAGACAAAGTCAATGTCACAAAACAAAATTATCCACTAGATAAAAAGAATGATATGCAAGTTGTTGAACAAAGCGAGACATCATATCAAACTACTCTTACACCCCAAACTAAGGATTTTCCAATACAAAAGTTACCGAGTAATTTAAAAATAACTGACAATATCTCTGCTTATTCTAAATCCATACACTCTATTTCAACCGACTATCTACCAAATAGCATACAACTCCATTCAAGCCATAACCATGACCCTGATTCTACAAAGACATATTCTCCACCAGTCAAAAATCATGACAATCATCCAGAAAATATGCGCGCACCCAAGTTTGATGAATCTAAGCTCAAAAAGCGGCGTCCAATTACCACTTGCCAATATAAAAATTACAGCACAGATCCCCAAATTGAATTACCGGAAGATCCAGTTGATACAGACCTGTATTCCCAAGCATACCTTAAAATCATTGAAGCCCGAGATCATAAACATGCCAAATTTGGCAAGCAAAGTCAAGAAATTTTAAACAACGAGCTAGAAAAACTTGTGATTTCGGAAAACCCCTCAACAAAACAGACCGAAACTATAAAGGTTCTGAATAAGGCAGAATTACAAAAAGTGCAAAACGCATGGAAAGTATCTAACCCTCAAGAGTGTATCGCTGACTCGTTTCGAGTACAAGTGACAACTCGTGATATCCAAACATTACGGCATGGGGCCTGGCTTAACGATACTGTGATTGATTTCTATTTAGCCTTGATAACAAACCGATCCCAACAAGATAAATCTTTACCCAGAACTTTTGCATTCACATCACATTTCTATCCAAAACTTGAAAAAGAAGGTTTTGAAGGAGTCAAGCGCTGGGCAGCTAGAAAAAAAATTGATGTGACGCAAATGGATTACATATATATACCTGTCAACCGTAACAACACACATTGGTGCTTGGCTGTTATTAACAACAAGGATGCACGATTTGAGTTTTACGATTCGATGAATGGACGTGGTAAACACACACTCAGCAATTTGCGAGATTACATGATCAGTCAAACCATGATGACATACCCAGAATCGGATCCCAAAGAGCTTGGGTATGGATCATACGAAATGCTAACCTCTGTGCCATGTCCACAACAGGAAAACGCTGCAGACTGCGGTGTGTTCACATGTAAGATGGTGGAAGTACTGTCACGCGAGCAACCACTGTTGTTCACCCAACAGGACATGCCAAACTTGAGAATGCAAATGACTTTGGAAATACTTTCGCGAAAGCTTTGTTTATGAAAATAGGTTTGTGATTTTTCAAAAAAGACTCATATAATCCACGTGCATTTTAAATTTCGCATTTTTAAAAATTTAGATAATATTGTATTATATAACTACATTTAAAGTTATCAGTGACACGAAAAAAAAAAAAAAAAGATTTGTTATGTTTATTTTCCAGACATGATTTTGGCCATTGAGCTCAACTTGTCTTCATAGTCAGATACCTTGTTTTGAAGACCCATCATTTTTCCTTCCAAATATAAGGATCGTTGCTTAACTTCATATGAACGATCAAGCGTACCCACTATAGCCAACTCGTCTTCCACATCTTTGATCTTCTTATTGGTGCTTGTAATCAATGAATTCAGCAACATTGTTTCCTGGATTGAATAGAGAACCTTGTCATCAATCAGGGCCTTAAAGGCAGCTTGGTATAAAGGTTTTCCTGCCTTGATTGCCACTGTACGACCATTTTCGTGCACCAGGGTAATCATTTCTGCGCGTTGTAAAGCTGTCAGTGCCTTTTGTTGTTCCTTTGTTTTAAAGTTGGGATCTTGAAACAGGAAACTCATTGAAACTTCAGGCTCGCATTCGGCAGCATCGTGTGAGATGTTGGAATACTTGTTCAAGTTAGAGGTTCCACGATCTGAACCTGCTGGAAGCCCAGAATCGGCCAATGCAATTTGACGTTCCTTGGTAAATCCATACTTTGACAAGTTTCCCAAGAGCTTGACCAATGTCCAGGCTTGCTCCTGTGTCCATTCATTGGCGGGAGATGATGGTGTTGATGAGGAAGTTTCTGATGACAAAACAACCCGTTGAGTACGTATCAGAAACATTTGATATATCTCAGCAGCGCTTTGGGTAACCAGGTCTTCGGCTGCGTCTAATGGCTTCTCACCAGACTTTAATCGCCGAGCAAATGACTGAAGATCAGTCAAGCGGCCTCCCAATGGAGAAAGTGCGTAATCAAGATATGGGAATTCCGAAGCAATTTCCTTTGAATCACTGACATCATTTGTAATCTCGTGCTCAGTTGTTTCATTCTTTTCAAGTTGATAGCTTTGCTCTTTGTCTTCATGCTTGGACTCGGGATCACTCTGGAACGCGCCAGTGGTATAAGATAAAATCTTTGATGTCAAAGTTTCCTTTTCAGCGTCTTGTTCCTGTTTGGTTTCTTCCTCCTTCTTTAGCTCTTCCTTCATTCTTTCAACTTCTTCTTGCTCCTTCTTCTTTTTAGCTTCACTATCAACATCAGTGTACATATCGTCTTGCTTTGCTGATTTATTCGATTGGTGTCTTCTACGCAAACGTTCAGAAGTTGCTTGAGCTTCTGTACGGCGTGCTTCTAGAATCTGATTTATCACAAAACGTTTTGCATCCTTGGAGTCAGCATCACTGACCTCGGCAACTTTGAAAATTCGGTTAGGTAAAGCTGACATCAAAGCGCTTTCGTAGGTCACATCGCTGGTAATGAAAATAACATGGGCAATATTGGCTTGAACGAGTACCGAAGCGAAATCTGCCAGTTGTTTATAAACAAACTGGTGATTGGACTCGGTTCGGTTTAGGTAACGAGAAATTACAATGACAGGCTTGGATTCTGGATGTAATTGAAGATACGCTTCTTCTGTGATTTTTATTGTATTATTTGTTTCACAACTTCCGGATCGATCTTGTTCCTCCTTAACAGCAGCATGGTAGTTTTTCAAAGCAACCTTTCTAATACTGACAGTTGCCGTGTTTAACATTGACTTGAACTGTTGCTCAGAACTCTCTGCAAAGCCCGACTTTTGGCCAGTAAGACTCTGGATAATCAAATCCATGTAACCAGAAAGATTGTTCATCCAAGGAAAAACAGGGTAGTAACCAAGTTGAGAAGCTGCGGCCCGAATAAATGCAGGGTCGTTTTGGTTTTTTACCAATTGTTCGCAGTCAATCATCAAAACATTTTCACGGTCTTTCAAGACAAAGTCCGTCACCAAGTCTTTTTTACCATTACCTCTAGGACCAGAAACAACAATGAAAGTGTTGACATTTTCTTGGAGCCATTGTCTAATTTGCCTCACAGATTTTTGGCGTTCAATCCAAAGGCTTTGGATAGAGTTTGAAAATGTGTTGTGAGGCCTATTTAAGTATTTTCCAATGTTTGAAAGGGTCTCTTTAGTGACGCCACGTGCCCATTGAACAATGGGGTTGTTTTCAATGAATGTTGGAAGTGAGGTATTTGTGATCTTGTGTTCAACAAACCATATTCTAATGGGATTGAACACAAACACGGCGAATGCTGCAAGAAGAGCAAGTATAATAGGAATTGAGATACGGGGATGATCAGAGATGAATTTCATTATTGAATTGAGGCCTCCTTCAGATGGAATATAGGTAATGTGAATCTGGGTATTTTGAACAATCAAAGAATTTACACAATTTCTTGCAGTAGACGCATCTCGAGTGTACAAATAAACAACAACGGCAGACTTGACTGGGACCTTTGGATCGTTTTCAATAGTGATATCTTTAATTGGACCATAACGACGCAATACAGAATAGATTGTTTCTTGAGTCAAAGGATCGCCACCTTCAAAAACAACACGGACCTGATTGCTGACTCTTCTATGAAGATCTTCAATCCATGGAATTCCAAGAACCGTGAAAACCTTCAACTTTCTAAAAGGGTTAAACAAAGGTCTGTATTCGTGCGCTTTCAAAGTCTGGGAAATCACAGACTCTACATCTTTAGGTGTAAGTTCGGCTGGCGCATTCTTGCTAATAGTGAATCGAGCAAAAGTGCCTCCATCTTTATATCTAGGAATAATCCTGGTGTATGAAACAGGAAAATCAGGAGGAATACTGTGTCGAGTCAAAATAGATACGACACGGTCTTTGTTCAGTCCAAAAGCATATGCAAGGGCTTTACTCAAGAACTCCCCTGAAAAGGGAGCAAGTGGATATATATTGGAAAAGTAGATTAGCCCCTCACGAGCTTTTTTCTCAATTACACCAGTGGTTGCTTGAACATTGTCTTGATCATCGTTTTCTTGAGCTTTGTCTGCCTGGTGACCTTTTTCGACAATATCCTCTGATATTTCTTTATCAATGTTACCAGAAGGTTGTGCAAAAGAAGTTACTGTACTAGCGGTAGAAGTTGATGCTTTTGTACTGTTGAACCTTGATAACGACAATAGTGAAGGGGAACGAGTTTGGGGGCGAAATGTTGTTAGGTTCCGGCGAAAGAGAAGCGGCCGGAACTGCTGCGAAGGCTGAAAAGTTCGGTATGTTTTGACTACCATTTGGAGTAAAGATTGCGAATATATGAATAGAAAGCAACGAGAAGTAGCAATCGTTGAAAGTTGACTTTTAACGTTTCGCGATGTTGCTAGTTCAAGAATCAGAATTGATACATACATTATTCAACCCTAGATAGGGTTTGTATCACGTTTGGGTCCACATAACAGCCGCACATATTTATAACTAACTGCTAATCATCAAAGTATACTAAAGATGCCAGTTGAATGTCCTTAATAAAACGAATAGCAAGATCACCAAAACAAAACTCTACCTTAAAAAATGAGCTGTATCATAAATATATGCTATAGTAAACCATATTTACATATATCAAGACATTACAATCCAAGATGTCTAATCATAAACAGACAATTTCCAAATAAAAGTACTTACAAATGTAATTAAATATTCTAAAACGATATTAAAAATAGCATACTGAATAAAAAAACCATTTCAACAAAAACCATTTATTCAAAATCCTATAGATTTATACATAATATCTTACTAAAGATTTGCCATAATTAAGAAACGTCACAACCTTGGAAAGGAACGTCGGAATCTTCCCATTCATCATTATCATCATCAGCTCCATATTCCTCAACCTCGCTTTCAGAATTATTATGGCGATGCTCAAGAACATGTTGCAAATTATTTATAAACATTCTTTGAAGTTGGGAAGCAGTATAGTTTGGTCGGAAAGAATTTCTATTGGATGTTGTTGGCTCATCCATATCTTCAATATAGTTGTCGTAATCATCATATTCTTCTTCCTCGTTGTCGTCGTCATCGTTGTCACTGTCTTCATCATCTTCGCTCATATCATCATTACGGACTACAGACAAGTCGGGAAAAAATTCAAAATCACCGTCTTCATCATTGTCGTCGCCATCGCCCTCCGCGTCATCATCATCATTGGGTCTTTGAGAAGTATTATAATTTCTCAAGCGAGTTCCCATGTCGGTAAGATGCTGTCCGTTTGTGGAATCTACGATTTGAAAAGGGCTTTCCGGCATATTACTAGCCATGAGAAGTTGGCTGAAAAGTTCCAACTGTGGTTGTAAAGTGTTCTCCAAGCCGTTTTGAATCATCTGTCTTACCCCATTCATCAGGTCTAATCGTGTCATTCGATTTCGGACTCGCTCTTTTTTTCTTAATAAAACATCATAAGCGATAAACTCCTCATTGTGATGATCGCGCACTAGTGGATTTGAGGTACCGACTCCCAAAGTATTTGTAGTCTCGATCTGTTCTTTCTTAAGTGTATCGTAGTGATGCCGTTCCATATATTCTAGCGAACTTAATAGCCTGCTGGTCTCGTCGCCATTTTTTGTAAAATCTTCTTTGTTCAAACCACCCACTTCATAACGCTGGTTGAAAGGAATGTACAATATTTCGCCTCTATTAACTGTTGAGCCTGGAAGTCCGCAGCATGCATAAAGTGCTGGCTTGTGTGGATGCCAGCTGACATCTCGAATAACTCCATCCTTATCAGTATTTCCAGATACAGAACCCATAGAAGATGTCGCATTATTCATTCGCGAATCTCTCTTGGGATTAGACATCGAAGAAACAAGCTTTCCATCAATACTCCAAATATAGACCCTGTTGTCAGCGGAGCCTGAGTAAATGTATTGTTCCCCAGTCGTAGCCTGAGGAGAAAAATGGCATTTAATTAAAGTATCACGCACGTAATGCCCAGTATATGTCATTAATGATCCATCTTTTCGATCTCTATCCCTTTCCATATAATCATCTGTTCTATAATCATACCGAACTGGATCCACAATATCCATAGATGTTGTAGTGACGTTTCGCAAGTCCCAAAGTTTGATAGTTTGATCTTTACTATTAGTCAGAATGTAATTACCATTCGCATTGCTTTCTGCATGAGTGATACCAGACGAATGGCCAGCTAAAACAAAGCATGAACTTAGCCCAGGAGTTCTTCTATCATAAATACGAGCAACAGCATCATCCGAACCAGCTACAACCAAAACTTCTCCCTGTCCAACAAACCTAACAGAATTGACATCTTTTTGAACAGAGTAATACCGATTAGTTGATTGTGAGTGATTAATATCTCCAATTGTTAAAAGCCCGTTTCGTTGACCAGCAAGATAAATAGAACCGTTCTTAGATAAATCACACGAGAAAACAGACCCTGCAGTGTGAAGAACTTTCAAAACAGGAATGGTGGTTTGCTCTGCCTCAGGATCCAGTTTGAAATGAATCAAGTTATGTGACATGGTGCCACAAATAAAATACCTGCTTTGCTCACTATAACCAATATCGGTAATTGTCCAGCTGCTCAAAGAGTTCAAGTCAATACTAGCAACTTCATAAGGATTTGCAGGGTCATATGTGTTTAGCAGATTAAGGCTCATGTCTTGTCCAGTGTGGGCGTAGTAGTTTCCATCATGAATGAACTTTCCGGCATAAACCGCACTCTCTGTTTCGGCAACTGTGAGAGCAGATGCCCGAGGAATTAGACGCTGACGAACGTCCCAAAGCGATGTCGACTGCTTGAGCTTGTTATCAAATCCCAAACCCATATGGCTTCGTAATAGTAGCTCAGAAGTTGTGCGATTCCAAGGGCTGGACTCATACATCTGCATACGGTTGTTTGTAGTATATTGTTCGTAAACTTTATCGGTTCTGGAATTAAAATTGTCAACTATTGGAGAATCATCCTTGAGTTCTTCTTCTTCATCGCTGCTATCGCTTTCTGAATCGGAACTTTGGTCGTTTGCTAACTCTTTGATCCAAATATCGTCTCGGGTTTGATTTTGGAACTGCTCGTTATAATTGCCATCCGATTGTTGGTGCTCAGACTTAAAATACGATGCACGTCCAAAGTCGCCTTGGTGCATTTGTCGTTCAATTTTGCTGATATGCTTCTTGGCAACAGATTTATTGTTTGGTGCAGTAAAGGAAAGACCAGAGTTTAATGAATTAAAAAATTGAGAATTGTTGGTAAAGATTTTTGAAAACTCTATCCAAAGTTGAATAAAGTCCATTTTCGACTTGAATGTTTCAATTGTAAGTTGAGAAACTGCATCACTGTCAAATTCTTTTTCAAATATATTCAAAAGAAAATCATTCAAAGATTTAACCATCTTCTTGTGAGCTTTCCTTCGTTTAGCCAAAAAGGGATTTTGTATATTAGAGTCAGGTATATAAGTGTGCATAACGTCTGATGCCTTTTTAATCGAGCAACAATGACTATACGCATTCTTAATACAGTCAATGATTTCATTGAATCTTTCAGACTGATATGTGTCACCAACGTACCTGAGGGCTTGTTGTACATCAGGAAATATCATTCTTTGCGCTTTCATGACTTTAAGTCCTGTAATATACATCTTTTGAATTACTTCCAAGGGTATTTCGGGATCAATTCCATGTCTAATGTCGGCTACAAACTCTATTAGGTACTCAGAACTCAAAAAGTCGCTGCTTTTCAAAAATGCTATCTGATTTTCGTCGTCTTCAAACTGAATAACTTTCAATCCAAGTAAGGAGTAAATGACGGCTTTTAAAACTAAAACAAAGTGGTAATCATTACAGAAGTAAAGACCTTTTATTTTAAAGCTACTTTCTGAACTTTGATAGCTATTTGAAGGTTCTTCTGAGAGTTGGACACCCAAATCATGCAAATCATTGGGCTCGTATGGTAATGAAGTTATTTGGTATCTATAATCTTTGATATCACTGTCTGAAGAAACCAGTTTCAGCGCATGCTTAAAAATGTATTTGTTATCTAAAAAAGGTTTGGTTTTAGTAAAAAACAGTATTAACGAGTAGATCTGAGTTTTAGATGCTGTTTGATCCATAAATTTTGTCAAAACCTCGTTTAAAAGTTCCTCAGAAAAGAACACAACATTGTTTTGCGTCTTTACGGGAGGCATATGCATATTAAAAGTAAAATCGTTGACTTTTGACATCTTAATAATATTAGATTAAATCCTATCAAAATAGGTTGCTAGTAGTAAAAAATAAAAATACAATAATGGTAAAGGTGTAGAATTGAGATGAAATGGGGTAAATATCGTAGATGTCAGGCTGCTAGTTTTTGTGGCAAACGTTACCCTATCTTAGGGCTAGGGTTGCAAACATAAATACAAAATTTTTTGGCCACTGTCCAAATCAACTTGTTTGAATATCTACTCCTTTTCCACTGGTTCAATTCCTCAAATCAAAATGTCCTCTTCTTCTGTTTTTTCTATTGCTTCCAAGGGTCTCAAGCTGGACTCCGCCGATGATGTCAAGGCTTTTGCCGAGGAGATCAAAAACAACCAGAATCTCACCGAGGTTATCATTACTGGTAACACAATTGGTGTCGAGGCCTCTAAAGCTTTTGCCGAAGCTTTGAAGAACAAAGAACATTTGGAAAAGGTTGATTTCAGCGATATTTATACTGGAAGACTTAAGGAAGAAATTCCTGAATCTTTACATTACTTGTTGTCTGCTTTGTTGACTTGCAAGAAATTGCACACTGTCAATCTTTCTGACAATGCCTTTGGTATTATGACCATTGACCCCCTTGAAAAGTTCTTGGCTCAACACACTCCTCTTGAACACCTTTATCTCACAAACAATGGTTTCGGCCCCGCTGCTGGTTCCCGCATTGGTGCTGCATTAGAGGCTTTGGCTGACGCCAAAAAGAAGAGCAATACCAATGATCTTGTCACTGTGCTTTGCGGTAGAAACAGATTGGAAAATGGATCAATGGAAGCATGGGCTAAGTTTTTGGCTGCTCATAAAAGTATCAAAGAAATCAGATTACCTCAGAACGGTATTAGACAGGAAGGTATTGAGCATTTGTTACTCAACGGTTTGTCCCAATCTCCAAAGTTGGAGAAGCTTGATCTTCAGGACAACACCTTTACTCTTCAGGGTGCTAAAGCATTAGCAACAACTTTGCCCAAATGGCCCAAGATTGCTGAAATCAATATTTCTGACTGTCTTCTTTCTGCTAAGGGTGGTGAACTCTTTGCTCAGTCCATTTCCAGTACCGGCGGATTAGAAGATCTCAAACACCTCAAACTCCAGTACAATGAAATTGAATCTAACGGTGCCATCCAACTTGTTGAGGCCATCAAGACTAGCGTCCCTAACCTTGATTTTATTGAATTGAATGGTAACAGATTCCCAGAAGATCATGAAATTGTTGACATCCTTAACGAGCTTTTTGAAGAGAGAGGATTTGGCGAGCTTGATGAACTTGATGATATGGAAGAGGTTTCTGATGATGAAGAGGAGGAAGAACAAGATGTTGAAGATAAAGCTGAGTCTGTTCTTAGAGATGCTGACGAAGCTGAAGACTCCAACGTAGCTGCTGAAAAGAGCAAGTCTGTTGATGCTCTTGCTGATACACTTTCCAAGACTTTTGTTTAAATTAAAAGGTCTATAGATACTTGTAATATCAAATATATAAAACAAAAACAGCAACAGAATATATTTATTTTAGACTTGTAAGTTACGGCTTGATATATATTAGAGCGCTATATGATCTGTGTTTTATAATACTTTCAATAATGAATTAAGCAACGTCAAGTTCGAGAATCTTGATCAGGTTTATCCTCTTCTTTTCCTTTTTTACTAGTCTTGAACTTGTACCATTTTTTACCAGCCTTTTTTTCTTTGAGCTTTTTAAGTTGAGCCTTGGGGAGAGCCATAATACCAAGCTTGCTTTGCGGCTTCTCATACTGCTGAACATAGTTTTCGATCATTAGTTCCTTGTTGTACCATGTCTTTTCCAGCCATTTTTCCAAATTCTTGCGATTTAAATCAATTGCAGCCAACGACCTTTTTTCAATGTAGACATCAATATACCATGGTGTGTTTGAGAGCTGGCCCAACACAAACTCGTATAATTTGGGTGATTTGATGAATGTCCGTTCCTGGTTTGAGGTACCAGATCGTTTTGAATATATGATTGTAACATCATAGATGACCTTAAAATCATTGGTACCCAAAATGGTACATGCTTGGACAAAACCAGGAAATCTAGGATACAACAACTGGTTCAGCTCAGGTAAATCGTTGGTTCTACAAAACTTTTTATGCTAAATGAAGATATAACATATGAAAAAAACGTTAGTTAGTGGATAAAAAGAAAAAATCGATAAATTATTACTGACCTCTTCAATTCGCTCATCAGTCAAAACATCAACTTCAGGAAACAAAAATAGCCAAAACGGAACTTGCGAGGTAAGAGACTCATGAAAAACATCATAAGTTTCTGGCTCAGTAAGGGTCCAGTTAGGCGAAATCTGAAATGACTTTAAATAAGCTTTGATATCAGGCAATCTAAAACTGCGCTTCCAAGCCATGAAATTGTAAGCACCATGAAGATTATGTGTTTCGGCAATGTATCCAAGAATACCATAATCGGCAAGCGAACGATGATTGCCTAAACCAACATGTTAAAAACACAGAAAGAGAAATGAAAAACACAAAAAGGGAACACTTACTAACAAATATTGAACTTGCGGTTGGATCTAGCGTATCTCCAGTGACTTCTAGATTAACAACACCCAATGACTAAATTGAAAGATTACGGTTAGTAATTGAAAAGAAAGAAAACAGAAGAATGCAATTAAGTTAGATATTTTTTAAAAGTACAATCATCAAACCCAAAATATTGTAAAACCCTCTAGTGAAATATAACTCTGTTTTTTGTTTCAAAAACTCGGGAAACATTTTTTTTGTGCTAAATTGAAGTCCATAGAAACAAAGCAAGGACGAAGCAATGGCAGTCATAACAAGAAATGCGTATACATTGATATTAGAAGTGAAGAAAAGCTTAGAATTGGCCAAAAATGCCATGAAAATATCAGAAAGTTGCTTCATTGCTTCTAATTATTGTTAAGAAAAAAAAATACCTTGGAAGGTTGAACTAGTTGTTATGTTTCGTGTAGAAAATAAGATAAAAGAGAAAATCAGGCACGGCTGGCCAATTCAATAGTTTACACTACCTCCGCGGTACCCTGAGAATTCCAAAACACAACATTAGACTTGACAAACATTTTTATTTCTACAAAAGTTATTGTGATGGTTTTGAACACTTATAATTACGTTTAAAATATATGAAAGTAAATTATCTCATTCATAGAGTTTACTTAGAGCAAAATAGGCTCAAATATAAAATCCCTAACGATTACCTTTAGTAGAGGTCAAAAGAAGTCGTCATTATGCATTAGCTTATGTTGATTACAAACGGAAAATAACCCCAAGAGTTTACCTGATTTACATTTCGTCTATATTTTTTTGTTACAACTTTTTAACCAGTATTAACTCACGCTTTTATAAACTCTTCTGTTAAAATTGGACTTGAGCTTACTAGGTTTTCTAATACGGGAAGGGTTAGGGGTGTTTGCACGGCTGAATTTTTTTTTCCTTTGTATGTATACAGCTTCAAAAAATATTTTACCTAAAAATTTTTATATATTTTTGTTTAATTGTTATCAAAAACAACACTGAATTGATTTTTAAGAAATAACTAATATTTCACCAAAATGTAAGATATAGAAGTCATTTATAATTGTTGGTGCAAACAATTTATTAACATTAAAACAGGTCTCGAGTGATTGTTAAAAACCTTCCACATGGAGCAGATGAGCAAAAGCTCCGCCAGTTTTTTTCATCAAAGCATGCCGTCACTGATGTCAAACTGATGAAAAACCGAGAAGGCAAATCTAGACGATTTGGATTTATTGGTTTCAAGAGCGAGACAGATGCCGAAGATGCTGTCAAGTACTTTAACGACGCGTATATGGGTTCATCTAAAATCCAAGTTCAAGTGGCCAAATCTTTTAGTGATAACACACTGGTATCTTCGAAAGAAAAGAAACGACGAGCTCAAGAAGCACAGCAAATTCGGGAGCTGAAACGACAAAAACAAGAAGAAGAAGCCAAGAATAAGAAGAATAAGAAGAAAGACTTGTTTGCTGACGAAAAAGACGAAAACTTAAAAGAATACTTAGAATTGTACGGCAATAGACATGCTAATACCCAATCATGGAAAAACGATGATGTTATTATGGATGTTAACAAGGTCGCAGAGCTTGAAGAGAAAAACGAAAATATTAGCAGATTACAAGAAGCAGAAGATGCTGAAGCTAAGAAGATGGCAAGAATGGCTGAAGCTGAAAGTGATGATGAGTATGTTGACATGAAGGAAACTGAGGAACCTGAGGAAACCAAAGAGGACGACGGTTTTGGAGATGGAATGATGTCTCTTGATGACTGGACACAAAAGAAAACTGAGTCAAACGACCAAGACGAAGAAGAAATTCAAGCAAACGGCGATGCAGATGTTTCTGATATGGATTGGTTGCGTAAACATCAAACTCGAATTATTGACGACACAATTCAAAAGCCAAAATCCGAATCAGCACCAGAAGATGATATCGAAAGTTCTAACGTGCCAGTTGAGCCTGTCGAGCCAGAAAAGTCAGAAGAAGAAAAAGTTGTTGAGAAAATTCAAAAAAGCAAGCGTCTCTTTCTTAGAAATTTGTTGTATTCATCTACTGAAGAAGATTTCCGAGACTTGTTTTCTAAATATGGTGAACTTGAAGAGGTTCACCTAGCAGTAGACACACGCACTGGAAAGTCAAAAGGATTTGCATACATTCAATTCAATGAAAGCGATGACGCCGTCAAGGCTTATCAAGAGTTGGACAAGGAAATTTTCCAAGGACGTTTATTACACATTTTACCTGCTGAACCTAAGAAGGAAAACACGCTAGACGAGTATGACTTGAAAAACTTACCATTAAAAAAACAAAACGAAATCAAGCGAAAGATGGCAGCTGAAAAGGCGAAATTTAGCTGGAACTCGTTATATTTGAACAATGATGCCGTGATGGACTCTGTCGCAAAGCGATTGGGTGTTAAGAAGTCAGACCTTTTGAGTCCTGATAACTCTGATGCTGCAGTAACACAGGCTCTTGCCGAGGCTAGTGTAATTGGAAACGTCCGACAGTACTTTTTGTCTAAAGGTGTTGACCTCATGGCATTTAACAACAAAAAAGAGCATGATGATCGAGTAATTCTTGTGAAGAACTTCCCATTTGATACATCAGCAGATGAACTTGCAAAACTTTTCAGCGATTTTGGTGATTTGAAAAAGGTCTTGATGCCTTCAGATGGTGGCATTGCAATGGTCGTGTTCAAGACTGCACCCCAAGCTAGAGCCGCTTTCAAGAAGCTTGCTTATAGAAGATTCAAGACCTCAATTCTTTACTTAGAAAAAGGGCCTAAGGGACTCTTTGAAGATCAAGACGAAGATGAAGAAGTTGCTGAGGTGCCCAAGAAAGAAGTTGTGGCTGAAGTCCAAGCTAAAGAAGCCAAGGTCAGTGCTAGCGAACTTCTGGACACCCATGATTCTAAGAAGGAAGAAGAAACTGACTCAGGTGTTCCCAACACTTCTCTGTTTGTCAAGAATCTTAACTTCGATACCACTACTGCCAAGCTCACTGAAGCATTCAAAAATCTCGAAGGTTTCCAGGTTGCACAAGTCAAGACCAAAGCCAATCCCAAAAAGCCTGGGTCATATCTCAGTATGGGTTTTGGCTTTATCGAGTTTAAGACCAAAGAGAATGCAAATGTTGCATTGAAGGTTATGGAAGGCTATGTATTGGATGGTCATAAACTTCAGCTCAAGATTTCCCACCGTGGCCAAGAAACTACAAAAGAGCCTGCAAAGAAATCCAAAAAGAAGGCTTCTACAAAGATCATTATCAAGAATTTACCTTTCGAAGCCACCAAGGACGGTGTGCAGAAGATTTTCAGCGTTCCTGGCGGTTTGCGATCCGTCCGTGTTCCTCGCAAGTTCGACAAGTCTTTACGTGGTTTCGCCTTCGTGGAATACACTACTGTCAAGGATGCAGAGAACGCACTCAACACCTTACAAGGCACCCATTATTACGGAAGACATCTTGTGCTTGAGTATGCTAAAGCAGACGCTACTTCTGCTGAAGATGAAATTAGGGAAATGGAAGCTAAGGTTAAGAGACAGGTACAAAATGTGGAATACGCAGGACATCGTCTCACTGGTAAGCGTAAGTTAGAGATGGAGGGTGAAGGTGAAGACGAGAGGTTTGAATAAACGGTTTTTTACAAAGCTTGAACTTTTATCTACGCATTCTACCAATTATTTAGATGGTTTCAAATAAAAAATTTGTATATTAGGGCTAAATAAAATATTTGACATTTTTTTAATAATTGTTTTCAAAATAATAAAAAGCTTTTCATTGAGTTGCAACTACTAACTAAAACAAACAGATTATCAAAAAATGTCTTTTCTTCAAACAATTTCATGAACTTGAAGCGTTAGAATAGTGCTATAATGGTTAACTAACAACTAGAGCCAATAACCTGTTATTGAAAGACATCAAATTTGTAACTCTCAAATACCACAAGTAAATTTATGATATAGTTTATGTACAAACAGTTATCAGTTTAATTAATTTGAATTTTATTGTGTGGGGAAAACTGAAAAATCCAAGTAAACGTTTTTATTTTTCTGGTCACTAAAATATCAATACTCCAGTGAGTAGACAACTTGCTTTGAGTTTCTTGACCCATTCTCACCATATATTTTATTTTCAACGTTTAACATAAATTTATTAAAACTTCAAGTCTGTAATTTCTCAACAACCAAAAATTTTAATATTCAAATCAATTAAACTAAACCCTACCATTGTTTATTCAGGTAAATTATCTAATCCGTTTTTGTTTGTAGTCCAACTTTTCAAGGCTTTTGTGTGGGTAGTATTTAAAAGCAAAATGATTGATTTATGCCGTTTTGCTGGTAGTTTTAACTTTCGAAAATTTTGAGCGTATTCTGAGCTTCAAATTAAAAGGATTGATTGGATTAGATTGAAAAATACAGGTGCTATTTATGGCAGTTGACTTAATCAAGTTGGTGATTTATAAAATACTCCAAGTGGAAATCACTTTCATTCATAGTATTAGAGGATTATTTTGGGTAGGATTTCATTATGATTTTTGAATAGAATAATTTTATGGATTAGTAAGCATTTTATATTAGTTTCGGGGGTTTCCAGGTTGAACAAGAGGTTCAAGACCTTCTGTATTCACTTCACAGATATGATCAACAAAGACAAGCTGATCTTGCATGTCCTTCAGAATCTCGGCCTCACGAGCAGATCCAGGCTCGACAGGAGGTAACCCAGCCTGCTTGACGAGTTTGGCGATCAAAGCAGAATCGATAGTGGACTTTTCCTTTGCTACTTCTTCAGCAGTAGTACTTAACTCGTCACTGATGTCTGAAGAAGAAAAGAGTTGGCTGGAAGACCAAGAAGGAGTGTTCAAGTAGTTTGCAATAGACTCCTTGTTGTCAAGGGTTTGCTGAGAAAATCCTTTTGGTCCGGTTTCTGTTTGAGTCATTGTTGAAAAAAGGTTTTTTGATAGTGGGAAAAAAGTTCAACGGTTTTTGAAAAAAAATATTACAAAATAAGGTCGGGGCTAAATAAAAATATTTTGAAATCAAGTGACACGGCTGAGTTGAAAAAATTGCATCATCAGTATGTCATGCTCACATACTTTATTACGTTACGCTGTGTAATCAAACTAAAACGTGATTTCTAGTATATGCAAATGAAAGAAGCCAAGTTCAGCACGTGGAGACCAAAGTGAACAGCCGTATGCCGTGAAGCCTTATGCAGCTCAATGGATTTTTTATTTTAAAGATTTTACTTGTTTTTTTCCTTCCTGTCAACCTTCTTTTGTTTTAAAATCTTGAATTTTGACAAACTTGATTTTCAAAGTCACATACCTTAAAATAAACGAATACCCAAAATGTCTTCCGCTGCTCTGTTACAAGCTACTCCTGGTATGTTTATATTCCTTTTGTAACCTGGTTTCTGTAATATGGTTGCTTCAGCTAAATGCGACAGATACCTATTAATCTTCAGAAAACTAACCATCTATATCTTTGATTCCAAATTCATAAACAGGCAAGCGTATTGCTATTCCCACTCGTATTGAGCCCAAGGTCTTTTTTGCTAATGAAAGAACTTTTCTTTCTTGGTTGAACTTTACCGTTGTTCTTGGTGGTCTTGCAATTGGTCTTTTGAACTTTGGTGACCGTGTTGGCCGCATTTCTGCTGCTCTTTTCACTCTTGTTGCCATGTTCACAATGGGCTACGCTCTTGTTACATACCACTGGCGTGCTGCTGCCATCCGTAGACGTGGTTCTGGTCCTTACGACGACAGATTCGGTCCTACCATGCTTTGCTTTTTCTTGCTTGCTGCCGTTGTTGTCAACTTTATTCTTAGAATGAGAGACTAAAATTTTTGATACCTTAATTACTTTGATCGTTTGAAGCTGCATGATACAGTCACAATTTTTTACTTTTACTGGCTTCCATGCGCATTTTCGGTTTTTCAAAAACTATCCAGTCAAGACAAAAAAACGATAACTTTATAAATCATATCTTGCTTATGATCATCAAATAGATCACCTCTTTTTAATACCTTGAACAATAGCTTGATTTGATGGATCTGTCTTGGTTGAGTATCCAAATCTAATATCTTTTCCTGTTTGTGTTACTTGGTTTTTCTTATTTTTCTTACATGTACTAAAAACTTATTATTTTTTATTTTTTAATAATATTAATGTATAAATATTCACAGATTTTAATCATATAAAACAGATAAAATGTTGTTGATGTTCATCTTTGATTCTTATTCAGGCCCAAAATATAATTTGCACACAAATGTCAACTAGTTAGGTATCACTCGTTAGGGCAAGGGTGATTTACAAAAATTACATGCGGCTGATACTTTCTAAATTTTTTTTCAAAATTTTTTATATTTTCCAAGTATAAAATTTTTCAAGTTTTACAAAATACTTTATTTTCATCGCTGAATACAGATAATATTAAATACAAACAACAATGGTTAAAGTCAAAAAGAAATATGAGGAAGGTGCATCCAAAACCTTCATCACTCGTTCGCGAGCCATCAAGAAGCTTCAGATCTCCATTGCCGACTTCAGACGTTTGTGTATTTTCAAGGGTATCTATCCTCGTGAACCTTCAAATCGCAAAAAAGCCAATCGCGGTAAAAACACTCCTAATATTTTCTATTATACCAAGGATATCCAGTACTTGTTGCACGAGCCCTTGTTGAACAAGTTCCGTGAAGACAAGATCTTTGCCAGAAAGTTGTCTAGAGCTTTGGTCAGAAACGAGGTTGATGATGCTAAGCGATTGGATGCTAATAGACCCCGTTACAGATTAGACACTCTTGTCAAGGAAAGATATCCTACGTTTGTCGATGCTTTACGTGACTTAGATGATCCTCTCTCTATGTTGTTTTTGTTCGCCATCATGCCTGCTACCGACGACGTTTCTTTCAGAGTTACACAAACTGCTAATAGACTGTGCCATGAGTGGATGGCATATGTTGCTCGCGAAAAACTGTTGAAAAAAGTCTTCGTTTCAATCAAAGGTGTTTATTACCAAGCAGTCGTCAAAGGTCAAGAAGTTTTGTGGTTGGTTCCTTTTGATTTCCCTCAAAATGTACCATCCGACATTGATTTCAGAGTTATGTTGACTTTCCTGGAGTTTTATACTACCCTAGTCCAGTTTGTTCTTTACAGACTTTACACCGAGGCCGGGCTTGTTTACCCGCCACAGGTTGACGAAAAGAAGATGAAGGGTGTTGGTGGTCTTGCTGCTTTTATTCTTCAGTCTAGAGAGCAGGAGGGTGCAAAAAGCCTCAAGTCTTTGACCTCTGTTGATGAAGCTGACCACGAAGAGCTTTCCGAAAACGATTCCGATTCTGAAATGGAAGTTGACGAAGAAGATGACGAAGAGGAAGATCAAAGCGACAAGAAGAAGCCCACTTTATCATCCGAAGAAATCGCTAAAATCGCTAAACAAGACGCTGCTACTGAAGATGAAATGTCTAAAACTAAAGGCGCTGTCAAAACTTTTGATCAGGTCGCTGAAGAAGAAGAACAAGAAGACGTCGACACTGTCAAGCTTGACAATTTCAACACTGGATCTTCTGATGCTGCAAACGGCGGTGACGTTTTGGCCCAACCTTCTGCTGACTCTTCCTCCCGAAGCGTCGGCTCACTTTTCTCAAACTGTGTCTTCTTTGTTGGTCGTGAAGTTCCCGCCAAGATTGTCGAGTTTTTGATTCTTTCTTGCGGTGGTAGTCTTATTTTGGAAAGTGCATTGGATGAGGCCATTGCCAACGAAGAAGTTTCTACTGACGACAAGGCTCCTAAGAAGGTTTCTAAACTTCCTGATCTTAGCAAAGTTACACATCAAATCTCTGACAGACCAAAGATTGCAAGCAAAATTCCTGGCAGAATCTACGTTCAACCTCAATGGATCTTTGATTCCATCAACAAGGGTACTGTTTTATCGGCTGCAGAGTACGCTCCTGGTGAAAAGCTTCCTCCTCACTTGAGTCCATGGGGTGACCGTTCTGGTTACAACCCAGAGGCTGAAGTTTCTGAAGGTGAAGATGAATCTGAAGACGAAGACGAAGAAGAAAACGACGAAGAATCTGAAGAAGAGGAGGAAGAAGAAGAAAAGGCTGCTAGAAAGGAAATTGCCAAAGAAACTTCTGGTGTCTCATACTCTGAAGACAAGAAGACCGAGAAGGTTGATAAGAAGAATAAGGCTGCTGCTGCCAACAAGAAGAGATCCAAAGAAGAAATGGAACAACAAGAATTGCAAAACATCAAGGTCAGCATGATGAGTAACAAGCAAAAGAAGATTTACAAAGATCTTAAAGATGACCAAAATAAGCAGGACGAAAGAACGGAAAAGCTGAAGCAGAAGAAAAGAAAGATTGAGAAAAAATCAAAGAAATAATAGAGCCCGCTGCAGATATATTGTTATGAGTAATTTTAAGCCATTGTTTACATAATTCGTAATTTAGTTTGTAGACTAAAAATATTTGTTTTAATAATCAAATTAAATTGATTTAGTTATTTTCACGTTCTAAAATATAGCACATCCTAGATGTAATAATTTCAAAAATATAAAAATTTCTACACTTTCCTCATGACAAGAATTCTTAGAGACAAAATAATTCAATGATATATTTACTCAATCACTTTCGTTACCAATAAAATATTTTCAGATTCATGAGATTGTATTCTTGAAAACACACAATATATTGTTTGCGCTTTTTGCTTTTGTCGAAGGCAAGAATCCAAAGCCTGTTTTTACAAATGCCCTCCGCATCAAAATATTTTCTTTATGTTATTTTTTATCTTTGACTCTGAATTCATCATTAGTATCAAGCAAGACATGCCCTGATTCTTCAACGCTCTGGTACCAAAATTATTTCAACAAGGATTGTGTCAAAGAATGACAACGAGTCTTTAGGTTTTATTTACTACAAACGAACTCTACCTTCTGGAAAGCTCAAAAAAACCAAACAAGAAAACTCCCAAAAAGACAGATTATTTTCAGCATACTCTCTTTATGCAGCCAACTTTTTAAAGAAAACACATCACTCGAGAATCAAACTCTTGAAAAGATTTCACGTTTCGGCAACCAATATCATGGGAAATTGCGAGCATACAAGCCTAAAACTACTTATAATACTGCTCATTTCAACGAAAATTTTGATGACAATGACAGTATAAACTTTGATGACAAAACCAGTCTTTCTATAAACACAAATGCCATATTCGAAATATTAGATTATCTTGACAAGTTTTTCCAGTATGTTGGAGAAATCTTGGCTAACAATGGTTACAGCTCACCATTTCAGCCCAATCATTATGCAAAAAATAGCTCAAGTACATTCAATTTGAGACACAAGAACCAGCGGCATAAAAATGGAAGTTCTAAAAGGAGGCTCAAACAAATAATAAAGTTCTTGAGTATCCTAACTTGAAAAGAAATGACATTTTAAATGAAAATGGGTGGAGTTTCCAGGTTGTCGCTTATCAGGGTTCAAAATGAAAGGCATCCAAAAGTACTGATGGCCCCAGGAACAAGTTCAGATCAAAAATGAACATTTCTAAAGAACATGTAGCTAGCGACCAATTTGGGTTTGAATTGATTATTAAAATGAAAAATAGAAATTACTCAGTTTCAAGTGAACGCACTTTGCATGGACCTGAAATTGGTGGTAAACAGTGTAGGATTAGTTGGATCTGATGATGAGGTGTTAAAAAATGAGCATGTGAAGCGTGATTTGAGAAAGAAAAACATCAGGAATTAAACTTATAGCTTTGCTTAAAACCTCATTGATTGTAATTTTTTGACTTTTGCCAAATGATACGTTGAAGGTTTTGTTTGGTAATGAAATTTCTTACGATATACATAAATGTAGTTTGAAAAAAATGAAGAACGCGATTTGCTTTGTAAAATCATCAAATTGGTATATTTAGAACAAATCAAATGGCAATTTAAATACTTCAACTTGAATTGATATATCGCGCTTGTCTTTTTCAGTAAGATTCAAAAGTCAATGCTGAATAGTTTATTAAAAAAAGATAGTTCGCTGTTTGGTGAAAACAGGAGGTCCTAGATCTACTGATTTATTCTTTTCTTCGTATTATTTTATCGAAAATTGTATTGTTTTTGTTTGGTAGTAGTAAACATTTGATATTATGTGAATCATTATACTTTTTTTTGGCTCGTCTTTCCTTTATATAAATACCTCCGCTAATATTGATAATATATTTCTGTATATGGTGATTACCCTATTAATCCTGCTTTGTTTCCTTTTGCTCAACGACGTCTTCTTTTGGAAGTTCTTCAGTGAACGCTACAACAACGTAGCCAATTAAGACAACATTGGCAACAAAAGCAGCGATACCTCCAGAAACAATAGCATTACCTCCTAAGTTAAGACAATGGATTAGTACAAAATTTTGCTAGTGCCCTGTAATTTTGTTTAAACTGAACTCACCAAACACGCTTTGAACAATGAAAAAGGAGGCGATAGGAGCTATGATCATGGCGCCTGTAAAAATGACAAGCTTCTTGATGACAGCTCTATTTTGATGAAATGATAACCAGAAAATGTAAGTATTTGTTGTCGTATTAGGTGTTCAATATATATTGGTACATAATCGATTTCAAGCAAGCCGTGAAAATTATCTAAGCACATACGGTGGAACATTTATTTGAGAAGCCATTTTTGAGTTGGTTTTTGCCGAATTGAACTGAAGACTGAGGAATGAAAGTAATGTCTGGATTCAGATTGTAGCTAAACAATGAGTAAGTTGAAAATTGCAGTTCTGGTAGCTTTGGATGTATGTGTGTATGTGAAAATCACTTAGCCTTACACTGTTCCTTTTTTAACAAACTTCATCATACTGTATGGAATATTGAGCTGTGAACATTTCTCAAACAGCCAAAACTACACAACCAAAATGGGTTCACGTCAACATGCATTGACTTAGGGTTAGCGAATAAAGAAAGGCTTTAAAGACATACGAATTTGACTATTGGATTTTGAATCTCAATGAAAAGTTGAATCGGATTACAAAAGACTACCGTAAGATTTAGTATCAACTCTCAAATTATGGTCTTTATTCTTTTGCTAGATCTTAGAGGTAATAGTTCACTCATCTGACTACAGAATACTATTTCATAATCGCTGCAACAATAGATTTTACACCATGTCATACTTGTATTAAATATAATATACTTCGATTGGTGAACGGCTTGTGAAACAAGCTTTCCAACGATATCGATTTCATACACAAATAAAAAAAAAGCTTTGAAATGAGTAAAACTTAGTACAAAGTAATGAGACTAGCCCAAAACTCAATATATATTCAAATAGATGGAGGTTAGGCTTTAAAAGCTAAAGAAGAAGAAAAATAATGTGAATTTTTGATTTTCCCATTCAGTTTTAATAATTTGAAAAGCATCTACAGCTTTCAAAAGATACTCATCAATGCTCAAAATGCCTCTAGCAATAGCTCAGGAAACCAAAATATCATTTAGATTCACAGATCAATCATTTTCAATATCTGCTTGGATTTCAGCTTCAACTAATCTATTTGCTAATCCAAAGCCATGTATTTTCAGAAGAAAAAATTTTAGAACCCTTCCAGGTCTAACCTTATTGGTGATCTTCTTTATATTGTTAGAGGATATAAACCCAAATGCAATCTGTTTTAATGATGAAACAAAATATCAATCCTCAATTGTAAATTCTTTTCACTCGTGAATCAGCGAGGTCAATATATACAGTCAGTACTTGTATGAGAAGTGAGTTCACAACGATGATCTTTAGTGAAAATTTAGAATTGAAAGTAACATGTTAATTTATAATGATTTCATAGTAATAGAATAAAGTATTTTGTGAAATTATTAACATTTTAATCGCCTGAAATCAAGCTTTGACAAGAAATGTACCAAGCTGGAAAGATTGTGAATTTTGTGCGTTTTAAAGTTAATACGAAATTTGGTTTTGATAGGCACTGCCACCAAGTTACCCGGTCACATATTTGGAAATGCCAGCCTTTTCTTATTTACGCTCCATCCTTAGCGTTCAAAAAAATACACCTCCAGGTCTTTTTTCTTCTTTTGTCCACTTTCAGTTCGACAGCCTGTTTTCACTTGTTTTTATAAATTTGTGTCCGTGTTAAAATCAGATATCAGAAACTTTTCTTTGATAATCTGGGACCTGTTCATCTTATTTATTCTTAGGATTAATTGGTTTATCTTTCAGTGCCCGTCACTTTTTGAAATACACAGTACTGCCCCACGTTTTCAATCAGCCATTGATCACTTTTTGTCTTTGATTGAAAGAAAATTAACCTGTTCTGCTGATTAAAATAACTATTTCATTACTTTGATATCAGTTATTAGCAAAGCATATTCTTTAAAGGTTTGCATTTTAATGTTTTGGTATGTGGATTTTTCAATTGGTTTGGTGATGTTTCAGTTCTTGTCACAATTCCTTATTAAACAAAGCATAAAACTAACTATCTTGATTACTGTCATTATATTTAACTGTTATAGAATCCAACTTCAGCTCATTTATTATTAACTAAATCCAAATATTTTAATACCCTTTCAACAACAGCTTTGAGCTTCTTTGATTTGTTTTACCCCTGTCTGTACTTATCATAATGAATTCCAACTCCAACTCCAATCGATACCGAGGAACAAACAACAACCGAGAAAACAAAAGCAACAATAGCTCATTTGGATCAAAAAACAACGGAAGAAGATTCAGCTCCAACAATAATTCTAACCCTTCCAATTTGAAGACTAACGGCTCTTCCACCCCTACTCATACCCCTTCAAATCCTCCTACTCGCAATGCTTGGGGTGTCAACTCTATAAATGCGTCAGTAACTGGCATCAGCTCTCTTTCTTCAAACACTTCTCCTAATGGCTCTAATTCTACCAACCCCCGGAGCAACAGCTCTAACCCTAAACCTAGTACCGGCCTAGGTCTTGGCTCTACCCCTACTGATTATGATGTCGAAAAGCATATGCTTGATCGTGTGGCTTTTCTTTTGATCAAGTCTTTAGGCTCTTTTGCCAAGGTCACAGTTTCATCTGGTGACCGGTTTAGAGGTATCATGGTTGCTGCTTCTTCTGAGGGAGAAATCGGCTGTGCCCTGGCTCTTGCCGAGAAAATCGCTACTGCTCCAGGTGATGAGCAAGAAAATGAGGTAAAAATGTTTGATAAGCTCGTTTTCCAATCAAAAGATATTGTTGATATTGAGATTGAAAGCCCTGATCTTTCTCTTGACTCGACCACCAATGAAACAGCTAGCACTTCATCTGGCTCAAAGTTCAAAACAGATACTGCTATTTCTGGCCAAGAAGGTGCTATTCGTGAGCGTAAGCTTCAACGATGGGAAGACAGTGGTGACGCTAATGCTGCCCTCACTTTGGAAGAATCTACCGACACAGGTCGTTCTTGGGATCAGTTTGCTGAAAACGAAAGAAAGTTTGGTGTTCAGTCTACATATGATGAACACTATTACACTACTGCTATTAATCGTGATGCACCTGATTTCGACGAACGTGAACGTCGTGCTGCTAGACTTGCCAGTGAGATTGAAAATTCATCCTATGGCGGTAATGTGCACGTTGCTGAAGAGCGTGGTATTGCTGTGGATGACAGTGGTATGGACGAAGAAGATAAGTATTCAGGTGTACAGAGACAACCTAATAAAGCAGCTCCTTCTGTAACTCTTCCTCCTCGCGGTCCTAATAAATACACTCCTCCCGCATTCCGTGCTCCTACCAACCAGCCTAACAACAAGGGTATTCCATATGATCCTGCTATTCTTACAAGTCAGGTAGCCGGCCAAAAGAAAGCTATTTCTTCAAACGCCGCTGATTCTAAACCATCTCAAATTCATACCCCCGTTTCTCACAACTTTGGTACAAGCACTCCTATTTCTGCTTTATTCAATGCGTCATCAACATCCTCTCCTGCCCCTGCTCCTGCTCCTGCTCCTTCTACTGGAGAGCCAGGCGCTTCATCTCCCGTCAAAGAATCAGTTCCTGAAGCTGAACCTAAGAAGGCAAGCACACCCAGTGGCGCCCCTCTTCCACCCAGTATTGCTTTACCTGCTTCTCGACAAGGAAAGTTGGTTGTTGACAAGGAAAAGGCAGCTGCTAATAGCAAGAACGTAAATAACGTTACCAAAGATGTTGCAGGAAATTTCGCACAGTTTGTCACTACCGAACAACAGAAGTTTGAGCAAAAGAAGCGCAATCTTCAGCTCAAAGAAAAGTCTGATAGTATTGAAGAGTTAAAAAAGTTTTCTCAAGACTTTAAGATCAAGACACCTGTTCCAGCAGATCTATTCCCTCTTCTTGGAAAACGAAACAACAAAGCTGCTACGGCTAAGAGTACATCAGGTTCATCGACAAAGTCTACAACTCCTCAGACTTCTGCTACTACCCCAGCCAGTTCTACTCCCACTTCCACAGCTGCCGATAAGAAAGAAAAACCTCTCAGCGAGGCTATTGTTGAAGCTCAAAGTTCTAAAAAGACACCTACAGTTCCTTCACCTTTACCTGCCAACAAGACGTTAGAGCCTTCTGTATCTAAGTCTCCTACAAAGCCTGCCGCTCCAGTTCCAGCACAGTCTAGTCCCGCCAAATCTACTACAGTTCCTGCTTCACCAGCACCCAAGCTCAACCTTAACTTTAAGGCACCTGAGTTTAGACCCAACCCAAATGCACACGCATTCACCCCATCTTTCAGTTCTTCACCTAGCCACTCTAATGCCATTACTTTTTCAAACCATTCCTCTCCATTCATCCCACACTCTTCTCCTGTTGGTGGTCACAACGCTATGAGAGGCGGACATGGACAACACAGCAGAACCCACACACCTCACCAAAGAAATGCTAACTTGTTTTTTGGTTCAAAGTCACCAAATGCTAAGCCTTTCAATGGAAAGTGCAACTTATTTGCTCGACTTGTGGAGGAGCATGACAAAGATGAGTCTAAACCTAAGGGTTCTCCTGTTATTATTGAGCGTTCTTTCCTCACTAACCCCACTTGGCCTGTCGCCAACAACGAAGAACATTCTTATACTGAACTTGTTCCTTCTGCCGATATTGTCAGTGGTAGAGCCTCTAATATTCCTGGCATGGCCAATTCTGGCATGATTCCGGTAAATGGTATGATTCCCATGGCTGGTATGGGTGGAATGAGCGGCAGCTCATTTGGATATGGCCGCAGTCCTGTTGTGGCTGGCAGTCAATTACCCCCTAACATGGGTGGACCTGGTATGATGCCAATGATGCAAGACCCTCGTGCTATGATGGGTCCATCTCCTATGCACTCACAAGGTGGATTTGTTTATCCCCAGTACCAAGTTGTTAATGGCCCTCAATATGGCAACGGACCTGGTCCATTACCAGGCCCTCCATTTTTCGGACGTCCTCCATTCCCTCTAGCAGCTGGAATGATGGGTCAGCCTAACTTTATAAATTTCCAACCTCAAGAATTTCCTCAACATCATTCTGGGGGCTTTCACAACAGCCATCACCAATCTCCCAGAGTTTCCCATGCCTCTCCAGTTCCCCATATGAACCAGTATGGACGCCAGTACAATAACCACAACAACCACACTGGAAATCACCATAATGGGCATAGCAACAATCACGGTAACCAAGGCTATTATTCTCCTCAGCAGCAAAATCAATACCTCAGAAGTCCTGGCCCTCAACACACCAATCATCACAGTAACGGAGGAGGAAACAATAGACACAGAAACAACCCTAATTCCAATAACGGAGCCAATACCCCTGTCGGAAACTCAAACACTCCCGAAAATTAATAGTTGATTTTGCTTGTGCTTTTTTCTTGATAGAAGTATGTCTTGGATAGTTTTAGCTAATCACTAGAGATTTCTGAGGCTTGACATGCGTTTTTTTCTTATTTTCTTGTTTATTTTTTTTTTTTTTTTTGTAATGTTGAGACAGTTCCTGTCTGTGTTTTAGTTTTTGCTTTCCTATCTTGGTTTTCCCTTTGCCTTTTTCTCGTTTTTTTTCTCATTCCCTTTGTTTCGTTGTTTTTTCCAAATTTCTCGCCTCTCATCTTTCCTATGCTATTTCTCACAATTTGTTCTTATGTTTGTTCTTGTTCTTTGATTCTTTGAAAAAAAAAAAATGGCTGTCAGGCCTTAATACCAATAAAACAAAAAAAATTGAAAAAGAAAAAAGATAAAAAAAAAGAAAAACAATGATTTATATAATATATGTATCATTAATATAAAATAAAATATATTTATATAATTCTTAAAATGTTGAGATATCAGCCATTGTGTAAAGTACAATTCAGTTTCAACCAACACGATGCTATATCAGTAGTTAAAGTCCAGAGAGTCACAGGGTATAGTAAAACTTCATGGATGAATTTCTCAGTGTGTACATGAGCTTTTATCTAAAACTAATGAAGTTGAGAGATAAACGGTATGCTTTTTAGTATACCTGAATTGTTATTTAAAGTAATACAAAATCAATGCTAACATTTTCAAACCTTTGACTATGTCGTATGCGATGTAGAATTACTGTTGACTTTCCACAGATCCTAGTTTTAATGTCGCTTAAAAAACTCTTAGGAGTTCATATATTCAAAATAGGTATTTATATACAATATATTCAAACCTCCAATCATTGTAATAATCAGGGTAGCAATCAATACTAAGTCTAATTTTCCTTCTTAAGAGAAGCAACAGTTCTCCACAAGGACTCACGCTCTTCGTCAGTAGCAGCGCCACAAGCAGCCCATCTGATCTTACAGTTTTTGTCAACAACATAAACATAACCAGCATACTTGTTTTCGGCATGAATAGATTCAAGAACTTCCTTAGAAACACCTTTTCTTGCAATAAAGTATCTGTTTGCACGGTCAGGATTAGCAAAAAGCGACTTTATTCTTCCCAAAAACATGTTTACAATCATTTCTTTGGCCCAGTTTTCAGGAATGTTGATGTCAACAACCTGAAATCCATCTTCTTTAATGTTATTGGCAGCATTTTGGTAATCTTCGTCCTTAGGTTCTTGTCCAGGTGCAATGTTGGTTGGTTTGAAATATGAATTGGCTTGCTTTTCACCAGTCATTGCAGTGAAAATTCGAACAACGCTGACTTTTCCAGCAAGAACGCTGGTTGTGCCAATCTTGTCGCTGCTGTTGAGGGTTCTGCCGAAAAAATTGGGCATGTATAAAGCTTTGTCACTTCGGAAATAAGCACGTGGAGCGATCCAGACTTTTCCTAAGGTGTCACGGAAACTGTAGATATCTTGAAACTGTGAACGAGCCATTTCAGCAGTACTAAAAGTATAACAATGTTAGAATCGTGTTTACGAATGCATTTATATATCAATATGAAATACTTGTAGACAGTAGTATACTTACAGCTCTTTTCTTCGTTCCAGGTGCTTTTCATAATTCGTAAAGTCAGCCTTCTTTTCAGCACGAGTTCTAGTATCAATACCGGTATTGTCAGTAGGAGATGGTTGTTTTTCGTCACCAATTGGGCGATTAAGTACTGCTATATTTTTAGTAGACTGTTTAGATCCAAGAGCATAATGACGAACTGCGGTCAAAGAGGCATTATTCAATAATGCTGAGGATCTCGAGATCCATTGAGGCTGCTGAGCAAGAATGCTGGTAAACATTTTGAATATATTGTGTATCTTTGAACAAGCGATGTATGTTCAAGCTTTCGATATTAATATATTCAAGTTGAAGTAATTCTGACAACTGAATAAAACTAGTGCTGGTAGGCTTCAGTTTCATTTTGTCATGACAATGTATGTAACATATTACTATTGACAATTCTCAAAGGTAGCGAGCCAGGTTTTACCATTAATTGAGTGAAAATATACAATTTAGCTGAGGCAAATTTTCATTCAAGCTGATGCTAGACATTCATTCATTTAATTATATTGGTTTAACTAGTGAAAAAATAAGAATTGCCCAATTTTTCGTCACAATATGAAGCAATGAACACAGACAGTGAAATCCCTTTATTAAACTATTCTTATTCAGTAGCATAGCTGGTATTCAAACTTTGAGTAATTCCAAATGTATTCCTTTCAAAGGTTTTCATTCTTCCCAGTATGTTTATTCCAAACAATACTTTCAAAAATGTTAATCTCTATAAGACGCTCACATCAACGCTCTCTATACACCCTACATAAAGGTATCAACACTTAAACGAATTTGCAAAAAATACCCAACTTTGCAAAATTATTACTCAATATCAACGTTTGTTTTCCATTTCATTCTAGGTTCTCTATAGAAAAGCCTTCGACTATCTTTGATTGTTGAAGGACAAGAATTTAAACCAAATTGTAACTAGGATTCCAAGGAAAGCCCTAATCGTTAAATTCCGGGTAACCAAACTCACAATTATATAATCACATGACTGGAACTTTTCTATAAATTCATTCTATATTTCCAACCTTTGCTTGTTTTCCTTTTTTTCTTCTTTAGATCAAAAAAGTACGAAGATTTGCCACGATGGTGCTGCTTTTTTTCAGTAGGTGCAACATTGCCATAGATTATCAACACGATATTCTGACTTCTTCCAGATTAATCCCTTACTTTTAGGAAGTCTTGCACCAAGAGCCTATTCAGTTAGGTGGAGGTGTATTGATGTCACAGGACGGGTACATTTTATTGACTTCTTCAAATACAAGTTTTTTTAAACTTGTATAATCGTAGTTTGAAATAGTGAAACATTTTGTGAAGTTTATAAAAAGTTATAGTAGCTTTGGGTCTCATGTACGGATATCCATGTCATTTGTGTTTACTTAAAAGTCGAATCAGACTACAAGAGCTGAATAGAGTTTCTTTTTTTGTCAAGATTGATCTGAATCTTCTGAAACTATTCAACTTGATTATCCTGACCTTGAAAAGTCTAACTATTATTTTTTTTCAGCACATTACATAGTCATAACTAGCAACGGTTTCTTATTGGGACGATAGTATCAAATGTTTAAGGAATATGTTTGTATGGTTTTTATTATCTATATGTTTAAGATCCTAATTTTTGATCATTTATTCATCGTCACTGTCATCAGTAGGAATGACTGGTTCAGGCTTCTTAAAGTTGTTGGCATCTTCTTTGATAGAAGCTCTGAGTCTTTCTTCATTAGGAGCGAAAGCGGCAATGAAATCAGTTTCCAAGTCATGGACCTTGTTACCGAGCATAATGAGAGAGTGGAGAGGCTCACCAGCATCGTAATCAGCCAATTTCTCCAAAGTGTCAGCGCAAAAGGCCTGAGTAGGAGAGCCAAGTCGTGAAACACCGACGCATGGGGTATTAGGACCGTAGGCGCCTTCTTGTCTCTTTTCCTCGATTTCCAAAAGCTGCTGAGCAGCAGTTGCAACAGACATGTATCTAGGAGGTTCGTAAATAAGTCTTCCTCTGGCCATATTTTCAATTGACTGTTCCTTGACCTTAATGTCAAGCAAAAGCAATGTGTGAAGACCGATTCTTCTGTTTTCCAAAACTTTTTCGTAAAATGATTCTGGCTTCCAGGTATCAGTGAAGAAAACCAAAGAAACGGTTTGACCAAAGTTGTAAAGCTGAAGACCGCAAGCACCAATAGCATTCATGACAGAAGCGTTGTGGATAACCTCATACTTGATGTTCAACTCACGAGCACGGAGAATGAGATCGGTGTGAGTTGTTGCACCTAAAGCATCACCAACAACCAAAAATGCAATATCATCTTCCTGGGCACCCTCCAAAATGATATCAGAACCACCTTCAACGAGCTCACGATCAGCCAAAGTGACTTTGCAGCCATAAAACTCTTCCTAAAAAAATCAAGTTTAGGTTAGAAACAAGCTTTGTTTTCTCTGTAACAAAAATGAAAAGCATACCAATGACTGTTCGTTGGCAGCCATCAAGATACTAGTATAAGCTTCAAGATAAACTCGCTTACACTTCTTGACAGTTTCAAGACCTCTGACGGTGATGTCGCGGACATCGGAAAGACCAAGGCCAATTAAGTAAAGCATTTCGTATTTCTGTGGCGATTTGTAATGTTGGTTGTATTCCAAATGAGCTGTATTTTGAGAAAAACAGTAATACAGATCTTGATGTGAATACGGCGAGATTCAGCGATTAAAAAAACTGTGCAAAATTTTGTGTCATGTGAGACTTGTAGGGCTGAAAGTATGAAAATTCTCCATTCAAAAGTCTGCGATAACAACAGTTTCCGACAGGGTTGGGGCTTGAATAAAATGTGCTATCAACTGGTTATATTTGTTTTGCAAGTTCGGATGGAAGTAGGCTTATCAGAATGTATTAAGCTTTAAGTTTACTTATAAAACTTTATACTTAGTGTTGCTAGGCTTTCAACATTTGAAAGGACCTGTTAAGACTTTTTGTAAATCCCCTACGAGTTTCAAACTGAGTGTTTTTGATATTTTTTGATCACAGGTATTGATTTTGATTTGATTTTATTGCTTCTAGACATGGCTACCTACTGGCTCTATGGCATCACTTGTCATAGAATGTGCTACACAATTACTACATAACACCAAGTAGACAGGTCTTTTTCTTCGCAATTACATAACACCAAATGTAAGCATACTAGTGGTACTTCCTGGCTTTTCAACACATGTTCCGTCTCAATTAAGATACAGCCGATACGATCGTTTCTTGCCTCATCAACTTAAGCAGTTTGATCTCAGCCCAAAGCTTTTCAGCCGTTCAATATAGTGCTTACTATTTAGTGTTCACACTTTTAGACGCTAAAACTTAACCTTCCGAGTTTTTCTAACTTAATATTTCAATTCTTAACTAAAAATGCTGCCAAACCAAATCAAAAGTTCACAAAATGATAAGAGCCATGTTACATGTAACAGCCATGGCACATTAGTATCATTATCATTAAATCACAACAGTTTCCAAATACAAGAAGCCGATGAGCGAACCGCATTATTACCGCTTCCATCGTCATCACTAATATCTCAAAAACCTTCCAAGAGCAAAAGTTTATGGACTACTTCTTATGGCTCAGCTTTGTCAATATCAGTCATCACCAAACTAGGACTTGTTGGATTTGTAATCCTTATTTCTACGTTTATAATCTCATACTTGAAAGTTGGCTATGGTCAATTAGAGGCTGCAAACCAAGATACTACAATTTCAACAACCTATACACAAGAATCTGGATTATTTCACATCCTTGATTTTTTCCAAAACATTGCCGACAGCATGTCAGATGCCCTCCAACAATCAGCCGTCGCTAACTTGAAATCTGTCAGCTTGTATGATATCACGGATGGCAAAGTACAAGTTCATGTCAACGCTAGCTTGTCAATGAACTACACAAACGTTGAAGACAGAAGATGGAGACGGTTGATACAGATGGCTGCTTTTCCACTACATTCGATTTCAATGAAGAATATGACTGTTGAGTTATATATCAAAAAGGAATCCACGAGTAGCAGCCAGAAATCACTTGATTATTACCATGGGGCTGAAGACAATGACGAATACTACGATCATGCGTTGACATTAGAAGTTCCTACTATTAACAACATCAAGACACCGCTCAACAAGTTAACTGATATTGACTTTATTGCAAATATGTCGAGTTTCGACAGTCCAATGCTGTTGACAAACACTGTACGAAAATTGCTAATTGGGGATACTGTGTTTATCAAACTTGTAACTGATCTTGAGCCACGGAAGTGGTTTGTTTCTTTTGGAAAATATCCAGTTTCTGTCGAGGCTACAGTGAATCCAAAGCCTGAGTGAATAGAGCTATAGGGAATCTCGATAATTACTAAACTTACATTGCTAAGTCCAGAGGTTTTAAGAAGGATAGAGCAATAAAATATAGCTTGAGCCTGAAGAATATCTTGTAATTTTTTATAACCTCCAAGAGACTTGTGTTTTATTCCCAACTTGCAAGTTTTGCAGGAAAAATGTTCACATTGAAGCTTCATTTCAATGAATGATCTTCGTATTGCTGCTTTCGCCCTTTAAATGAGAACCATAAAGATAGGCGTTTAATGAATCAAGTTTTCCCAGGATATTAATCCTTGGCATTGGCCCTGGACGTTTTTTCAGGTATGAAAACCAACCTAGTTTACCTGACTACCAAGAAAACAGGCACTTGCAAAATACAATTACTTGACTGTTTTTTTTTTTTTTGTAAAAAATATATATCGTTATTAATATCATATTTATATAAAAATAATGTTTATTTTATTAAATTTGCAAAATTAAAAGGTAACATAAAAGAGAAACAAAAAAGGGGTATTGAAAAAAAAAAAATCTAAACGTGGTATTAAATATGAACGCATGCTCCATAATTATTAATTTTCAAAGGTACTAGAAAAAATTATGATAAAATAAATTTTTGATAAAGATCTTTTTTAACCAGGAGGAAGCTGACTGGCATCAACAATTTCGTCCACTTCCTTGACTTCGCGAGTTCTAACTCTAGCATCAAGAGGAGTACGAGGCAAAGCGGTCATACCAGATCGGGCAAGCTCAAGGATACCGAAAGGCTGGAGAAGTGAAATGAAAGAGGTGATACGATCAGGCTTTGCGCAAAGCTCAACAATACAGTTTCTGTCAGAAATGTCGGCAACTTTTCCGCCAAACTGTTTGGCAAGTTCGGTGATGTTGCGAAGGTGCTCGTGTTTGTGGCGGAGGGCTTCAGAGGGTGCAAGGTTTGTAGGGTGGTAATATTTGTGTGTACCATCTGTGGTCAATGAAGGAGAAGTGTTGCCAACAGAGCGTTTGTAAATCTGGCCATGGTGATCCAAAAGCTCTTCAAAGTGTTCAGGACCCAAAATGGAAACACGAGCCAAAAGAAGCTCCCTTTTCACTGTGGCAGCATTGGTATAATCTAAAACAGCCCATACAGGAACCAAATCTTCAATCTGGCGACGAGCTTGTTCAACAATACCATCAAGGCCTTGAAGAACAATGGTCATACGTGAAAGATCCTTCACTTCGGTGTTTGAGACTACAAGCGAGTCAATGTTAAAGCCTCTGGCAGCCAAAGTACCAGAGATTCTGGAAAGCACACCAGGCTCGTTTTGAACTAAACAGTTGAGGACGTGAGGCTTTGAATCGATGGGTTCATGAGCGATAGGGGTTTCAAACAAAATGGATGAAATGGCAGCATTGGTAGACCAACTGGGAGTATTAATTGTAGGTAATGGGAGCTGTTTACTGTTACGGTGAAGAGTTTTGTAAGCCAAAGCGGAAATTGATGAAGTGTTGTATGAACGGGAGGCAGTAGAAAGCCGCATAAACGCTGCGACAGACTGAGCCACGCAACGCCGAGGAACAGCAGAGCTTAAAGCCATTTTTGAAATTTGGTATACTGAAGTAATAATAAAAGACAGTGACGGCAGAAAAAACGAAGGAGTCTATGAAAAGTCCCGCTATTTAAAGCTGGTTGGAAATTTTTCCGGAAATTGAGTCACGGAGGACTAATTGAAAAATGGTGTGAAACTAGCCGAAATCGGCCACTTAGCTGTTCCGTGGTGGGCGCGTTGGCAACGCGTGTTAAATTTACGCGTCTTTGTTTACTTTTTTTTTTTTAATTTATTTGTTTGTTTTGTCTTGATCTGATCCTCACAATTAACCTTTCTTCAACACACACACACTCTCTCTTCAACAACAACAATGAGCATTTCTAGAGAAGAACAAGGTTATTTAGACCTTTGCCACGAAATTATTGAGAACGGTGAAACCCGATCAGATCGTACAGGCACCGGTACTCGCTCTATTTTCGGACCTCCTCAGCTTCGTTTTTCTCTCGCTGACGACGCTTTACCTTTGCTCACTACCAAACGCGTGTTTTACCGTGGTGTACTAGAAGAACTCTTGTGGTTTGTAAAGGGTTGTACAGACTCTAAGAAGCTTGAGGAAAAGAATATCCATATTTGGGATGGAAATGGATCTCGCGCCTTTTTGGATTCTCGAGGCTTGACTGATCGTCGTGAAGGCGACTTGGGACCTGTGTATGGATTCCAATGGCGACACTTTGGTGCAGAATATGGAACCTGTGATGATGACTATACCGGAAAGGGTGTGGATCAGCTTGCTCAGGTCATTGACGCCATCAAGAATAACCCATATGATCGACGAATCATTCTTTCTGCCTGGAATCCCAAGGATATACCCTCAATGGCACTTCCTCCATGCCACATGTTTGCACAATTTTTTGTATCAAAACCAAATACCCCAGAAGCAAGCCTTTCTTGTCTTTTGTATCAGCGATCTTGCGATATGGGTCTTGGTGTACCTTTTAACATTGCGTCCTATGCCTTGTTGACCAAAATGATTGCACATGTTTGCAAAATTAAGGCTGGTGAACTTATTCATACTATGGGTGACTCACACATTTATCTTGATCACATCGATGCGCTCAAGGTTCAAATCGAACGAACTCCAAGTGAATTCCCAACTTTAAAGTTTGCTAGAGAGATTGATAGCATTGACGACTTTAAATATGAAGACTTTGTTTTGGAAGGATACAAGCCTCAATCTAAAATCGACATGAAGATGTCTGTATGATTGAGATATTTAGATCTCTGGTAGCCTCAGTTTCAGATCTGTTATAATTTATTTGAATTGAAAGCTTGTTCAATTCATTGATAGTTTCTAATATAATTGTATTTATATATAAATATTCATTTTTCTAATTATACATGTCTCTTTTTCTATCATTCAGCGGCACTCCCTTTTTAGTATCTGGCTTTAGCACCAGGGCCTCAATTCTATTCAAAAATTCTTCAATTCTTCTGGAAGAGGCGCCTATCACAGCAGGAGCTGCATCAATCAAAGCTTGGACCAACTCATTGTCTTTTGAATCAATGCACTTGTTCAAAACAAATCGGTGGCCTGGTCTCAATCGGCGCCCCATGTACCGCGTGTTTCGCAAATCCATTCTTGCGCTTTCAACAGGATCTATGATTCGGTTGCTGTGTACATATTCAGGATACTTAGTTATGTTTTTGAGCGAATTATTGTCACCATAGTCTCTAGCATGCTGGGCCATGAACTTGTTATGGTGATACTCTGCAGAGGCTTTGAGAGAAAGACGAGAGTTTTTGGTGTTGAGTTTTTGTGGGCGATCGCGATAATCGCCGGGGTATAAAAGAGCGTCTTCGAATGATTCATTGGTGTAAGTTTCGTTTGGGTTTTCATTATTGTACTCCTCATACTCTGATGTAGCAGCATCAATATCTTCCCAATCACTCTCTCCTTTTGATGAAGATGTGTTGTTGTTGTGATTTTTTTCACAAACATTTCCGCTAGAACCATTTAAGACTAAGCTGCTGCATTTTTCATCAGCAAGCTCTTCCAACTCGTCATAAGCAGTATTTTCTTGCTTCCAATCGCCTTGGCGCTTTTCATTGACTGCATCTGTAAACTTTGTAAGTTGCAAATCGTAAGGCATTGTTGTAGACTGTACTAATTGATTGAGCTCAAGCAGATTGTGGTCAGTAGGCTGAATTGGTTTCATTCTACTGCTACCTCCGTTTTTGATTTCGTTTTCAAGATCGTTTTCACCTTCACGTGCAATTCTTCCATTGAAATCTTCATAAAAGGTTTCGTAATCTGAATCCGAACCTAGTTCCATGGAGTCTTTGGTTGTGGATTTGCGATTGTTTGCTAATGAGTCGGTGCTAGAATCAGAATCAGAATCAGAATCAGAATCAGAACTAGAGTCTGATCCACTTTCATCAGCATCGTTACTGTCTGAATCGCTGGTGTCATTAACACTGCTCAATAACCGTTTTAGACTTCCACTCTTATCCTGACGAGCTTCTGAATTCACGACATTTTGATTGCTTTCTGAAAATAGGTCTTTGTCAACAACACTATGTAAATCAGGTAATTTTTGGGTTTTAACCCCATTGATTTCAAGTTCTTGCTCGCTATCTAATTCTTTTTCAGAAGCCTCCTCAGCCTGTGAAAGCGATTGACTATACTGAGAATACTGAGAGGATTCAAGTTGAGAAAATCCAAACTGGGATTGTGACTGTTGCGATTCCGAAAAGTTTTCATACCCCAATGTTTCTTTCTTCTTTTTCTTTTTGGATTTCTTAGAAACTTTTTGTGGTTGGGTATACAAAATGCTTTCTCCAATCAGGTCTTTTTGCTTCATTTTTTCTAACTGTTCTTCTGCGCGTATCGCCTTCCCAGTTTCCTCGTCCAAGTAATCCTTTGCTGGAAATGTTTTGCGAACAAATCGATTAATGGGACCTCTTCGCTTATGCTCATTGATTATATGTCCTTCAGGGGTATACAACATTTCTTCTGCCCAGTCCAAGCATCTCTCTAGTTTTTCTGTGTTCCAAAAAAGCACATCATTAGGATCCTTGTTCGAAAAGTTGTCTGTGTCAATCCAAGATCTGCGAATCAGACTCAGCCACAGCTCCCAGTCAACGATTTCAGTACCAGGTTCAGCGGGTTTCGGATGTCTAATTGTATGGTCAAATCCATACACAAGTTTGGCCAAAAAGATTATAATTGCATATATGAATCTGTCATCTATTGCTGCGGTTGTAGAGGCATCGCGAAATGTAATGTCTGTTTCGATTTGAAAAATTTCTAAGAATCTAATTGTAATTGGGTATAGTTCTGGGGGCAAAAACAACATGTAAATGAGTTTGAAAATAAGCTCGTTGAGCGAAAGATTAGGTACTGGATAGTTGTACTCAGTACGCATGATGACTCCCACTTGGCCAACATGGTACATCAGTTGATCGTCGAAAGGGCCAGTAGAGGGTCGAAAATAGTGGGTACGAAAATCTACGGGTAGTTTTTTAATCAGCTTGGCTGGTAACAGGTATATACCTTTTTGAACAGGCAGCTCATTTAGAGACATCCATCGTAAGAGATCGCTAGTATAAAGAGGGTATTGGATAATGCAAGTGGATATGTATATGATAGCTGTAGGCCATAGTATACTGTTTCTGAAAGGAGGTACACTATTTAGCTTGTATGGGTATATTCTTGAGTAACGGCTGTTTTTTATTCTTGTTTTCACTGGTTTTTTTTCGGTGAAGGATTTGGGGTATAAAAAGTCAATCGATTTAGATTTACAAGAATCCAGCTCGACGCAAGATTCACCACTATCAGTTTCGGATTCTGAATCTGAGATTTCAATTCCAGATGAATCAATTCCACTGGAATCAACAAAGTCTGTCTTTTCTCTAAAGCTTTGAATATAGTCCAGCCATAAGCCCATTAATGCTCTCGCGACATGCATAAGTTCACTTGGGACACCCTTTTCCTTCACGAGATATTCTGCTTGGATTTTGAGAATATAGACGTAAGCCTGGTGCTCAGCTTTCAGCTGTTCACCACGCGATACTTCATTTCCGTTTTCCATTAATCCATCTCCGGCTTGCGATGATCCAATCATTTGTGATCGTGTTGCGCGAAACGATCGACCAAGGTTGTCATAGTCGTCTGCTGCAAACTCAACGTCACCTTCTCGTACGTGACCGTTACGACAAACATTTTGACCATCAATAATGCGCCATCGCCGGCTGGTACAGTTGTTGACACCGCAAACAGGACCGGTAGTCCAGCGAAGCATTGACATGTTAGTTGGTTGAAGAAAAAATATGTACGTTTAGGAGCTGAAGAAAGAAGAAAAAAAAACGGTGAAAATGAAAGTTTTTTTTCCAAAACATTTCAAAAATTGAGTAAAGGACTATAAGAGGTTTACAATATATGCAAAAAAATATGAAATCAATTATAAAGTGCTGAAGTATTAATGGGGAATAAAATCAAAGTAATATTGTCTCATATTAATCAAATAATCTTAAAATAGACAAATTTATAGGTACAATATATGGATTATTATACACTCGTTCTTATAATTCTTTCAAGAAAGGCCCGATGGTTTAGTGGTATAATTCTCGCTTAGGGTGATCTAAGCAATTTGCGAGAGGTCCCGGGTTCAATTCCCGGTTGGGCCCTATTCTTTTTTTTTGTTTTGGCAACTCCCAATTCACGAAAGGCATGCTACGATCAACTTAAGCTTTGCGAGAGTTAAAACTTTTTTTTTTTTTGTAGTGGTTTATAGACTATGAAACTACCTTAGTGTCGCTCGGAGCGGCTGTACTACAGAATTGCTGAGTAGCACGATATGATCATGATCTTTGGTCGTGACCGGTGCACCGACCTGTCGTTGCTTGTTCTTTGTTGGCATGGATTTTCACCATGCTTTGTTCAGTCGCTGGTGGGAGTGAAGACCGATACGATCGATACCCTAGCTTTTAGTTCGAGCTTTTTCGGAGTCCTAGCCTGAGCCGCGTTACATGTCACGGCCTACTTTTTGACTCAATGCTCTTACCTGTAAGAGAAGTCCGACCAGAGAATCGAACCCTAGCTACCGAGAGAGCAGCTGGATTTAAAACTTTTTCTGCACGGGTTGCTCAAAATTGTTATTTTTATGAGTGCTAAATATCAACTGTATATCAAGAAGCTTGTGTCTAGTGATGTGCTAAACTTGAAAAGCTCCGAACGTTTACATACATTTAACTAGCTAAATGCTATTTTATTAAGTAAAACAACAGCTTGATACAGAGCCCGGAAGATGCTTTATATATTGAAACCTTTGAAATTGACAAGGAACCATTTAATCATGCAAAAAACTACGGTTAAACACCTAACACATAAAGCAGTGGCTGTTTAGTGAACGCTACAGAGCTTTATTTGGTGGATTTTTGCCCTCTGAAATGTTTCAATAAATTTGTATAATAAATTAGCGTTTTAGCAATAATCACCTTGCTCATTATCAAGAGGATTATTAAGCTAATGATATGCTACTCCTGGTTATTGGCCATTCTAATTGAAACGAGATTTGCGCTTGCTATTGGCCGATGAAAAGACTTTTATATATATCCAGTCATACTGTGTCAATGATACTACTAAAAGGGATTGATACAAAGGCTTTTAACTATCCGTTTTGTTATTTTCCTATCAGTAAAGCCCACTTGAAAGCATTTTATTAACATTACCTAAAGCAGCGTGTTTTTAAAACAACCAAGCCAGCCTTGTGCTTCTTGACAGAGTCAAGTTTTTCTTCAAGCGATTATAATGCAATTTGCAACACAAAAATTAATTGCAACTTGTATAATTGGGACGTTATGGTAAATAAACTAAGATTGAAGCTTAACTAGGGTGGTAATCATGAATTTTTTCCAAGTAGCAACGGTGACGCCAAAAAGATATTGAAAATGACGTGAAAAGTTCTGGTCTATCAGAATCAAAGAAGAAAATTATCTTGTACAAATTTTCATCATAAAAAAAGGGGGTATATATACTTCTTGATCTCAACAATTTCATATTCCTCTCTATTTCTCTTCATCATCATCGACACTATTTTTTCTTTCTTCATCACTTTTGATTGAGTTTGAGTTTGATTATTCAATGTTGATAATGATACATCTGATACTTGATTCACAAACAAAGGGTATAAAGAAAGGGTTCTGGGGCTATAATAGACATACGGGGTTTGACAAGGATCCGAGAGTGAAATGTATTAAGTTGTATCAATTCAATTCAATTCAATTTATTCAGGTTAGCATGCTGTTTAGTGGCTCATCTGTTTGTTAATACGTCCTTTGCTGTTGCTATTATTTAGTTTATATAATTTGATATATTTTTTAATTTTATTTCAAATTTAATGCTGGATTCCAGTGGAATCCCGAGGAACCCGACTCGAATTGTCGATATTAATCCTGTCCATTCATTAATTAAACTTTCAGTCGACGAAGCCAATTGAAGCCATGCATTTTAGCCTCAACCTACAAACACGTGACTGTCACTGGAATACAATCCGAGTTTTTGATTTTCAACCTCCAGAACGAGTCACGTTTCCAATCTCGACAAAAGTTGTATGTGAGTCCACTTTTTGACCTCACAAAATTTGGATACAAAAAAAGGGCTACCGTGATATATATATATATATATATTATATTATATCGTTGAAGATTTTTTACAATTCTAGAAATAAGGACTATCGTCAGAATTTAGGTTTCTCGTTTGGATGCGGGCAATCAAGCGTTCAAGGTTGCTCATGAACGGCTGTGCAATCTGTGTTCTTTGTATTTTTTTGGTCGGGTATAAAAAGACTCCAATCTATTTCACTTTCCATAAACATTTAATTTTATATCTGTTTTTATTTGAATCCATATTCTACTTTTAACCTTTAATTTTTACCCTTTTTTTTGCATTTTTTTCAATCTATCATCTAGAAGTGTTCTGTTGACTTTATTAATGAAACTCACTTCTTTATCAATTGCTAGTGGTGCTCTTCTCGGCATGTCAGCCGAAGCACTCAGTCTCTATGACTTGCCACAGCAGGTTTTAGGCTGGGCAGACCATGCCGTTGCAACTATTGGATTCCGCAAGACTCCTGTTACCGAAAAACTTGCTTCATTTGCTAAAGATGCTGGTATTAACCCATTAGTACTTCCTGACTCAATTCGTCAAGCATGGGAGGAAGCTGATAAGTACATGTCAAATGATAAAGACGTCAACAAGTTTTTCCCACGCGTATCCTCACACAATTTCATTACCAGTGCAAAGGATGGTAAGAAACAGAAAAAAAAAATCGTAAAGCATGACGATTGGGACATTCATGTCACAAACGAAAAAGATTTCCCAATGCGAGCCCTTCGTGTGAAGAAAACACCTTCTTTAGGTCTAGATAATGTCACTCAATACTCTGGCTACTATGATGTCAGTAACAAGCAAAAGGACGAAGATGGGCGTCACTTGTTTTTCTGGTTTTTTGAGTCTCGTAATGACCCTAAAACAGACCCAGTTGTCGTTTGGTTGAACGGTGGCCCTGGCTGCTCATCTCTCATGGGCCTCTTCTTTGAAAATGGACCTTCAAGCATCGTTGACGCTTCTGAAACCCCCAAGTTTAATCCTCATTCTTGGAATACTAATGCATCCGTGATCTATTTAGACCAACCTGCAGGTGTTGGCTTTTCATACACTGACAGCGGTGAAGCTGATGTTACTGATACTCGTACGGCTGCAAAAGACGTATACGCATTTTTGTCGCTGTTTTTCCAAGAGTTTACCGACTTTAAAGATCTCGGAGTTCATATTTCAGGTGAGTCCTATGCTGGCCACTATATCCCCGGTATCACTACTGAAATTTTGAGCCACCCCGAACGTGGTTTCAAGTTTTCTTCAGTGTTGATTGGTAATGGATGGACTGACACCTATCATCAGGTTGCTGGCTATGAACCTATGGCTTGTGGTGAAGGTGGTCACCACTCAGTGTTATCTGAAGATCAGTGTGATCGTGTTAACAAAACTGCTGCTCGCTGCCAATGGGCTGACGGTGCTTGTTATAAACACCAGGACCGATTCCGCTGCATTCCTGCCACATACGCTTGTGACTCTGTCCTTGATGAATACATGAATACAGGACTCAATCCTTATGATATTCGCAAAAAATGTGTAGGAAAGCTTTGCTACGACAACATTGACTACTATAGCAATTATTTGAACCGCAAGGATATCCAAAAGGCAATTGGTGCTGAAGTTGAAGACTATGAAAGCTGCAGTGACTCGGTGTTTAACGCATTTACCTATAACGGAGACGGCGCAAAACCATTCCAATTTGATGTGACCCAGGCTTTGGAACAGGGTCTTCCTGTTCTCGTTTATGCCGGTGATAAGGATTATATTTGCAATTGGGTTGGTCAGACTCTCTGGTTAGATGCATTGGACTGGTCAGGCTCCAAAAAGTGGAACACTGGCAAATTCCACAACTGGATGACTTTGGACGATAACGAGGCTGCTGGAACCTACAAAGTCTCTGGTAACTTGACATTTTTGAGAATTTACGAAGCCGGACATATGGTTCCATATGATCAACCTAAGTATGCCTCAGATATGATGCTTAGATGGCTTCATGGAGATAGAGATTTTTCGTAATTTAGTTTTAGTAATATCATTATGAAATCCGAGTCTTAACAAAACCGGTTTTAATCAGGATTAACGTCAATTCGGGCTGTCTGTATCAATTATCTTCCCAGGTCACATATAAATGTATTGAATCCGAGTTTTCTGTTTTTATTTCAACAGTTAACGGCTATTTGTTTCTCGGGAAAAATCCGAGTCAAAAGTCCTTATCATTGAACAGATATCAATCTGTGGGGTTGACTCGGGTATGGGTTGAAAAGTATAAAAAAGCTCCACTTTTTATTTTAGTCTGTTTTTTTCACCCACTATTAAACTCATTGACTTTTTTTTTTCAGATATCCAAAACCATTAACCATGTCTGTTTTGACTACCATTTCTCCAATCACTAACGAACCCATCATTGAAACCCCAGTAACTACTTGGGATGAGTTGACCTCGAAGGTTCTTCCAACTTCAGTTTCTGCTCAAAAGTCTTGGTACAAGAACAATTCTTTGGCTCAGCGCAAGAAGATTGTCTCTGCATTTGTTGATCTTCTTTCCGATGAAGCCACTGCTACCCGTCTTGGCAAGGAGATCACTGAACAGATGGGCAGACCTATTAGATACACTCCTGGCGAAGTGTCAACAGCAGCTTTACGTGTTTCTACATTGCTCAAATTTGCTGACGCAGCATTGGCTCCAGTTGCTGCCAACAGTGACCCATCTGACACAGAAATCAAGTTTGAAGGCCAATTCAAAAAGTATTTGACTCATGAGCCATTAGGAACTGTGCTTATCATTTTCCCATGGAACTACCCCTATTTGACCCTTGTCAATGCGTTGATTCCTGCTTTACTTGTGGGTAATTCAGTTATTATCAAGCCATCACCACAAACACCAAAAGTCGCAGACGAGATTGTCAAGTTGTTTGAAAAGGCTGGACTTCCTTCTGGAGTTTTGCAAGCTATTCACAGCGGAGATAACGATATGATGGCCAAGCTTATTTCCACCCGCTCTGAGATCGCTGCAGTTTCTTTCACTGGTTCTGTTCCTGGTGGTCTTGCCGTTCAAAAAGCTGCTGCTAACAGAACCATTCCAATTGCGCTCGAACTCGGTGGCAATGATGCTGCTTATGTTCGTAAAGACGCAGATTTGGCATATGCTGTGGAGAACATTGTTGATGGCGCTATTTTCAACTCTGGACAAAGTTGTTGCTCAATTGAGCGCGTTTATGTTCACGAATCTGTGTATGATGAGTTTGTGAAGTTGGCTGTGAAAGAAGTCAAGGGTTACAAGATTGGAGATCCTTTCAACAAAGATACGCAAATTGGACCAGTCGTTTCCGCAAAGAGCGCTGAAGGAATTCGTGCTCAGATCAAAGAAGGTGTTGAGAAGCATGGTGGCAAAGTATTGGTTGGTGAGCCTGATTTCAAAACTGCTCTTGAGTCGTTACCCGAAACATTTGTCGCGCCAACTCTTATTACTTTTGACGATCCAGATACCCCAGCTTTGGTGTTGAAGGAAGAAACATTTGGCCCAGTCCTTCCTGTTGTGAAAGTTTCTGGCGACGAAGAAGCAGTTCGTTTGATCAACGATAGTCAGTACGGATTAACTGCTTCTGTATGGACAGATGACCTTGAAAAGGGTGAAGAGCTTGGTGACGAAATTGAGGCTGGTACTGTCTTTGTGAACAGAGCGGATTACCCCGATCCAAACTTGGCTTGGACTGGTTATAAGAACAGTGGACGAGCAGTGTCTCTTTCCAAGTATGGATTTGCATTTTTCGGCAAGTTGAAGTCTCACCATATCAAGAAGCCTAAAATTTAAATGACATTGTACAAATTGTATAAATATGGTTTAATGAATTTGCTTTTTACGTGTTAAATAATTTCTTAATATAATATGTAAATACTAAAAAATGTTTGACAAGAAATCAATATTAAGATCAGTGACAAAGTGAGATTAGATCCACCAGTAAATGGAAGTTTGACGTTTTGGACTATTTATTGCACTTTAGATTGTTGATTTTCAGGGAGTCTTTCTCATGCCGTTATTTGATTGACAACACCACTAATCTCTTGCGTTTTCCGACTAATGCTATTTTCATTCACAAATACCCTCTTAGTTTCGTCAGGCAGGAAACCATACACGAGCATTGCGACTCCAGGTAGCTTCAACCTAAGAAGTATGACTTGATTAAACCATCTCAACACTATCTGGCTTAATGTTAACCGATGAGCAACAACTTACCAACAGCCAACTAAATCAACAGCTCACCATCCACCACCATTATCTATCACATCGATCTGTTGGTGATTGGCTTCCCCAAGCGCTGAACAGGCACAAAAATTGCTTGTTCTTGAGCTACCAACTACTCGCATCTAGTGTTGTAAGATTGATATCATTAGCAGGATTGATACAATCTAATCTGAGATTTTTTTTTGGCTTGGCATTAGCTTGAGTAGTCTACTTCTGGTTGTATTGACATCTCTGGTTTTTATTGTTCCAAACCGTGGTATCGGCTTACTTTGAGATCGTTGATAAAATGTTGGCTTTCCAGAGATCTCAAACTGTGTCTTGTTTTATTGGTGAGATCTTCAGTGTTGACACAAGCTTTTGATCAAGCAGCTCGGTGTTGCTTTACCGTTGTGCTGCTCCACATCCACAAATATCGATATTCTGATACCCTTCTTTTACCTTTCTTGGAAGATGGATTGTTTTGTTGTCATTTATTATTTGCTTTTCCTATGGCTCTCACATATCTGTATCTGGTTTTATGAAATATTTCTACACTCCTGTTTGATACTATATCTTTTGTGGCTTCTGCTTTCATACTTTTGGTGATGCCATAAGCTCTGAATGGTTTTTGATTTGAAAGCGTCTCTATTTCAGAACAACTTGACATCTGTATCATCTGCTAATCAAATGCCGTAAAACATTTTTATTTGCCTTTGAGTCTAACCATGATTGTCAAACAATCCTATTCTGAAGAATACCCATGTTTATACCCAAATTAATGAGATATCATACTTTTTTCTATTGGCGGGTGCAGTAAGAAACAGTACTTGAAAATTGAAAAAAAGATTGGCGGACTACTGGATTTCGTTTTACTGGACTTGTATTGTCCCAACTACATGATTTGCAACTGGCTATCGCACATTGAGCTGTGATACCTAACGTATAAGTTTGATAACACTTTATTTGGAGTTTTGTTATTGAGATGTTTTCTATTGTCTGCAACTGGAGGGTTATGAAACAGGACGGAAATAGAAACGGAATCAAAGTCAACATATTTTCAATATTAAATGCCATATTAAAAGTGCTGCCAAAAGTCATCAGTTTGGCCCAAGCTTGTACTTAGCATTTGTATGATGGTTGGCCTTTTGATTCATATGACTGGACTGTTTTTGTGCAAGCTATCAGCAAAAAATTTGTTAAAAAAATTACATTTCTACTTGCTAAGTTGTGATTGTTGAATGCCAGATTGATGCAGCAGATGTTTTTCTTTTCCCAAACCAATTGGGATGTTAAATACTCTGACTCCTTCGACTTTTCTCCGGCTTAACGTCATACTACATTTTCTGTTCAACCAAAGTACGCCATGCTTCTTTGTACGACATTTCGAATTGGCTTCATCATCTTTCGCTTTCATGAGAATTCTTGTCAAAATGAGTTTTTTTTTTTTTGACGAATCAGCCAATTACTTGGATCTGGGGGCAGTTCAGCAATAGTTCATTTTCCTTGACTGGTGCCCACGTCGTTAAGGGTACTCCTTTTGCGTAAGAGTTTGGCACCACTGGCCCGCTTTAAGTTTGGAGTGTGTTTTTATAAATCTATTTCAACCCTCACCAATGTTTCCTAGTTCAAAAACCCTAGGGCTGCTATACCGTTGTTTGAAATACCCCAGCAATCCTAGTTTGTTGTTCATAATAAAACTAATACTAGGCAAACGTGAACTTCCTCTTTGATACCTGGTGTGTTTTCTGGAGTGCGATTGATACTTGAGACAGTTGGTTAGGCTCCATGCTGGGACATGTCAAAAAATATGCATGCCTGATGTTCGGTTTCCTTCCTGATACTCTTTTCGATACTCAGTTTCAAAACCAAACCTGTTATTTCTGTTAAGAGCAATGATGTCAAAAGTCTTACGTGCTTCAAACTGTTTGTTGATCGGCAACTAAGTTTCAAAATAGAACTAGGGCCATGTGGGATTTGTTGTTGGGTAATTTCGAGATGTTCTTATCAAACAGGCACTGGATTTTTTAGTTGAAAACCGGCAAAGGGAGGAAATATATGCTGCGAGTTGAGAACTGATGGATAAAAAACGCACTTCCACAGACTAGAATTGCTGATACCCTTCCCTGGGCGTACAACTCATAGTATTATAGGCTAGTTTTCGTTTCCAGTACTTCAACTCAACTACTTTAAAGGAATTGTTTGTCAGTAGGAGGGGTAGCTTGGAAAGACATGTGTATTGTTGCAGGGATTAATGTCCTAAACGCTAGTTTTTGTGTTGCGAGATGTTGGATTTTTAGCTTGTTTTATTTTTGGGTTTTACGTAACGAGCATTGGTCTTCAGCCAGGCTCAGTGGTGCTTGCTTTGGCTTTGGACCGATGGCAATTCCTCTAACAACGACAACTGGTGGCTGTTTTGTCTTTTCGGTTTTTCCTTGCCCAAATGTTTTGGCACTCATTTGGCAACTCTCAATCACCTAAGACATTTCAGAGATGTGAGTTGTTAGGTTGGGAACTTGTAGGCCCTTGCCTTTTATTTGTGAATCAGGCTTTGACCATAAATGTATTGATCTCGATTAGGGGTCTCAAATGGGAGAAAACAATTTTAGATGAATAGGTATAAATCAAACGAGAAAAATGCTTTCAAGTGCTTTAAGCTGATTCTATTGACTTTTGGCTATATCTCATTGTAAAACTTTTGCAAATGCCGAAGTTATGTTTCGTTTACAAGTGGCCTTTTTTGGAAATTGGATAGAATACATCCACAAGCTCACCCAGAAAAGTGTTGAAGAAAGACTACTACTAAACTACGACTTACCCAATGACTAAAGTCTTCTACCCAGCTTGTCATTTTTTACACCCTAATGCTTTTCCCTCTTCAAAAAACTCTTGATTGTGTGTACAAGTTGTTGGCATAGACTTAAAAGATAATGATAAAAAAAAAAAAAAAAAAAAGAGCCAACTTCACACATATAAGCCAGAGAAAGACGCAGTTACCCTTACTCTCAACTACGTAAAAGCATACACATACACACACAAATCAGGACTAAAAAAAAGAGTCTGGTCAAAAAAAAAAAAGTATGTGAAAACACAAAAGGTTGCGGCCTGGCCAGTCACAGTGATGAGCTGCGCAATAAGAAAACAGAATGAGTGACAAAATGTCTTAACTTTGACTTACAGTACAAAAAAAAAAATAAAATTACAAAAACATAAGAACGTGAATGATGATAATACATGCTCTTAGACATTCAAACAGAGTGGGTGCTCAATAAAGTGTGTCTTCCTAGTTTTGTACATTTACGGTATCTTTTGAGCGAGGTTTTTTTTTTTTTACTTCAATCAAAAGTTGAAAAAGTCAACAAAGCTAAGACTGAGCCTAGTGAGCGTGCAAGTTTTGTCACTGTCTACGATTTGTGCAATTAAGACTATGTAAATATGTATTGGGTGTGTGTGCTAATGGTGAATTGGATAAGATGTAAGCCACAGCCTTTTTTATAGCTCGCTTAATCGTGAGACAAATTCATTTTCAAAAAGAAAAAAGGACACCATTAAATTATTAAATTATTACATAATTAAATTATTCATACAAAATGCTAAAATTGAAAAGTCAGCAGTCAATGCCATGTTTGCTTATTCTATTTGTGTTTGCTATTGATGAGATCCACGCATAGTTGATATTGCCCTACAGAAAATGGAACAAAAACTTGTGTTTGCTGTGCTTTTATTCTAGTACAACATGTACGAGTCTCAAGCATTTGAATCCGAATTACTCAATTGTCCTGAAGCAGGAGCTTATACGAAAAAAAAAACGGCAATAAAATAAAATGAAAATAAAGCAGCTAGCAATTGCCTGTGACTGTATAAATAAATCGACAAATCAACAGGCAGTTAGTAACATATTGAATATAGTTTAAAATTCAGACTATTCCGTTTGCTATAAAAAATAAAATAAATAAATAAAATAAGCAGACGCCTACTGCATTCGTTTATTTTCAAAATGAATCTACTGTTCTCATTTCTTCGATACTTTTATAAATGCTTTTTTTTTTTTTTTTTTTTTCATAGCAAACAGAATAGTCTGAATTTTAAACTAAATCGACAAATCAAAACTATTGTTGCTGTAATTTTTTTTTTTTTGATAGTCTTCAACAAGCTCAATTCTATGTCTTGAAAGAGCTGAAATTATGGGCTATGTGTGTGTGTGTGTGTGGATTCCAACTACAAAAGATTTGTGTTTTCTCCAGGTCACTTGCCCTAGTCAACTGTCCTTTCTCTCTTACTTACACATCAATGTATATATATATATATATATATATACATATATATACACGGCATAAACAGCAAACCAGAGCTTAAATAAAAGACAAGCACAGCTATTAATTCTGAAATCTCACACTCTCGTTGATTCAATCCAAAACACATATACAACTCAACTCTATGCAAAACCTCTTTTTCTCCAGTCCGTCTTTGAGCTTTTTTGTGTTTACTCCTTTCCTTTCTTACTCATTTTCAGGGCAGGCTGCTGAAATACAACACGTGACGTGTCCCAGGGTTGGATTGGGTACAGCCGTTTAGTCAGGTGGCCCAAATGTGAGACAGAAGCTGTCACTTTGAAAAAAGTGCAATTTATCGTGGTAATCCGGGGCGTAGAAATATAACGATAAGGCGGGAAGGCAAGTGGTTGAAGGCCTTTTAAGCAAAGTCCGTAGCCTGGATTCAATTTCCCGTTGAAAAGCGTGTAAAATACAAAAAATCACAAAAAGCTGGGTATTAAAAGACTAGGCAATGAAAGCTGGTTTAGGGTGTGATTGTTGGTTGCGGTAACATAAAAAATTGGCATTTTTCTTGGACCAAAATGCGAAAATCTTTTCCTTTTTGTTCATATTTTTTCTTTTCATATACTTCAATTTCATCTTTTATATTCCTGATTTCATGATTTGGTACTCTGGTTTTTTTTTGTTCTAAATAGTAAATAGTCTTTATCCCCAACCTTTTTAACCACTCATCTGTATATATATATATTTATATATATATACATGTGTGTGTGCGTGTGTGTGTCTCTATAGGTATCAAGCCTATATGTATATATAAATAAATATATATATAGAATTACCATAAAAGCTTAAGACTAAGCACTTCAAGTTTTCATATTTGCGTCTTAGAATGGCGCTCACCTTTCCCCAACTTCCGTCCGATATCCACATTTGTTTATGTTTATATCTGACGACCAACGATATTAGAGCCCTCAGCCAAACCTCAGCACGACTCCAAAGCGTTTATTCACCCAACTCCTGGTCCACATGCTTTGCAAAACCTGACTGTAAAGGATTCTGCTGTTCCAAAGGCTCAAAAGACCCGTCAACACCAAACTCTGGATCCGAGTCCGATTCAGAGTCCAGCAAAGAAAACAACGACTACTACCAATGCCAAAAAACACCAGACGAATCCTCGCATTGCCAAGCCCAGTTCCGTGCGCGCAATGTTCCGATCCATGTTGTTTTGAACCCAGAGCAATACTCCTGGTTCTCAGCAGCGTCTGTGCGCACGCTCATCATTGACGAAGGATGCTTTAGTGAACCAATTTCTGCAAGTTTAAATCCAAAAAATTCTGAAAGCCCCATGGCAAGCATGCCCAGTTCAAACAGCGTGAATCGTAATTTGAGCCTCGCAAACGAGTTTGATAATGATCTAGAAAGTCTCTATGACAGTGGAATCTCTTCAGACGACGTATCAATCAATTCTGGTAATGAAAAGGCTAACATGAATAACAGTAATCCCGGTTCTTCTGATGTTTCATCCTCGTCGTCGTCTTCTTCTAATAACGATAGTAGTGAAGCTCTTTCTGATAATACTGGATCCGAAACGTTGCGAGACTCTTCAAACGATTCGTTATCAAATACTCTAGTCAGCAGATCATCCTCAACCCTAGCCGATACCTTTATCACCGATTCCAACAGCAACTCTGCATCTTCTCTTTCTTCAAACTCTTTCAACTCTTCTTCTCTTACCAATCAGTATAAACTTCTTGAATATTACTCGGCCCTTCAAAACGTCCGAATCCAATCTGAAAAGTGCCATACTGACGTTGATTATATCGCTGATTTGTTGCGCAATTCAGACTTTGTGACTGCGCTGCTGGCAAGTAGTAGATCTGTTGATATTAGTTTAGATATTGAACTTGGACCCGATCATTATTCCTCTTCCAACTCCAACTCGAATCAAAATAATGACAACAACAGCAATTCTACTACGCAGATTGTAAACAAAAAGACTCGAATAGTCTCCCAACAACCATACATTGAAGCCATCAGCTCATTAAAACTAACAGTCCTCAAATTCCCAGGCAAAGGCGTCATAATCCCCAACTTTTCCAATCTCAGCACTGTAGACCTCTCTATACCAAACATTTCCCAATTTGAATCCGTTTTAAAACAGTTGCCAATGTTTCCACACCTCAAATCCTTCCATTCTAGCCACACCTGCACGTTACGCACCGATTCAATTTTAGTCGACAAAGGCTTACGGTCCATTTCCAAATTATTACCAAGAGGAATCCAAACATGTGTCATCCAGATGTTTTTTGTTTCTGGCAACAACAGCAACAACGGCGAAAGCAGCCGGGATTTTGAAATCATGTCACTTCGCGATCCAAACTCGTTTCTTACATTCCCCCAGGTTACACACATTGAATGCCGAGCATTGACAAACGATTTGCTACTGGACAACTTTTTCGTGTGCGTACTTTTCCCACGGCTTTGCCATTTCTCAACGCCGTTTGGATTTGACTGGAGCTTATCGATGCACAACTTGTCAAACAACGGGTTTTCTACCAATTTGTTTACAAGCGTGACGGAACTCAACTTGTTCATCACAACAACCGATTTCGAGCTTGTGTTTTTAAGGTTTTTGTCGTGTTTCCGGAACCTTGAGTTTTTGTCCGTGTCGATGACTGGGTGTTCCAACTATACTGCCGATTTCGAAGGTCTCAACAGCTTTTTAAAAGTGATACGGCAGCTGTACATTGACAACCCACAAATTGTGTTCAAGTCCATTTTGGACAAAGATCTCGAGTTTCTTATTAGACAGCACATGCCCGCACTGTGCATCCAAACGCTGGTTGCCAAAACGATGCTGCAGGTGGTGATTGATTTGGTCAAGCAGCCGTTGCGGTGCGCCGGCCGGTTGGCTCGGTGCCGGGCATATACTCAGTATGCGTTCATCGCAGACGCGTATCTGTGGGAATGTTTGTTTCAGCAGATCCAAGGGTTGCAAAGGTTCAAGTACTTGAATCTACATAGCTATGGCTTCTCGCATGCGTCACCAAGGCTGCAGCGCATTTTGGCAAAAGCGATGGACAAGTCGTGTGGATTGCAACAGATTTTGTTTACGCAGCAAGTTGGTTGGGATTCGTTTGAGTTGAAAAACAATAAGATTAGTGGGTATGCGAAGAGTAATGGTAGCAGTAACGGTCATAGTAATCGTAACAGAAACAGCAATAATAATAGCAATAATGCTGTTAATAATAATTCCAATAACATTACTGGCAATAACCACAACAGAAGCAACTCTGGCAATTCCAACTCTTCTCGCACAAGAACCACAAAGAGGAAATCAAAATCAAAATCTCCCAACTCGTCTTCTCCACCCAACTACACCACTACATCCTCTTCCTCTTCTTCTTCAGATTACAAAGCTCACAAATTCAACGACCAGCACGCATTTTCCAACGCTCCTGTCTTCTCTTCGTGCCTTTCAGTGCAAATAAAAGAAGAGTCCGACCTCTACTTGCAAACATTGTACGACATACACGCACAAAAATACTACGAGCCCAAACTGATTACGCACCGGCTGACCAACGTGCACACGCAGTATGATTCAATGGCTCAGAGTCCGTTCAGGATGAGTGGTATTGGAGGGCCTGTTAATCCAAAAGAGTTTTGTGGATGGGTGTAAAACAATGAAACTAATGTTTTTTTTTTTCACTCTTTTCTTCTTCTTTTTCTTTTCCTTCTTGCTTTATTATCATTTTATATCTAACAACACAAAACCTTTTTCTAGCATATTCATTTCAAATAACGATTTCAACAATTATAGCAAAAAAAAGTTGAGCGAAAACGAAATTTCTGTATTTATACTCATATCTTTACAACTTTAACAACTTTTCATATTTATATTTTTTTTCGACGAATTTATAGCAGCAATGAAATCTACGACAATGGCAATGATGACAACGACTTTTTACTGTGTATGACTTTTTAGAGACTATATTCTCTTTGATATTTCTTGTTTCGACGTACTATGTTTTTGAAATTTTCGGCACCATATTTTTTACAATATATTCATATTTATATTTTTTAGTAATAATAATAATAATAATAATAATAAAAGATGATAATAATAATAATAATATTTGCATATTTTTTTTTTTTTTTTGGTTTTGACTAACTCGAATAATGGTAAGTTAAATACTCCTTCCAATTTTTTTTTTTTTTTTTTGAACAACATTTCAATAAGCAGTTCAATATTCAGTCCAGTTTGAATAATTTTTTTTTACACTTCCATAGTTTGAGAAGTGATACCACTACTATAAATATTTGAAAACACTCTGGTTGTTGTTTTTGTTGATGGCCTTTTTTCTTCTTTTTCTTCTTCTTTATTTTAATTTATCGCTTGGTTTTTAATATTTGATGAACCTTTTAAGGATACTGCATTTGTTTCTAATCTCTTCTTCTCTATCAAAAGTGTGTCTTTATAACTAGGTATATATAAGCTATGCACAAAAATAAAGGCACTGATGGCGAAACCCAAGATTAAAGCTATACTTGTCTCGTTTATTTTATGTATTTATTTATTCTAGAAACAAGTACCATAGAAGTGTACTCAAACACCCAAGACTTTTGGCTTCTTTCTTTGAAAAACAATCCTTATATTTGCCTTTTTAATATATCTCAACGTGTCCCAATGTATGGCCTTGACCATGAATAAATATTTTTTAGAGTGCATGTGTAGAGAGAGAGAGAGAGGAAGCCAAGAAGATAGCCAAACAAGCCCAAGCAAAGATATAAAAATGAGAATATATATATACTTTAGATACACCACGCACGTATACTAACTGTTCTCGAGATATAATCTGTTAAAAACAAGGGATTAAATAGTTTTTGTCTCTTGGCTGAATTTCAATGGTACTAAAGTAAATCATCACACGATATACAATGGTACCTGATAAACACAAGTATCGTCAATTATAAAATGAGAGTTTTTATATACGATAAAGCTCCAACACAAACAAATTACAACTAGTAACAACTCTCTGCGTGATCTCCACGTGTGGCCACTCATTAAAACGGAGACTTTATATTTGCTCTACATGTCTCTCTCTATACTTTCCTGTATTCTCTACAGAAATAACTACCGCAAGAATATACACATACATTGAAATTAGCTTTTGTTTCTTTCAAAACCTGCTTTTGCATTTGCTTGCCTTTGCTCCTTTGAAAATGTCAAGCCGCTGCTGTGCATGGGACACAAGCATCTCAATTAACACTCTCACAGTTAGCCCATACACACACACACACACACACACACAAATATTTATGTCTCCACTACCAAAAAAAAGAAAAAGAGAAGAGAGAGAGAAACTTAAACCTTTTTTTTTTTTTTTTTTTTTTTTTTTTCAACGTTTATTTGAAGCATTAATTAAATACTAATTTACTTTCCATTCAGCCTTTGTTCAAAAAAAAAAAAAACTACTAGTCTATTCTTTATTCAGCATTAAAGGATTATCTTTTTGTGTTTATAAAATACAAACAACGTTGCAATAAAAGACCCTTGATTCAACTATAGTTTAAAGCACAACTCATCGACACACCACACACGAACACAGCATAGACTTATATAGATATATCACATATATCACACACAAGCATCTAACGACTCACTTGTATATATCTCACCCACGCTCACACTTACAATCTTAAGCACTCGGGTATTTCTCACTCATACACACAAAAGCCAAAAGCTTACTACCAGACCCTTTTGAGCAGTTGGGACATATATATATATATATATATATATATGTTCCACAAAAGGCTATTGCAAGTGCTTACTGGTGTGTCTGTGTTGACTAGATTATTTGTGCTTAATAGTGTGTTTGTGAAATACTTGATCCTGATAGACTTTGCGAAAACCCTGTTTACGACAAGATGGGTTTCGGCTATATCCTTTTCTTCGACAAAGCTGTTCACAACAAGATTGTTAGCGGCATGTGTGCTTGTGGCTTCAATAGTAGCGCCTACGACAGTAATGACGGCAACAGTGACGACAGTAGCTGCGTGCCCTCTTTCGTATGGAGCGGTTAGGTCGGTTGAAGCGGCTAGATCTAAAGAGCTGAGTGTTCACTTGGACCCAGCTCTGACGATAATACCCCCTTTAGCTCCAAGGAGCCCATCTTCAACAATAGCTCCTCGGGCTCATACGATATCAGCTCCTTCTACAATACCTCCTCTGGCCCCAACAAGGGCTGGCCCAACGATACCAACTCCTTTCGCACCCGCGCCGCCTCGTCTGTTTCGACGATACGATATTTGGCGCCAGGCATTGACAGAAATGTACGAGATGCAGGTTTGTAGTCCCATGCCCTTTTCGACTGGCACGTTTGTGGTGGATGGAAGCACGGTGATTGATTTGGACAAAGGAATCGTGACCACGGCTACTGCTGGAGCTACTACTTCTGGCGCTAGCCCTGTGGCTGTTTCTCCTACTGGCACCACCTCTGGGGCTATTTTTACCTCTACTAACACCCCCAGAACCACTCCCACGACCTTGACAACCATTATACCTACATCCACATTTTTTCGAAAAGCTGCAGTTTATCATCGACAGTGCGCATTTGGACGACCAGTGCTGGTACATTTAGACAACCGTCGCAATTCCCGCATTCTTCCTGACCAAACACTGGACTGGAAACGCTGGACATCTGGTGAAGGCTCATTTTCCAAGTCTGCCATCCCGTATGTGTTTTCGGTCAGTGCGTCGACGACCATCTGCCTAGTACTGACAGTAATCGTGCTTGGATTCCAGCACAGGCCAGTCCTCTATAAAGCAGCATTGGTCCTGTCGTCCGCGTATCTGGTGACCATCACAGTGTTGTCGCTTCAAACGTTGAATGACCAACACACGCACGGGTTCATGGACGGGTACCTTGTTCGCCGCGCGTTACGCACCAACGGACTCTACGGACTCAACCTTGCCTTCAACACTGTTGTTTATTTGGCACAAGTCCAAACGACAATGCTATTGTTTTCGCGACAAAAAGAAAAGCGGCTGGTGTTTTGGCTAGGCGGTAGCTTGACTGTAGTTTCGCAAACCATTTGGGGAATCTCAGTGTTCCATCCAGACGTCTTGCAAAGCTCGTTGCCAGCGTTTGCGTACCTTTTCCAAATCGCGATTGCCATCATGTACTTTTTCTGTACGTTGTACTACGCAATGACGCATGTGCATGCCATTTTCCACTTGTCGGTCGTGAGTCTCACGGTTTTTGCTATTTTGGCGCCGGCAGTAACGCTTGTGCTCTTCATTGTGGACCTGGCAAACGTGTGGGTGATGGAATGGTCAGACTCCGTTTCGTGGGTGTCGACGGTTTTGGCAATTGTGATTGTTTGGGAATGGTTTGAGCGGGTGGATCAATTGGAAAGAAATAGGAAAAAGAACGGGATACTGGGAAGGCAGCTGTTTGATTATGATGACGATCCGTTTGCTCCCTTTTTGTCGGTAGGACCTGGCGAAAACGGGTCAAATGATTCGGATGGTTTGAGCAGTTTGGGTGATTCCAGTAACGCTGGTAATTCGGCTATTTCTACTAGATCTGCCAATTCCAATAGTTCTGGTACTCTATCCAAGCCCGGCACTTCTTCTGTTTCTCCGAACTCCAAACGCGTCAAGAAATCCAAACAGCACAGGTTTAGGTTTTCCAAGTCAAGACCACAACGGCTCACTGGCGGGATTTTGCTAGGAAAAGGGCCAGGCTACGAAGGCCTGTTTGTGCGAGGGTCCAACACCTTGCATGCACGGTTTGATGACCGACACGCCTTTTTGTTGTTGAGAAGAGGAGAAAGTGAGACTAGAGGAGGAGGTACTGGCGGTGAGGCAAGAGGTGAAAGTAAAGGTAAAGGCGAAGGAGATAAGTCGGGTAATGGTAGGTCTGGACAACAAGTAGACGATCAAATGCATGACTTGATACACGATGACCCTAGATCCGCACCTCACCATCAGCGTCAACAGTCTCTACCTCTACCTGCAACAGCAGCTACACCTCCTATATCCACTTCTACTTTCACAGCTACTACAGCAGCAACAGCATCCTCTTCCTTTTCCCGCAGCTTGTCAAGCACTCCGGTCACTGCAGCAACTCGTATCCGTAAATACTATACCCGAGCCGTTGTGCATCCTATTGTGACAGTCTCTGATTTCTTGATATCCCTGGGTTTAGCAGTTTCTCGACCAATGTCTACAGTTTCGAACCAGTCATCTTCTGGAGTTGTTACAGGAGTGACGACGACTGCACATACACCTGAAGGAGCAGTTGTAGTAAGTCAGAGAAATCACAATCACAATCACAATCATAATCATCATCATCATCAGACTAGCATAGACAGACAACAGGATGAAAATGGTGATAGTAGCAATACTAATGACCCACAAAACGCAGTCCTCAAACAATACTTTTACGCAATGCATCGATCAAAAGTTGTACTCAACAATAACAATTGTACCAACACCAACAATGATAATACCGTCATCACTACTAATACTACTAATCCTATGACCACAGACACCATTAATAATGCTACAATTGATAATACTACTACTACTAATAATAATTATAATGCTAACAACAACATCATCACTCACACTAATCACTTTAATCATGCTAACACAACTCATAATAGCACAACAACTAATACCAACAACACACTTTCATGAATGACTATATCTAACACCTTCATCAAAAAAAAAAAAAAAAAAAAAAAAAAACTTTTAAAACTTTTTTCCGCCTACTCTTTTGTTTATATTTATTTGTTTCTTTGTTTTTCATGTCTTTTTGTCTTTTGTCTATATGCTTTTCTTTCTCTTTCTATGATGTACTTTTTATACACTTGCCTTTATACTTGTTTTTAATTTTATTTCATGTATTAATCCATACTTTATGTGAATCTTTCTTTTACAAATAAACTCCTTGTTCATCATTTTCATTTTCCTTGCTTCTTTCTGTTCATCCCATTATTTTAAAACAAACAAAAAGGAAAGAAAAACCAACTTACTTGCCAATAAACAAGAACAAACATATGTGATCACGTGATAAAATGAAAATGTATTAAAAAATTATCGACACCAGCAGGACTCGAACCTGCGCGGGAAAATCCCAAAAGATTTCTAATCTTTCGCCTTAACCGCTCGGCCATAGTGCCTTATACACTTTTCAAACAAATCATAATAAAATTTGTCTTAGAACCATGCAGTATGAAGGAATCAAAAGTTGAGCGGTCGAGGCGCCAGTTGCAAAACTGATGACAAATTGAAATTGATAAAGCAAAAAAGCGTCAGCAAAACGTCCTTACTAGGTCTGCACAATTGGCTCTTGACGACTGACAATTTGGAGAATAAGTATAACTTGAGCTTCAAAGGCCAATGGCACCACTACATCACAGCATATACAGCAGACACACAATGCACAGACAAGAAGCATAGTCGACGAATCATGAGCAGAATCACACAGTTCAAAACAAGCCACGGACGATTTGGTGCATGGCTCAAAAAGTTTGGTATCACAAAGGAAAGCTAAAATTGTGAATGTGGATAGCTGGAAACAGTGAGTCACACTCTATTGTAATTGTCCTCTACTTGAAGCGCAACGAGTGAAGCTTAGACAGGTGTATCCTGCGATGGAGATGCAGACTCTCTTGAATAGTATGAAGGCCTTGCGAGCAGTCGCAACCTTTATTGTTGATAAGAGGGATTAGGAATCTTTTTACAAAAAAAACAAAAATTATAGTATTGATTGAAAAAAATCCCTGTTCCTCGTAAGCTTGCATTAGGGCTCATGTTCGGGCTGACTAGACACAAGCTAAGAATTGATGTTTAGAAAATCTACAAATAGTTGAAGTTATACAAGTTACTATGTAAAAGGATGGCTAAAACACCTACGTTATATAGTTCTATGACCCTTGAATAAATTGAATTTGAATTTGAATTTAGCGGTTAACTGATAATTTTTAGGTTTGTTAGATTTTTGAGGTTAGTTCTAGGTATTCCATTAGTTTTTTTTTTTTTTTACCTAGTTAAAGAATGATTGGAACTATAATGAAGTGAACTTTGTACTAGAGATCCTTAGTAAAGACATATTTCACCATTACAGTAAAAGAAGTTTCAAATCAAGCCATGAAAAAGCTAAATTGAAAAATACCATAAACGCATAGATTAGATAGAGCTTTTTATGACCCTTGGATAAGCTGAGTTGAATCCTTTATTTTTTTTATTGCTGAAAAGAATCTCAACCTGGTTTTGAAACAACAAATGAACTATTCAAATGAGAATGGCAGATGCTGGTAAGAAAATATATTTTGACAAGAGAAAGAATTGCTTTTGTAACCGGTGAAATAAAAAAGAAATCACAATAAACTACAATAAAATGAATGTTTTTTTTTTTTCTGAGAATTAAATGATGCTGAAATATATTAAAACTAGATCAATATATATATACAATTGTGTACATAATGGTCGGTTATATGGCTTTTTGATGAGCATTATCAAAGAAAAAGACGTTGTACTAAAACTCACTTGTAAACATTATTCTTATTTTTGTATTGTTTTTTAAGCTAAAAACGAAACATTTCAAAAGAAGAGAAAAGAGGCCACGGAATCACAAAAATGTATTTTTCAAGTTGGGGTTTTCAGGGTAGTTTGTTGTTTCTCCTTTATTTTCTTGTTTTGTTTCTTTATCCATTGTTTATAAAAAAAAAAATAAAAATAAACAATTAATAACGTAAAAAAACAAAAAAACCGCTTAGCCGAAAATCAAAAAAAAAAATCAAAAAAATCAAAAAAACAATGTAGGTTCCTCTTTCTTCTTGTCCATTTTTGTCACCTTCTAGTTATATTAATATTCCGGTGCTTCTATCCTCAATCTACATTCCTCTGCATACCACGCTACTTCATTTGCGTCCATTTCCTTTTCTTCCTCTTCCTCTCCCTCTTCGTCTTTTTGCTCTTCTTCTTCATCTTCACTTGGATAGTCAAATACATCTTTGCATTGTCTTGCTGGTCGAACCAATTGCTCAAGTAGCATATCAACTTGAGACCAATGAGTCTCGTCACGGGCAATCGATCGATGCTTTTCAGACGCAACATGTTCGAAAAAGTCTTTGTAGTAGTCATGACAATTTTCGCAATGACCTGCTTGGCCAGTCCGCCGAATTCCGTGGTTAGGAACTAGCGCTGGGTCTGTTCTGTATGGGTTTAAAGAAACAGGCTTTTTGGGAATAGTAGTTGTGGTGGTAGTAGTTTTAGATGTGGTATTATTAGTGTTGGAATTAGAAGCAAGCTTGGATTTGGATTGTATGGCAAGCCTAGATATGCTCATGTTTTTTAATGTGGCTTGATCTTTTTTGGAGCGTGTTGGGGTAACAATACTATTTCGTTGCAGCACATGTGCTGGGCTAATCAACGACTTGTTATCTGCATCAACACCTTTATCCAGTGGCGAATCATTAGGTGAAAATGTTGTGTTGTATTTGGTAGATCGATTCGCCAAATTAGAGATTGCACTTTTGCTGACTTGGCTCTGGTTTTGGTGTTTGCTATTTGGGTTTCCCATGCTTCTAGTTGTTGAAATTTCAACAATATCACTGTCTTCTTCGTCTTTTCCCTCTTCTTTTAAACCAACTTCATTTTCTTCCGTGATTCCATTACGAATTTTCTTGTTGAAATCATCAGTGGCTGGTCTCCCTTTAGTATTTGAGTAAAAGCCATTAGACTGTTGAGCTAAATCCAACCCGGATTTACTACCATTCATTGATGCAAAGGGTTCATTATTTGATGGGGAAGCAAAATTCATGGGTATATCTCTGCTTTTAGGTTTAGAAGGAGAATTTCTTGAGTTCCACTTAGGAGGCTGTTTTAAAGGCTCATTTGCAAACTTGTTTCCAGGATCCAAAATGCTTTTAGGAGTAGGAGTGCCAACGTTTCCTCGCCGCTTCATAGAAAACATGTTCTTTTGAGAGTAAGTTAAGCTTCCGTTGTGGCTTGATGCAATACTGTGACTACTGGCACTACCGCTTCCGTAGCCTGGAGGTTGAGAATTGAGGTTGGAAAACATAGAGGTGGCTGTAGAAAGGCCTGATGGGAGAGTTGTCACAGACTTGCTTTCATACTCATTCAGACCAGAAGCGTGTATACTTGAAATTGAGACTTCCCCAATGTCGTTTTCTTTGTCATCAACAAATTTGGGTTCTTCGTTCCAAGCGGAAGCATTGATAGGGTTGGGACCTAGTGAGCCCAATTGGCCCTCAGTGATATCAGTGGAAAGTCCTTTCTCTGGATTTGTTATGGCGCTTCCCATTAGATATTTTCTAGGAGTAATCTTTTTTATATTTATTAGGGATATTGGCTTTGTTTCAGCTCCTAGTGAATTTTCCTCGTACGTTTCTTCTTGGACTATTTCGGTTTGCGCAAGTGCGTCACGACCCCAAATGTTGTTTTTCGTTAAGCGTTTGCAAGTCTCTGAAATGATATCAATTTGTTTTCTTTTTCTGTTCACGACATCTTCAATAGGGTTATAGGTTTTGGACAAAGAGCTTGGATCCACAGCTGTGTTTATGGGTTTGAGCGGCGTCCCAGGCCTTACTGTCATAGGCTGGATAGCCCGACCTTTTTCTGCAGCGTTGAACGGCGATCGCCCATTACCAGTTGGAGTCAACTGAGGCCACTCAGCTTCCAGTATTGTTTTGGGAGTTTCAAACTCAATCGAATGGAGCGGTTTATACCGGTGAGTTGGGTCCCATACTAACTGGTATGGGCCATGAAATTTGTAAAAATCTTCGCGATTGAGGCCAGCATCTGTAGATCCATACAATTGCTCTTCTTTAAGCATATTCTGTAACGTAGATTTAGAGTTGGAAGGGTCCTGTGTAGAAGGATGGCCTCCTCGAATGGTATTAACATTAGAATTTGCTGGTATTGATGCTGATGATGCAGTGTAAGATCCTGGAGGTACTAGTGAGCCACAGAGGTTATTGAGAAAGCGTAAAAGTTTTTCATAGTTCCAAATCTTTATGTCTCTAGCTCTTGCGCGCATGATTATATCTGAAGACGGGTACTCAGCATCAACCGGCCGTTTTGTTACTAAGATAGTTGTAACTGGGCTAAAGAATGGGTCAAGCTTACAGCCAACTTTGAGCAACGTAGGGCGTACACGCTCTGCTGAAGATTCGTCAAAACAGTCTAAATACATGTGGCATCTACGCATGTACTCAGACCATTGACGTCTCCAAGCATGAAGCTCAAGCTCAACGTTTTGACGCTTTGAAGTTGCTCGTTTGACGGGTTCGCGAGACACATGAGAGTTGGTGGATTCTGCAGGTTGAGCAGAATTGAAAAGTTCTCCAGAAGCTGTACGTCTTTTTGTTGCAGCTAGCCTTGGATTTGACGACAGGGCCATGACTGATAATGTCGGACTAGTTGATCTTTTGGTGAAATATGATATGTGCAAAATATATTTCTATATTGTATATTTACATAATAGATCAAAATAAAATTAAACAAATATGATACACGTGATTCGGTATTGGATATTCAGGTGACATTTCGTAAACGGTGCCAGCGGAGTTGCCTGTTTTTTTTTCTTTTTGTTAGACGGTACATGAATTATTAGGATTTTCCCACCACTCCACCCTATTCCTTTTCTCATTCGTTTTTTTTTTTCAACCCATCCACCTTCCGTCAATATTTCAGGTATGAATTATAACGGGAATCCCAATATTCCGCAGCAGCTGCCACAGCAGTTCCGCGGAAATCCTCAAAATTCTGCTCAGGCCCAGGCTCGAGTGTTTCAAGCAGCTCAACAGAGAGCTCGTCAACTTCAACTTCAACAACAACAACAGCAGCAGCAACAGCAACAACAACAACAACCTTCTAATGGTCAACAGGGTCAACAACAAGTACCTGGCCAGACTGGGGCTCAAATGTCTCAGTTCACAGCTCAGCAGATGCTTAACCAGCGTGTGGCAATGCTGAAAGAGCGAGGACTTACTGATGAAGATCGTCACGGCGTTGTAACCCGTCTTGCTGAGCTTATCTCCCAGCTTCCTCAGCCTGGATTGACGAAAGAAATCTGTTTTCGAAGGGCTACTGAACTTGAATCCAAGTTTATTAGACAAGCTAACAGTAGGGTATGTTGATTTAGTTTATATTAGTAATTGATTATTTACTCTTTTTTCAAAGCTAACATTGATCATATAGGAATCGTATCTTGAAGAAGTTAACAAGGTTTTTCTGAATACCCAAAGACAGCTTCAGCGTCAAAAGCAGCAGGCTCAACAGCAGCAGCAGAACCAACAAAACCAAAACCAAGCCACTGTGATGGCTAATAACAGTATTCCCAATGCTCAGACTGGTATGAGCAGGCAAACATTATCTCAGCACGGTGACCAGGCTCAGATTCAAATGCAGAATAAGCCCAACTCCCTACTTGGAAATCAGAATGGCCCTTCAATGACTGAAGGTTCTGAAAACAGAGCTGCTGGCTTCCCTCAAAACCAGAATGGCATACCTGGCGCAAATGCCAATAATAGCAATAATCCACAGCAAAAGCTCACGCCAGCTCAACTTCAACAGAGTCTGATGCAGCAACGCCAAAGCATTCTTGCTGCATTGGCTAGTCAAAATAATGGAAAGCTTCCTGCAAATGCTGAGGAATTGGCTAATAAGGTGCTTATAACTCGACAGCAAAGGCTGAACCAACATCACCAACAGCAGCAACAACAGCAACAACAGCAAAACGCTGCTCAAGCTAATAACCAGTTGAATAATGGCATGGGAAATGCAAATAATAACAATGTTAATACCAATAACAATAATAATAACAATATTGGAGGTCAACAAGCCCAACCTAATCAGGCTAACCAAGGTCAGAGACTTGCTACAAGACTTCCTGCTTTTAACATCAATACTCTGAACAATATTTTTAATCACTACCGAAACAATGCACCAATCATTGCTAAATATTCAGAGGCCCAGTCGGTTGATCTTCCTGTCGGAATTGTTACACTTGCTGATTTGGAAATGGCTATTGAGAACGGAACTGTTCAAGAAACTGAAGAGGTGGTAAAACTTCGAACTTTTTGCGATCAGTATCTTAAGAACCTTTCTAGGGACAGGATACGCCAGATGATTGCTACACACCAACAAAATCAACAAAATCAGCGGAATCAGCAAAACAACGCACCTAACAACGTTGACCCTGCTCAACAGAATCAAACCAAATCTCCTATGGTCCAACAGTCTTCTATGGTTGTTGGTAATAATTCATCCCAGCAGGGTCAGCAAAACCAACAGGGTCAACAGCCTCAGCAGAATCAACAGAACCAGCAGCAGCCTCAAGCTAATATGAGAGCTGGGCCAGGATCTCGAGGTGGACGTGGAAAACGTGGTAGAGGAGGAGCTACGAGATCACCCCAGGTCACTCATCAGAACCTGCAACAACAACAGCAGCAAAACCAGCAGTTACAGCCTCCTTCGGGTCAAAACCAGCAACAACGGTTTGCTTCTCCTAATCTCATGGATCCTGTTCAACAATTGCGACAATCTCCTCAACAAGCATTTGTCTCACCCAATATTCCAAATGCCAACCTTGTTGATCAAGTTGCACAGAATGTACAGAGTCCTGCACAATTGATGGCTGGAGTTAATAATGCCGCAAACTCGGCTCAAGGAACCCAGGCACCAGGCCAAGCTTCTGGCCAAATGAGTCCTGCCCAGCAACAGCAAATACGCATGTTCCAGGAACAGTTTCAGCGGTTTGCACGGATTGCTAACGACAATCCTTTTCCTTTATCTGACGTTACAGATAAGCTGAGCCCTGAGGAAAAGGAAAGAATTATGAATTATAAGAATGAACTTATAAACTCTTACAATACCATCACCAAGAATAGAAAGACTATTTTCTTTACATATATCAAGGCGGACCCTTCAAAGATTGTCTTGTACTTGAAATTGCAGTTCAAGGCAATGAAACTTATCAAAGCTATGGGTGAAGGCAAATTTCTTGGAGATTTTAGTGTTTACGAAGGTTTGAGAAACGATGCAAGTCAATTGTTTCAAGAGGCCTCGATTTTCCGAAAACGGATTCAACAACAACAGCAGCAGCAGGGTCAACAGCCTGGAAATGACCAAATGATGCCTAATCAACAAACACCAAGCCAGGGCCAAAATGCTCAAAATCAGGAAAGGCCTAATTTTGCTCCAGGTGATCAGCAGCAACAACAACAACAGAATAGACCTAACAATCTGGTTCCTCAAAATCCTATCAATGTTAGAAGTCCACTAATGAGCCAAAATGCTCAAATGCAACAACAACAGCAGCAGCAACTTCAAAAGGCTCAACAAAAGGTGAATCCTACTCAGAACCAGCAGTCATTGAATGCTTCTAAACCTCCACCAAATCAAAATACCCAACAGGCTGTACAGAATGCTGCTGGAAACAACACCAATAATTCAGCTGCCACAACCGCAGCCGCTAAAAGAAAGGGCAGAGCTCCCAGTGTCCGAAAGATGAGCAAATCTAAAGGCAGTGCTAATGCTTCAACTCCTAATCTTGCTGCGAATGAGAATACTACTTCAAGCAGTGGAAACGCTTTGGCTCCGCAGCAGCCAAATCAGCAAATCAGTAACTCCACTACTTCTCCAGCATCATTTAACAACAACCCAAATTCAGATTCATTGTCGCCGTCTAATGTGACACAATATTTTCGACCTGGAATTACACAAGATCAGTTGAAGCTGCCTGCAGGCCGCAAGCACAAAACACCTGCACAAATGGCTGCTGCCGCCACCTCACAGCAAAACCAAGGAGGAGCTGTAGGTACACCAAACACGGGTGGATCTACTCCTGGATCTACCAAGTCCGTCAATTCACCCGATGCGATGTATACTACTGGGGCCTCGCCTTCAGCTGTTACTGGCATGAAACGTCCAAATGGTAGCAGTGGTGTGAACGATTCAGTAGCTAAACACCAAAAGTTGGATCATAATAACAGTCCAGCTGGATCTTTGTTGTCTCCCAAGCCAATGGAAGCAGGTACACCAAGCGGATCTGCAGGTTCACCATTGAGCTCAGTGGTATCTGCTGCTGCTAACGCTACTTCAAGATCCAACTCAGGTGGACTGTCTTCGATTCTTTCGGCCTTGAATTCAATCTCTGAGCTTACAGCTAGTGACATGACTATGGACCAGTTGAGACAACGAGCATTGTTGGACTGTCCAACACGCAAAGTTGCTAAACTTCAGAAAGCATCACCAATTGGATTTTTCATTCAAGGACTTGGTGAAGCATTGGGAATTCCAGACAAACAGGTCAATCAGGTTTTGGGAAGTAATATTGAACAGCTAGAAGGTCTTGTTGAAGCAGATCTCAAAAAGGTGCAAAAAGAAGAAGCATTGAACGGTAAAGGCACGTCAAATTCAAAGCAAGTCAGTCTTTTGAGACCTCGTTTTACAGGTATACCACCTTTGTCAGGAATTTTGTCCAACACTGTTGGTGGTAGATTTACATCGTTGACAGGATCATATGGAGGTTTTGGATATGGACTTACTGGACAGTATAGTGGTCGTCAAGACACGAAGCTGTTTAGAGGAGCTAGAGGAAATTCTGTTGATGAGCAGAGTAGTAAATGGGATGGACCAGTCCCAGCAGTCGCTATTCGAAACGCATTTCAGTCTTTGGAGATCAGCAGAAGCATGGACATGAGCATGTTGACGCCACCAGAGTATGCCTGGAGAGAATCTGACGGAGGCGATATCAAAACTGCTAGCCATCTCACAGACGCACATGATAAGACTGCTGATGTCAAGCCTAGAGAAGAGGACAGGATCAATTCATGGCCTACAATTGATATGGAAGGCAAAATCCCAATGACGTTTGGTGGACATGGACCTGAAAGTGGAATTAATCCTTGGGACTTCGATGAATTTGCCAAGTTTGTTGACGATAATGGGCTGGCATTATGAAATGCATATGAATTAGTCAAACTTTTTGTTGATATTTATTTTGTTTACTATTTTTTCATTCTTTTATTTATAATATTTGCATAGTTTTAATGGAGATCTCAACCTATCAATCTACTATCAATTGTATTCAAAGTTGTTTTTTACTGTATGCTGATCACATGCTTGAAATATCCTGATTTAACTAAATTAGTTTGTTAACTGATTTAGTTATCATCACACACACATTTGTAAGCAGCGCCACATAAAATCTACATTGGCTTGTTACTCCTGAACTCCTGACAAGCACCTTTCCAAACCTTTTTTTCTTAGCCTTTTTTTGTTTTTTTTTTTGGTTTGTGTTTGAAACAACCGTCTGTGCGCTTTTCTCAGGCTTTTCCTCATTGGCTACTCGAGTATTATATTTGTATATATTATATACATAATTACAAGTATATTTTATATTTTATATATACAGATACCCCTAAAACCCTCGTAGCGCATTTTTTTCTGCTAATGAATCAAAGCTACTATCTCAAGACTCGGACTACCAGTGTGTCTACTATTCCCGAGTCTCAGCCACCCGATACCTCTTTTGTTTCATTATCTTCGGCTCCACCGCCAGAGTCAGGTCTGTCATCGTCTTCCTCCTCGGGCCAAATGTCTTCAAGTTCGTCACCGGCTTTGGCAGCTTCCGATTCTTCTTTGTTGTCATCAACACCAAGACCAATCGGATCAAGTTCTAGCGGTTTGGCGTCTCAGAGGTTCCACCATGCTAAATCGCTGTCATTATCAACACCTTTCTCGTTCTACTCGTCTGAATCCCTCGGGCCTTCATCACGATTGGGCTTATCGTTGACAAGTCCAGCCATTGACCCGAATTTCAACAATAACAATAACAACAACCCTAGTAACCCTAATCCCATACTTGGTTTGGCTGCTTCTAATAACCCTACTACCATCTCTACCACTACAACCAGCACTGCCAACCCTACTACTATGGCCAACTCTACTTCTGGATTCAGCTCTTTTGCTTTTCCATCAACGGCTCATGCGTCTTCCTCGTCATCGCCGAGCTTGGCATCTTCGCCTCCTACGGTTCCTCTCGGAGTTCCTACGGTCTCGTCTTCCATTGGCCCATCTGGTCATTCTCGAAGTCAAAGCCATAGTTCATTTATTTCACCAAATTTGAACAGTTTTAGTAGTTCTTCTAGTCTGAACCCCCAATTCCCAAGTACTCCTTCTTCTTCTTCTACCGCTTTTAATGCATTCAAGCCTAATCGTGCTTCCATGCCAGTTTTTTCTTCTTCCAATTTGGCTCCATCTTCTTATTATTCGTCTTCTGATATTAATGCTCATTCTTCAGGAATGAGCCAAAACGCTCAACAAAATAATGCTATGAAACCTTCTTTTGGAGGCTACTCAAGTCCTCCTTTAGATGGTATTGCCGAGTCTGGAGGGTCATTGTCCCAACAAGCCACCCCTGTGTCTTCAGACTTTCCTTCTGCAGCTAGGTCTCAGCATCAACGCACTCAGTCATTTTTACATGTAGAAACTACTAGTGACCAATTCCCTATTCTGGTTCGTCGTGAAAGTTTGTCTCCATTTGCTGGCGATTCTCACCAACCTTTTCAAAACTCAACTTTTACTAATTCTCAACCATCTCAAAACGTGGTTCAAAGTCAAAACCAAGTTCAAAATGCTTCTCAACAACAACAGCAATATTCATTTTCTCAATTTCAAAACCATAAAAAGCACCAATCTTTTGGTGGATTTGCTTTGATGCCTAATCTTTCCTCGGTGTCTCCTCCTCCTCCTCCTTCCTCTTCTTCTTCTACTTCATCCTCAAACCCTGCTTCTTCTACAACCTCTCTTTCTGGTCAACTCAATTTAAGCCAACCTTCGGTTCAACATGACTATACTTCAGAGCTTTCTCGTCACCATAGACAGTCCCAGTCTTTCTCTGTTCCACATTCCTCATTCACTCAACCTACTCGCAGATCAGTTCATCGCTCTTCATTGAGTCTTAGTACCAACAATGGGCAAGGCCCAGAGGCTTATATCCCTTCAACTTCTCCTGTAGACCTATCTCAGAAATCTCTCCCTCGGGTCAGTTCTCTTACTTCTACTCGTGACGCTTATTCTAATTTTCCGTCACTCATGGAAACTTTGGGCTCTGTTCCACAGCAGCAACAACAATACCAACAGCAGCAAAAAGCTCAACCACTGTATAATAATAACCCATCTTCTTCCTCTTCCTCATCTTCTGATCTCTATATGGTCTCTAATCCTTCGATTGTACCGTCTCAAAACAACTTTAAAGACTCTTCAAGTTCTTTGAACTCATTGGGCACTGATAATGCTACTTCTCCTCTTTCTCCTTCTTCTTCTTCTTCAACTCCTAGACGCAACTACAACATTGCGCGTCGCCATCATGGTTTAGACACCCCAAATAAGTACGCTGATGCCAAAATTGAGCAATATGAGTCAAAGATCTATACGCTTTGCAAAGACCAGCATGGCTGTAGGTTTTTACAGAAAACTTTAGAAGACAAAGATCCGTCTCATCTTGAGCTCATTTTCCGCGAAACAGCTCCACACATGTGTGAACTAATGACTGACCCGTTCGGAAACTATTTGTGCCAAAAGCTTTTGGAGCACTCTACTAGCCCCCAGCGTACTGAACTGGTCCGTAACTCGGCTCCAAATCTGATTGCTATTGCTTTAGATCCCCATGGAACAAGAGCGCTTCAAAAAATGATTGAGTATGCTAAAGATCCTGATCAAGTGGAAATTATCATTGAAGCTTTGCGTGGCGATGTGGTGCGTCTTATCAAAGATCTGAACGGAAATCATGTAATCCAAAAATGCTTAAACCATCTACAAGCCCCGGACACTCAATTTATCATTGACGCTGTTTCTGATAATTGTGTTGTGGTGGCAACCCATAAGCATGGATGCTGTGTACTTCAGCGCTGCATTGACCATTCGTCTCCCCAGCAAAAGCAACAGCTCATTGATGAAATCATATCACATTCCCATGAACTTGTTCAGGATCCTTTTGGAAACTACGTCACTCAGTATGTTTTGGATTTGAAAGAGCCAGAGTTTTCGGACCCTTTGATTCGAACTTTTGTTGGCCACGTTTGTATGCTTTCTCAGCAAAAGTTTAGTTCCAACGTTATGGAAAAGTGTCTACGTTTTGCTGGCCTCGAAACCCAAAAGATTCTCATTGAAGAGCTTATTCATTCTACAGAGTTAGACACGATACTTCGCGATCCATATGCCAACTATGTTGTGCAAACTGCTTTGGACTATGCCGATGATGAAATGAAAAAGGTTGTTGCAGCTTGTTTGATTCCAATTTTGCCCTCGATTAAAATGACACCATATGGCCGTAAAATTCAAGCAAAACTTCAACAGTTTGGTGGTTGTGGCGCAATATCTCCTGTTGGCCTCCAGTCGCCTGGTCTTGTGCCTATTTCAAGCCCAACATCTTTGGGTCCAGGAATGCACCAGCAACAGATGGGGAACCCTTCGATTCAACAAATCCGGGCTATTAGTCAAGTGCACCAAGCTATGGCTGCTGCCGCCGCTGCTGTCTCAAATATGGGATTCGTTGGAAATGCTGGTCCTTTGGTGTCTCCTACTTCGTTACCCCCTGGTCATTCAATGAATGCCATGAACATGAATGGAATGGTTGGGAATATGGATCCTATTTCAATGGCATCTCCTTCTATGCTTCCATCTCAAGCGCCAAACGGAATGGGTCAAATGAATCAGATGAGCCAAATGAACACAATGAATCAGATAAACCAGCTTGCCCAGATGATGAACGCAATGGGGGTTACACAGCATCCACTGAACGTTGTGTACAATGACATGAATACCAAGAACGATGTCAATAACAAGAACCGCCCCAAAAACGTAAGACAAAACAACAATAACAACAATAGGTCTTCAGCTGAGAGTTTCAGAAATGGAGTTGACGAAAACATTGGTTCTTTTAACGATTCTGGCTTTTCAAGTGGCAGAGAAGAAAACGGAGGAAATGGATACGCGATGGATTTTAGAACTGCGCCCAACAACCAAATGTATTCTGGAAACGATGTTAATGACTTTGGAAATTTGAAGAGAAATACTTCTCGAAACAGAGGTAACAACAATATGTTTTATAAAAACTCTCGACATGGTAACAACAACCCTGGAAACAACGGTGGAGGCAGAAACAACAACAATAATAATAATAACAACAATAGTGATAACAACATGTATTCTAACTCAAACCCTGATACACGGTCTAATGGTCCACCAGTTGGTGGTGGTAAAGACATGTTGTCACAAAACCAACAACAATACGTTTCGCCCCATCAACAACAGCAGCAAGGCCATCATCATTCTTATAGTAGTAGCAGCCTTGGTCATGCTAATTGGAACAATAACCAAAACAACACACCTCATCATCATCACAGCAAGTCGTATGGTGGTCAACCTTTTCCATACAACAGCATGAACTCGGTTCCTCAAGGCCCTCATAACCAAAATCAAAACCGGTAAAATAAAACGTTCAAGAGTTTGATACAAATGCCTCGGCACTATATCACTAGTGTGCGTTTGTGAACGTGTGTTTGGTTTTGTTTGTCTTTGTATATTATTATTCATTTATTCCTTGTACATTTTTTTTCTATTTCTTTTCCTTTTGATATTTTTCGTTTTGTACTATTCTCTCTTATTCTTTTTTATTTTCTTAATATTTTGGATGTGTTTTTAACAATGTATATTAATCTTTTAATTTTTAGTTTTATTTTTATTTTTTTGGTAAATATAATTTAGGCTGTAATTCTAATTCATATAATAAGAATAATTAATTATAAACATTTCGTTTTTTTCTAAAGATTACATATTTACATTAAACAAAAAGTGTTGCCAAACAACATGGTATTGATTTTATTCTTTCGTTCCTTTTTTCTCTTTCTTTTTTTCTTCCTTCTCTCTTCTTTTTTGTTGCCTTTCTTGTGTTTTTATGTACACCTTCTTCATCTTCACAACCTGTCGCAAAAACCTTTCAAGTTCATGGGCCAATCCACCATGTTTTTCCATTGTCAAGAGGGTAGCGATTTGGCCACGCGAGAGCTTGTTTACCCAGTTTAGCTTATCTTCAAACGGGTCAGCCAGGATTTGTGACAACATGTCAGTTTTGGCATGCTCCTCCTCAGTTTTATCAACTATATCTTGTTTTTTCTTTGAACAACTTTTTTTCCCAGCGTTTTTGGATTTTTCGCTGGCGAATGTTTGTTCAATATCCAATTGCCCAAACTCCAGATTCAGTTTTTTGTAGGTTTCATAATACCCTTTAATTTTTTTCAAGTTGAACACCTTTTTCAAAACCTTGTGAACCCGCGCAATCTGGTTTTCAGAGGGTTTCTTGTTTCTCCAGGCACCATCTTTTTGTGTAACTTTGGCTGACACTTCCTCAACAAAAAACTTGCGAGAAATTTCATCTGCCAATGACACAATGTTTTCTGTTTCAATGTTGACAGTCGCTTTCTTTTTGACATTGAATTTTAAAGCTGAATATGTGAGCATAGGCTCAATTTTCCATTTAGTGCCTTCGGCGTCTGGATCGGGCGATACTCGAATAAACTTGTTAACACCACTGAGAATGTACTCGTTGTTTTTGACCCTGATCCAGTCATATGGACTATGAGAAAAATCAAGCTGGTCACGTTCGTACATCGTATGCTTCCCGGCTCCTAGTAAATTGATAATTCCTTCAAAAGAAGTAAATTCTACATCGCCAAGTGTTGGGTTAAGTAATCCTTTAGACCTGAAATCTTCAACTATTTCGTGAGCCTCTTCAAACTCTTTCTTTTCTTTCATCTCGGCTGCAGAAGCTTTTGCAGGTTTCTCGTTTTCTTCAGGATCAACTGGAGTCCGTGGTGGCAACATAAACACTGTAGGATTGGCACGCATGTGTTTTAGCGATGTGTTTTCTAAGACCGTGTCTGGATCTAAGCCCATGATCTCCGGTGTTGTAATCATTCCAGACTTGTGCGCGGACAAATTTCCAACAAAATCAAACACTCTGCATATTGTCTTCCCCGGATACAGCCTCAAACCTCGCCCAAGCATTTGCATAAACAGGCCAACAGATCGAGTAGGCCGTAACATGAAAATGGAATCAATATTGGGAATATCGGTACCTTCTGTGAAAATTCCACAGTTTAGCAAAACCGGAATCTCGCCAGACTTGAATTTATTGACGGCTTCAGCACGATTCACGTCTTTGGTGTCTCCAGTAACGTAATCCGCGTTCACGCCAAACTTACGAAACAATTTGCACAAATCTTTGCAATGCTTGATATCAACACAAAATACGATAGTTGACTTGATATCTTGTAAATCAAAGTACTTTTTCCAAACCCCGAAAGCCAACTCGTTGACACTATCAGTATTCAAAACCTGAGACAAATTATGGGTATTGAAATCCTTGGTAATTGTAAGCTTTTTTAAACTTTTTGAAACCCTTTCCAAGTCACTATATAAACCAAACTTCTCATCCTCAGAAACGCTTTCTTCAATCAGTCTCAAGTAATCTCTTTTTTCTTGCTGCAATTGCTCTTTTCTCTTTTTTTCAAACTCTTCATTTTCAATGACTGACTTCATGTTGATAGTGGCTTTAATAGTTGTAGAACTAAAATCGCACAAATGGCCATCTTCAATCATTGAAAACACATCACGATCGTAAACTACTTTGTCCATCGCTATTTCCAAGGAAATCTGGTCATGTCTTTGAAGAGTTGCCGAAAAGCCAGTCACATAAACCTTCGTATCCGAAGATGTTGCCGAAAAGTGCTTAAGAATCTTGACATACGTTTTTGCTGCTGAATGATGGGCTTCGTCAATAATAATGAGTTTGAATAAACTGGGATCAAATCTTGGTTCTGCAAGTCGTTGAGACTTTGAACTAGCCAATGTAGATACTGACGCAATAATGACGTCTGCGTCATCAGATGCTCGTTGCGCTCCCATTTCTATTTCCACTTTCAAATGCGGATTCACAGAGCTTATTTTTTCCTGTGCCTGAGCAGCCAACTCACGACGATGAACCAACACCAACACTTTTTCGCCTTGGTTGTCGCGTGGAGTCACTGCTGAAACCAAGTGTGAAAAAATTACAGTTTTTCCGCCGCCAGTGGCCATCGATACACCTACTCGGCTGCATCCTTGTTCAAACGCTGAAACAATATCTGAGATACATTCTTGTTGGTATGGACGTAGTGCAAAATTTGAGGTTGTTTGGGTGGCTTCGTGAGCTTTGTATTCTTGAAAAAGCGGGATATCTTGTTCTTGGATGCTGAAAGGGCTAGGTTTATGATGTTTTGAGTGATTTGATTCAAGATTAACATCACCGGCAGTAACTGTTTTTGAATTTTTGGTATTAGCCAAAGGGGTATCAATTGAAGGTTTTTCAATTACCTTAGGGTTTATCGAACTAAAACACCTCCTCCCATTGCTTGTGCTAGCCTGGGTATTTGATAGAAAATGATATCCATTGAGTTTCAAATATCTAGTAGATACATTGAATTCCGAATACCATTTTAACTTGCATCTAGCGGCAGCCCGGATCATGTAAAAATGGAGTTGTGTGTTTGTTTTGTTTTGTTTTTTTCCAGATCAATGTGTGTTGTTTTGATTGAAAAAAAAAACTATGCGAAAAAGATTGTATTGATATAGTAAAACAGTATCTTTTTAAATCGTGATCTACACATGACATTCATAAACTATGGTTTTTATCAAATTTTAACTATATTAAAACATCAATATTAAACTAATATATAAAAGGTTTTCGGGGGGATTTCGGCTACTATTCTCATCGCATATCGACGTCTTCATTGCTGGGTTGTTTGTCTTCAGCGACCCACAAAACATTATTGCACCTAAAAAAATTAGTCAGAACGATTCAACCAAAATAAAGCAAGAAAACAACACTGCTTAGTGTAATTGTTCAAAACTAAAAAACAAAAAGCACTTACCTTATCATGACTTCTCCTAATACACCTCGTCGCTCGCCTTGGACATACTCAACAGTGCTATCCAATTGCAAGTTCATGTAAGAATCTACAGACACTAAACGGCCACGGTACTCGGTCTGAGCCCATTTCAGACGCACAAGAACCGCGTGGCCTGTCAGGTCCTGCAAAAATGGCATGGGATTTATCGGAACAATCTATAATAAAATAAGAAAGGCATAAAATAGGTATAAATGGGCGTGACATGCATTGAAGAGATTTTTGTTAGATCAAAGACAATAAATGAAAAACTAGATCAGGCACAAATTTAATTCGACTGTTAATACCCAGGAATTGGCTGTTCACGTACACTGCTACTCATTGTTTATATTTTATATTTTGGTGTTTAGTTGGTGATTTTTTCTAATGTGTTTCTATGTATAAATATTGGAAATTTTCAGATTTTTCTTCGTGTTGTGAAGGTTATATTTTTCCATAACGTGACTTCATATCTTTTTATTAAACAACATACGTATAATAACACAAAAACTCAAAACGTCCTCGGCAGACTTGGACACAAAGTTCCTATTAGGAAACAAGGAAGGAATACACGCAACTGTAGCCTTTCTGAAATCCATAATGGGATTATAAACCCGGAAGTTGGCAAAGAGAGTCAAGTGGGTATGAATCAAATCGTGCTCGGGCTAAACTCTCGCAAAGATTAAGTTGATGGGGCAAGAAACAATCATGTCGGTTGTATCTCATTTGAGACAGAACATATGTTGAAAAGCCATGAAAATTAGAAAAGTATAAGAAGCCAGGAAGTGCCACTAGTATGCTTACATTTGGTGTTATGAAATTGCAAAGAAAAAGACCTGTCTATTTGGTGTTATGTAGTAATTGTGTAGCACATTCTATGACAAGTGAAGTCATAGAGTCAGTAGGTAGCCATGTCTAGAAGCAATAAAATCAAACCAAAAAAGTATCCTGGTTTTGAGTGAATTTTCATTTTAACCAAACAAAAATACAGAACAAGAAAGATGTTTACATTATAATAAGCGTTTTTGAAAAAATCAGGTAATGTTCTTAAATTGAAAATGCAGTTAAGGCTTCTATTGTACTGTTTAAACGTATAGAAAATTTACAAAGGGGGAAAAACCCCCCAACTAATTCTATTATCAAAGCGTACAGATACTTTGATATTCCATCTTCTATAATCCTATTCCATCAGGTCATGCTATGCCATCTGTTTTAATACTGTGTGACATTCGAGTTCTTGCCACCATCATAATCCAGTCGAAGTGCAATCCAAATTGTATCGCTGATTGCAATTGTGATTCCTAACGCGTACACAAGTGTAATGGCATAAAAGAAATTGGAGTTGCCAGAACCCAAGTAAATCCACAAATTGTAAAAAGTAGGTGCTAGTGCAGCGGAGTAAAGAAGCGCAAAGCTTGCTGGAAGGGTATACTTGACTCTATCCAAAACTGGTTTGAATAGTGGCAAGAGTGATAAGTATAAACCAAGATCTCCGGCTTCGGGATATGGCTTGAAAAGAGCAACAATTCCGACTATCGAGGTGATGGCAAATAATGGATATGAGTAAAAGCGGATTGTGATTGGGAGAGAAAATGAAATCAAAAAGAGCTGGAAAACAGCAATGAAAAAGGGGCGGAAAAAGCTGAACATTTCAACAAAATAGTACCACCAAAGACCCATATTAGGAGTCAAGTCTTTGAGAACAATTATCGTCATGTAAGTTGATTGCAAAAATTTCCAACTGCCAGCAATCAAGTATGATGCGTAAATGTAAAGGCCTGTGTAAACAAAGAATGTGATGCTCAAAATCGCGCCTTGAACAATATATTTGCGAGGAATTGTCGAAATAGAAGATCTGGAAAATGTACCATCCTTTATTTCATTCTTGTCTCGAATAGATGTGGGTATAGTGAATGGGACATTGCGTACTTTATCTGAGGCAATTGAACAAACGACTAACGCGGGGAATAAGCACAGGGGGTAAAGAGAAAGAGTAGTAGCAAGGGCTAACAAACCCATTCCAAGGAAGGGCTTTTTCCAAGAAACTGAAGCAGCCATTGAAAAGATAATGAGGGTATTTGTGAAAACGTTAGTAGACTGTGCAATTGAGCCTAAAAGGGTGAAAGGGTTAAACAAGTAAACAGCAGCTGCGATCCATGAAGGGAAAGCTGTGTTGGGTTGGTAAAGTTCAGGTAATGATTCAGTATCAACGCCGCTTTTTTCATTTAATGCTTCAGCCTTTGCTTTACCTTGTCCTGCTCGTTGATAAAGAATTTGTGCAAGCGAAGAAATACATAGTGCTGCTACCAAATCAGCAACAATGAATGGTATTTTCAACGAAATGTTGTAATTCTGCAAAACAGAAAAAAACGCCAAAAGCAATGGGGATTGATGAAAAACTCCGCCATTATAAATATCAAAATTACTGGATATCGAGTTGGTGGTATATAAAAACAAGCCTTCACGTAACCGTTTAAATGATGATACTGGGGTTGTGATTTCAACACGGCCATCTAGCAATGGCTGTAAATCCGTGAATCCAAACGCCAGAACTAATCGAAGTAGAATTCCAGCATAAACTGCTGCCTTGTATTTCGTCTGATTAGAACTCATTATGTGATATATAAGGTATACCCTTATTATTAATATTTTTTTGGCCTTTTGGTGATGTTGAAAAATGCAACTTGTAAACCTTGTATGGGATTTTCTTGAGTATGGCCAACGGCTGAACGTCCGGGTAACCACATACAAAATCACGTTTCTGAAATTCTTCAGGCCAAGCTGGCCTTTCAGCTTATCACCTCTGCTGTGCTGGCATCCTAAATCCACCAAAACTCCTTTTCTTCTATTGCTTAACCGCCTTTTTCACAGTCGAATCCTCTACTTCCTTGTCGTCAACCACAATGCAGATGGACTTTGAAAACGCTGAGGAAATGGACGGTGTCCGTTTCTCATGGAACACATTTCCCAATGCCAAAGTCGAAGCTAACCGTCTTTCGGTCCCTATTGCTTCTCTTTACACCCCTTTACGTGAAAAACCTGATCTTCCAGTTCTTCAGTATGATCCTGTTTTTTGCAAAAACCCATGTAGAGCGGTTTTGAACCCTTACTGTCAGCTCGACATTCGCGCTAAAGTTTGGATCTGTCCTTTCTGTTTTTCCAGAAATCCTCTTCCAGCTCATTATAAGGAAATTTCACAGACTTCTCTTCCCCACGAGCTCTATTCTACCAGCACTACTATTGAATATGTTCTTTCTAGACCATGTCAGTTTCCTCCAGTCTTCCTGTTTGTCGTAGACACTTGTCAGGAAGAGGAAACTTTACAAGCTCTTAAGGATACCCTTATTGTTTCTCTTTCTCTTATCCCTCCTAATGCTTTGGTTGGTCTTATCACCTTTGGTAGAATGACCCAGGTTCATGAATTGGGTTATGAACAGTGCAAGAAATCTTTTGTTTTCCCTGGAGAAAAGACTTACTCTGCTAAGGAGGTGCAGGAGACTCTTGGTCTCACTCATAGACCCGTGGGCCCTGGTAACAATAGCAACCCCAGAGCAATCCCACCTGGATTTTCTCGATTCCTCCAACCTGTTCAAGAATGCGAATTCCAGCTTACAAACATCATTGAACAATTGAAGAGAGATATATGGCCAGTCCCTGCAAACACCCGCCAACGCCGATGCACTGGTTCCGCCATGTCCATTGCTGTTTCTTTTATGGAACAGTCCTTCACAGGTACTGGTGGCCGTATTATGCTTTTTGCTGCTGGTCCTCCTACAATTGGTCCTGGTCTCGTTGTCAGCACTGAATTGAAAGAGCCCATTAGATCTCATCACGATATTGAGCGTGACTCTGCTTCTCACTACAAGGCTGCTATTAAATTCTATGATGGCCTTGCCAAGCGTGCTGCAACAAATGGCCATGCCATTGATATCTGTGTTGGCTGTTATGACCAAGTTGGTCTCCATGAAATGAAATCAATGCCAGATTCTACTGGTGGTGTGATGATTCTCACTGATGCCTTCACAACATCTATTTTCAAGCAAAGTGTTCAGCGTATTTTTGCCAAAGATGGTAATGGCTTTTTGAGTATGGGGTGGAACGCTACAATGGATGTCACTACCACCAAAGACTTGAAAATCAATGGTCTCATTGGCCATGCCGTTTCGCTTAACAAGAAGTCTGCATCAGTTGCAGATACTGATATTGGTATTGGCGGCACTTGTTCTTGGAAAATGTGCTCTATTACCCCAGCCCACACATACGCTGTCTTTTTTGAAATCACCAACCAAGGAAACTCTGATAACCAACAAGCAGACCAAAAGGCTCTCATCCAATTCCTTACACATTACCAGCATTCCAGTGGCAATTTCCGTTTACGTGTTACCACTCTTGCCCGTGCTTTGGTTCCAGGTGGTTCGCCAGATATTTCATCTTCGTTTGACCAGGAAGCCGCTGCTGTTATTCTTTCACGGATAGCAGTTTACAAGTGTGTCACTGAGGAAAGTCTCGAGGTTGTCCGCTGGGTCGATCGTCAACTTATCAAGTTGTGTCACAAGTTTGCTGATTATCGTAAAGATGACCCCAACACATTTAGACTTTCGTCCAACTTCAGTTTATTTCCACAATTTATTTTCCATTTCCGACGATCACAATTCTTACAAGTCTTCAATAATTCGCCTGATGAGACTGCCTTTTACAGATCTCACTTGTTCCGTGAGGACCTTACTAACTCACTGATTATGATTCAGCCTACCCTTATTTCATTCACATTCGGCGCTCCTCCAGAACCAGTTTTATTAGACAGTGTTTCGATCAAGCCTGACGTCATTTTGCTCTTGGACACATTTTTCCACATTTTGATTTTCCATGGTACTAACATTGCCCAATGGCGTAAGGCAGGTTTCCAAGACAAGGAAGAGTATGCCAATTTCCGCGAGCTCCTTGAAGAACCTAGAAAGGAAGCTGGTGAATTGTTGGTTGATAGATTCCCATTGCCTCGATTCATCAGTGCTGACGCCCGTGGCTCTCAGTCTCGTTTCTTGCTTTCCAAGCTCAATCCTTCAAACACACATCAAAACTCTGACTTTAAGTCTTCTGGCACTGCTGTCGTGTTGACTGATGATGTTTCGCTCCAAACTTTTATGCAACATTTGCAAAATGTCGCTGTCACCAACTCTGCTTAAACTGCATTTTTTGTGGTGTTTAAAACAGAAAAACAATGTACATTAATTTTTTTTTTTGGTTTGGAAAATTAGTGCAAAAGGGAAAAGAATGGTTGTATAAATTATGGAATGATTTCGTTTTGACAAATTTTTTTTGTCAATATATTGAGGCTGGGATCGTGTTTTACAAGTATATACGATAAAACCTTGTGAATAAGGGAAAAATATAATTTAAAGACATATTTATTTTAACAACAAATACTGATAATCGTAGCAAAAAAAAAAAAAAAAAAAAAAAAAAAAAAAAAAAAAAAAAAAAAAAAAAAAAAAAAAAAAAAAAAAGCAAAGATCTAAAAGGATATAATAAGTTAAATTAAATGATTGAGTAAATGGGTCCCTTGCCATCAACACCGTTAAATACCAGCATGTTTTGAATAGGATCCGATCTTCTAGCGATTGTGTTCAACACTTGTTGGCCCACAACTCCGCCAATGATTGAAGTTACTGGTGAAATTTCGGCTCCTTGGCTTGAAAGAAATGTTTCGATGAGCTCATCGCCATCGATATCGTCTCCAAGATATGTTTCCAGAATAGATTGGGGTAAATTGAGACGTTCTATTTGCTTCAAGGTGGCGTCTTTTAATTCCTTTGGTGAAATTTCAGCATTGTTGCTACCACTGAGTTTCTGAAGTTCCCAATATGCCAAAACAATTGGAACTAAAGGTGATACCTTTTTGCTTTTTCTGGGTACCGTAAAGCCTGAAATAGAAAGCTTTTCAGAGTTCATCAAATGGTTGTAGGAGATATAGGACTCTGACATGTGTAAGGTATCAAAAACAGTTTTACCGTCCTTACGCGTGGCAGGTGTGATGCTCAAAAGTGTGGTGGTATCTGATTGAGGACCAATTTTCATTTTGCTTGTAGAACGCTCTTGTTCAACAGTGTAAGTGAAATCAGGACCAAGAGATGTGAACACGGTTCCGTAAAATCCAGCAGTTGAGGTTGCGAAAAAGGCAGTACTGGATGGATCTGAGCTTGCACGTATCGCGTTGTCGATATACAAAGTGTCGAAATAGTCTAATTGAGTGCCAATAATGGAATCAAACTGCAGGTACCAGCCTGCATTTTTAGATTGAACAGGGCAAGATTCAGCAGAAATCAACACACGTGGGTTGAGTCTAGAAATTGCTGGAAGTGCTGCTTCTCCGCGATTCTTTCCAATATCAGCGTCTGATACAAAGAATTGAGCACCCAAGTCAGCACCTTCAACGATATGGGTATCCAAGACTGTGAGAGAGCCAATGCCTGCCAAAACAATGTTTTTGATGATTTCGTTTGCCAAAGCACTAGCATTGATGACTAAAATTTTTGAATTTCTCATTCGTGTTTGGGCCTCCATACCCCAAAGTCTAATTTGTCGATCATACAAGGCAACCTCTTCTATATGAAACAAAAAGCTCCTCAGAGACTGAAATATTAGTTATGTCAGTAGAAAAAAGAAAAAGCAATTGGGAATATACATACCGTTTGAGATTTCAACCTTTTGGACGGTTTCTGTATCAATAGTCATGTTTTAGGTGTAAGTTTGGAGGTTTGATGAATTATCACGATTTTGCAAAATTAGCGAGCGTTTTTAGTTTGGCAGTTGTGAAAAAAATGAAAAACAAAAAAAGAAAAAGGAAAAACCCACGGAGGTTTGTATGTAACAATAAATTACATACATGCATCTAGCATGGTATCATTTAAGTCTCGACTATTTGAGTTTTTTTCAACTTTCTACTTTTTCTCCAAGCCCAAAGTGTTGACTTTGATATACCCATATCCATTTTATTTATTTATTTATTATTTTCATTAACATTAATTAATCCTTTTTTTTTCTCAAAACAAAGACATTATGGATCTCAGCAGGATTTTGGATGGAACTCCAGAACCTCCAACTATAGTCCCTACTTTGGACTTTTTCACTAACGGCGACCTTCAACCGGTTAATGAAGACTCGGACCGTGATTATGTATTGCCAGTACCAATGACCCCTTTTCAAAAACAGCTCACTGATGACGTGGTTTCACTTCATTACTCAGACATTCTTCGCTTTTTCGAGTGCGGATCGCTCAAAAATGAAGTTATTCAAAATTCTTTGGACAGTTTATATGAAAATACCCAACTTGTGGCTACCCACCCATACCTGTTGGTCCAGCATTATCTTCCGCCAAACCTGCTTTTGAAAGATGTTCACAACAGGTTAGCTAGAGCTTCTGGAAAATTTTCTGTTTTGGTGAATTTGATTGATCTTATTCGCGACAAGAAAATCAACGTGGCGCTTTTTTCGCGTGCTGGAAAATCGTTTGATCTTATAGAATCGTTGCTACTGGGTAGAATGGTGAATTATAAACGTTACTGTGGTCCATACCTTCGTCAGTCCAGCAAATCTTATAAAAAGTTTTCAACTATCCATATACTTCCAACATCTCAACTGGACTCTACATACGTTGGCACTGAAAAATTTGACCTTGTAATTGCATTTGACCTTTCTTTTGATATAAATGATTCCCATATCCAAGCTATTCGAGCTCAATCGAGGCCGTCAGGTAGTCCTCCTGCTCCAATCATTCGTCTTATCCCATATTACTCTTCTGAACACATTATTTATAAACTTCAACACATAAAAAACGATGACGAAACCTTGTTTATGAAACGTGTGGTGGCTGCAATCGTAGTGTTGAGAGGACGTGCTGGCTCAGTTCCAGTAGAGCTTAGACCTTATTACGCGCTTGGACTCAAATTCCTTACGCCTTGGTTGCTGGATCCTATAAAGAAGCCATGGCCTTTACCTCCAGCACCTGAGATTCAAATATACTCTGCTCAAAATGTGGAAAAATCTCTTTTGACTGAAGTGAATCTGGATTTGAAGTACCCAATAGACCCAGAAGCACACTCAAATGTTTATTCCAGTGCCATTTCTAGCAACAATACTAATAATTCCAGTGCAAACGGAACCAGCAGTTCCAGCAGTAAAGGAAATAATAATAATAACAACACTACTTCTAGTACAACAGCTAACAACAATAGTAACAGTAATGCCACCGCTAATGGAAACAAAACTTTTGCAAGTACAGAATCTTATCCTCCAGCCACTACAAATGGCGCTCAAAACCAGCTTCCTGCAAGCGTATTACGGTACCAAGCACTTCATGACATGTCTCACAGCAACATTCACCGATTCCTTGAAAACGATGAACACGACTATGACGAGTTTTACCAGGCAAAACGATTAAAGCGCGAGCAGTACTCACCTTCTGCGCCGGAAACCGCATTATCGTATTTGGCACCTCCTGGTGGTGGTTTGGACACCCATCAGTTGGACAGAGGTCAAGTTTTGACACACAAGATTTTACGCCGGCTTGAAATGGTGTCTCGTGCTTATGATGCCAAAGAAATCGAACTCCAGTCGTTGGCAAATGCTGCGTCCCAGCGACAGATAATTTATGAAGACATGAGCGAAGAAAACGGTCAATTGGCACTGAAAATTGAGACATTGATAGAAAAGCTGCGAATATCGGAGGGTAAGGCTGAGCGGTTTGATGCCGAATTGGATCAACTTAATGCAACATTAAAAAAACAAGGAACCGAGTTGGATGAGGCACGTAAACTACTAAAAGAAGGATCCCCAGAAATGGCCAAGTATGAGTTGCAATCTGAAGAGATTGAGAAATTAAAAGAACAAAGCCAGCGTGCTGAAGAGCGAGCAAAAGCGCGTACTGAAGAACATGACTACATGTGTGGCGAATACCAAAAGGCGTCTACAGCTGCTAAAGAAGCTAGCGATGAAGTGCAGAACTTGAAGAACATAAACAAAACGCTTGGAGAAAAATTACAATCCAAGGCCGCAGATCTTCGTCAAATGTCTTTTGATGAAGAACGCAAGGCTAAAGATGAGAAAATCAAAGAACTGGAGGCTCAAATTTTGAGTATGGAGGAGCAAATGAAACGTCTTTTGGATAATGAACGATTGCAACCAACTCGGTCGCGTTACGGAGTGAGAAATTCTACAAATTCTAGTAGAAGAAACAATTCCCCTTCCGTTGGCGGACGTCGCAATTCACCATCTGTAAATTAAAACTCATTTCATTGTTTATATTGTTTATGACACCAAAACTTTTTTTGTTTGTAATTTTATTAATTTTCATAATTCTTTAAGTAAAAAAAATAACAATAATTACTACAAAAAAAAGAGAAAAACAAAACAAAACAAAACCAAGATAAATACGTTTTTAAAAAGTAAAGTCATCTTTCGCCCACAATTTGACAGTTCTATCCCATCCACTACTTGCCATGTAGATTTCATTATCTTGTCCTTCTGCAGATGTTGCACCTCCAACAACATCAACAGACATGACTTTATCAGTATGTCCTTGCAAAGTCTTGACCAACGTCCAAGTGTCAGCATTCCAAATCTTGACTGTACGGTCGTACGAACTTGTCACCAAAAACGCTCCACCATCAGAAAGCACGTCAAGCTGTGCTTGGGTCTCGTCGTCTCCCTTAACTTTCTCGACTTTATCAAGAGTTTCGTCATCATACAAGTCAACGACGCTGCTGCTGGACTTTGTGTTCTTTGAATTGTTTTTGCTTCCTCGGAAAAATTGAATGTCAGAGACCAAGTTGGTGTGAGCTGGGATTGAGAATGTTTGTCGCTGCTGTCGCAAGTCCCAAATTTTCACTGTTCCATCTGCAGAACCGGTCGCTACATGGTATCCATTTGCCGAAATGTCAAGCCCGTAAATAGGTTTTGTGTGGCCAACAAGAGACATGATGGACCTGCCAGTTCGCAAGTCCCATAACCGTGCAATCAAGTCGTAGCCAGCAGTCGTACATAATGATCCGTCAGGATGAAATTTGATGGCAAAAAGATCTTTAGAATGTCCCTCCTGAACCAATAATTCTTTGCCTGCTTCGACATCCCAAAGCCGCCATGTAAGGTCATAAGAAGCCGATCCAAGGTATTTGCCGTTGGGATGGAATGCTACTCTAGCAACGCGCTTTTCGTGGCCTTCCAAATTCATTATTGATTTGTTTGCAGTAACATACTGTGCCGCTTCAACTGAATCTTCGCCCATGTGGTCATCTCCATCTGATGATGATTTTGAGTCTAACTCATCAAGTCTATGAATTGATATAGGCCCGTCTGCTCCACCAACCGCTAGCATATTATATGCAGGCACAGGATTCCAATCAATTGCTGGCTTATCTGTTGAAGTCGAGATACTAGAAACTTGCTTATTTGCTGTAAGATTGGGTATATCAAAAATCTTAATTTCGCTATTCCATGATGCAACCGCCACACGACGTTTATCTGGAGAAAATCTTGCCATTGAGGCTGGTCTTTCAGACACGTACTGTGACCCTAAGATATCCATCTTTTCCAAAACGTTTGACAGCAACTGTCGACGAAACAAGACATGTGATGCAGTTGGAAATTTGGAAACAGCCTTTTGGTATCTTAATCTGCGTTGCGCAGCAGCCATTGAGTAATCAAAAATGTGTTTCCTTGCCTCTAACAAATCTTCATTTCCTTCTGTATAATATTCATCATTATCATCGTCGTCATCACTCAAATTTCCTTCTGAGTCTACATTGGACATACTTGCATCTCTTGACCTGTCATCAATCGGCAGTCCATTCTTATATCGCGCTACCATTATTGAACGCAGTCGGTCGCGCCTGTCTGCTTTGTCTTCACCAAAAAGTGTAATGGGCTCGCCGAAAACTCGGAGTCGTGTTCGGACTTCTAAATCATTAGTCGGGACTGTGAAGCTTTTGGCGAGCTGGGTGTCTGCTTGAAGTTCATTGTACTCGTGTGCTTTATTTGAAGAATTGGATGCTAGAGCTGTATGTTAAAAGATGAAAAAAGGTGAATAAATGAGTTAGAAAAGTTGAAACCAATAAAAAAAAAATTGCAATGTGTTGTGTAATTCATATAGCAAAAACTTACGAACATCTTTAAGAGATATTCCAGCAGACTTGTTATTGTCTATCAAAGTCTGTCTGGAGGGATGTATATTGCTCATAGTGTATTTCGGCTGAGTGTTAAAACTCTGGTTAATTGTGAAAAATATATTGAAGAACCAAAAAAAAAACTTTGAGAAAACAAGTCGAATATGTGACGTGAAAAATAGCAAAATGTCAAGGGAAAAAAAAAAAAATCATTACATAAGCCGCACATACAGTTTTGAGAAATCAAATTGAACGAAATGAAGTTTGAGGAGTCAGGAAATCAAATTGTATAGCAATTGAAATTTGAACATATTTCACAAAAAATAATAAATATTACAAAGCACATTAGCTGAAATCACAAATCATTAGTTTTCTACAATCACAATCATCAATTGTATCCTCATTATAACTCCATGGCATTGGCTCATAGTCATCATGTATGCTCCACTCCTTCGACTCCTTTTTAAAAAGCATCTCAACAACGACCATATCTTTTTCGAACGCAAAAAACCCGCCAGTTTTTTGCTGATTAGGCAAATGTTCGTATCCTATATTACTTTTAGTGCTAGCAGTTTGGCTCCTGCTACTGATGTTTGCTTTTTCTTGAGCTTCTTTGTAGTTTAACCTGAGCCTTTTATTGAAAATATCCGATGAATGTCCTGGTTTGTGCGGAACATAAACAAACGTCGAGGTATTGTGATGATTTACTTCTCCGAGATTCCATAGTCTAATTTCGGGAAACCCTGATGAAACTGAGACCGCAACGCCGTCTGACTTCACTGAAACATGCTTGATGCCCTTTGTATGTCCCCATAACCGTCTGTTGGGTTGAATCTCTAAAATGTTACCAGTAGAGTGAACATTGTAATATGATACCGTGTTATCTGGAAAACCAACCAATAAGTACGGGTAGCTGTATGAAATGGAAGATGGCGGCTTAGTACCGTGAATAAAAGAAGAACTTTGAGGATTAGTGTGAAAAGAAGAAGAAGCTGTAGACATTCTGGTGTTGACAATCGATCCGTCAGGATTACACCAAATCTCTTGAATATAAGGAGACCATGTTCCACTGGTATTTGGAGAGCAGTACGCAACTGAAATGCAAAACAGTAACTGCTCATCGTTGTGCCTTCTAACGGAAAATGAAGTCGCTTCGTTGGCACCAATATATGTCTCGAGGACAGATGTCGTCTGCGTACTTCCCTCGTTTATTGAGAAAAAAAGCATATTGGCAGACTCAGTGTATACAACAATGAAATTCTGTCTATGAAAAATGTTTTGAATAGCGCCAAACCTTGAGTGTTCCAGTACTGCAAAGTGAGAGAGCTCTAGTTTGGATTTATGGCCTTGCAAATCTTGCACTGAAAAAATTGCAAACGATCCAGATGTGAACCCAATATAAACTTGCAAGTCTTCAAAGTGTGTAAGGAAAATAGCTGACGGGGATCCAATTTTTTTAATAGCGCCAGGACCAATATATTTGCGGATATCTGTGTGTAAAATGAATGTTTGCTCGTAATCAGTAACAACTAAAACGTACCTTTCTGAAACCTGAGCAATGTATTTGTTTCGAGAAGTTAACAAAGTTCGGGGTATCCTAAAAACTCTTTCATTTCTTTGTTCTTCATAGTCTTGATCTTCATTTCCTAAATCACTGACTTGTTCATTAGTATGATCGAGCCCAATAGATTTAAATGGCGCGTTTGTACTATGAGACAAATTGGGTTTGCTTGGCTCTACCAGATATTTTGTTGAGCTTAGGTTCGGAGAAAAACTAGGCAGATACGAGATTCGTGAAAACCCGTTTATCCAGTTGAACTTTCGTTTATACTTCTTTTTCCAATAAAGGGGACCAATCGGAAAATATGAAAGACTCGTTGTTGACCACGGAGAAGGCTTTTCCAAAAACGTTTTGGAATACAATCCACGCCAAATCTATATTTTTAGTTAGTATTAATGAACACAACAAAATGATTTTATAATTCATTATTAGTGAAACAAAACAAAAATACGTACTTTATTATCATTTGAAAGTCTATTGAATTTGTGAGAAACCAATCCACACTCATTAATATCTTCTAAAGACAGCCATGACAAAATGATAAGCAAAAGTTCTTCATTCAAAGTATCAAGTCTGTTAAAAACAGCGTTAGACACTGGAATAGCAGACCGAGAGACATTGGATACACTAGAAACTTTAGATATATCAGAAACCTTAGAGATATGATACCGATCAGTCTGATCCTTTTGGCTAGGCTGAAGAATTGAAGCCTTTCGTTTTTGCGACATAATTTTTCCACGCCGTGTATCGTCTATTATAATACGTTTTTTTTTCTAGTTATATCGCACACACTGCTACCACACAAGCTCAAATAATCGTTATATTCAGTGAGATTTGCTCAAAATTGTCAAAACCAAACGTTTGCAAAATTTGAAAAATGCTTGTGTTTTTATAAGTGCATTAGATAGGGTATAAGGTATAATAAAGAGAGATTGAAGCTGATAAATAACCTTTTTCTGGGCGGATGTGAAGAAAAACAAAATATATTAGAAAAAAAAAAGTTGCCACACAACAAAAAGGATAGAAAATCGACATAGCGTTTCAACTTTATTTTCGGCTTTAATTTGATAAAACTTCATCTAAAGTGTTTGCAGAAACTGAATGACAAACAGTTTCCAATTTTATTTTCAAAAATCAAACCTTCTGATGAAAGTCTTTTCGCTGTTCAGTATACCTAGAAGTTGGTTTTTTCATTGAATAGATAGTGAATATCATAGAATTACCTGCCAAAGACCAGATACACAATTCAGCGGTCACCTTTTCAAAAAAAAAAAGAAAAAAGCTTTGAACAAATAGAATTACATAAGAATTGAATTTCGATCAAATGCTTTATAGTTCAAATCAAATCAACTGGAAGCAAACCCAGAATATGAAAGGTTCATGGTTTTTGCCTAGTTAACTAGTTGTGTCTCGATAACTGGATCTCTTTGAAATAACACAGCCGCGCTACATACAATGTATGACATTACACGCTAATATTACAACTGTCACATGACAATCAACAATACTTACGAACATTGTGCTGTATTTTATCTTGCCAGCGGTGTAATGAGTTACTTTTGGTATTCGGAAATGATAAGCTTCTGAATATTTGTAGAGAATTTGCTAGGCATATTATTAATACTTGAATTATTAACTCTAAAAAGACCTTGAAAACCTCACAAAATGGAATTTGATTCAAGTGAAAAATTTAGCCGCACACTGTTACCCTGAATCCTGCGAACCAATGTGTTGCCGAAAAAATTCACCACCAAAAAAACAAAAAGATCAAAAGAAAAATCAACCAAGCCAAAGAGTCTTACTCGAGAGCTATTTGTTTTCGTTCTACACTAGCACTGATTTGCTTTTTTCTTAGACTAATCTATAATGCATCTTGTTACACGTCCTGTTGCTAAAGCTTTAAGGCCAGTTCAATTGGCTACTAGAGCATTTTCCTCTTCTATCATTGCTCAGCAAGAGGGCTCATCAAAAGCTTCTCCAGGTATGTATATTTGAGAGATCAAGATCTATTTTGATTATTATAAATATACATATATCAAAATACTAACTCATAGCGTTATTTTTTTTTCCAACAGAAGCTCCCAAGAAAACCTCATTCAAATCAGCAACTGGTGCAGACTGGGGTGCCAGAACCAGCGCGACACTTCGTCCTGCTTTATACAACAAATCATTAGACACGATCGATGACGTTACCAAGAACCTTTCCAAAATCAACAGCATGGAACAGACCGTTGAAATCGACCCTTCCTTTTACCCTCGTTTTGAGATCGGCATGACCTACGACCCCTTTGACTTTTCCATGACCAAGATCAAGATGGACAGACAAGCCCGATTTTCACAAATGAACAACCGTTTGGATACCACTTCAGTAGACCTTGACGATATCTGGAAGAACCCCCAGTTGTTAAGTGACTTTGTCAACAATAACGGTAAGATCCTTAAAGGCGTTGTTACTGGAAACTCGCCAAAAACTCAAAAGAAGATTGCAAAGGCTATTCGCAGGGCTAGAGCTGCCGGTTTGATGCCATACTTCCACAAACCTCATGCTTCTTTCCGCAACTAAAAAAAAGGAGGAAAAGGAAATGGATGATTAAAACTTAATAAAATTTAATTAAAAGGGGAGGGTTGTGTTGAGAGATGTGGTATAGTTTGAGCATCAGTTGAACTTGTTTTTTGTACATGTGTTGTAAATATATAAATATACATCTATTGATGTTTTTTGAATATCCTATATTATTTGAGTTTAATCGTGCAAGTGTAAATATTTAACATAAGCCATACTGGCATTAATACAGTGTTTGCACTTGGCTGTGTAAAGCGTGCATACCGGGCTTGAAGTCGTAGTGTCGTGCATTGTTTATTTAATATTATTTTCAAGTAAAAACCGAGACTTATTTGTAAAATATAATATCAAAATACTAAAAACAAGTTCTTCTTATTGGCTGGCTTATATGAGACTAAACATAGAAATTCGACATATATATAGTCACAGGCCAAAAAACTAAAAAAATCGAAACTGTTCATATTTTAGTCTAGTTGCTGTATATACATTGTTGAAGATCTATTTAATATAGTTTAATAAACATGTGAAACGCCTTTGAATGAATATTTTTGTTTTGTTTCTTTATAAATTATGTCGATGTGCGTGTGTGCAACATAAAGATGCCGTTGTCGTCATATGCTAAATTACACCCCATGATCCTAGAAACTGTAAACACACATATTTTGGTAGAAAGGCCGATGACGTTTTCTTTGACTTTACACTACTAACTTGTTTAATATTAAGGACTCTTCCTTGTTATGCTTATCTGACAGACGCTATCAACTACTCTATATATATATATATATATTCAAACTCCACTTTTATTTCGACTATCTTTTTATCTCTATTTGTTTTTATTTCTTACCATATATAAATCCTACAAAATATATAAATACAAACGGTCCTACTGAATAGTTGTTGGACTCTTTTTTAATTACATCTTCCTATTTTAGAATTCTACTCAAAACCAATCTTTTTTTACTAACTAGCCTAAGCAACATGCTTGTTGTACACTGTTAAAACAGCCCTTTTCTTGATTCAATCTCCATTTCATATCACATACTCACAAACCTTCCAACTGCCATTTACTAATTTACTTACTCGACCCTAATTGCATTTATATAAACATTAATACACATCACGAACAAAACTCGCTTCTTTTTCTTCTCACTGGAATTGAATCAATGATCAATATTTGTTTATGTGTGTTTAAAGTCCTCTGCTGGGTATTTCCTGCTTTACCCCACACTTATGGAGTAAACCCCTATTACGAAAATATGGCTGTTTATGATACTGTCGCCAAACTTTCAAACAGTATATTTGGTTAACATGAATTTTATGGCTGTATTCCTTTATTGTTGATTTTTTTTATTTTATTTTTATTTTTTTGAAATCAGTTGGGTTTTGGCGAAATCTGGGGTAATCCATGACTACTTTTACTAGTGAAAAGAGGAAAAAAACAACAGCAGCAACGTGATTTATTGAAATCTGATAGTCTATGATCCCTTAAACATTTCATGCCATCAAAACACCAGACTCACACCAACTATCTCTAATTAACAAATATTATGAACATTATGATAAACATGAACACTACAAACATTTAACGAACTTTTTATGACCAACAGTTACAGTGCTTTTGCCTTTCTTAGCCAGTTTGAATCACACACACGCTTTATCTCACATCTATTTATATCTAGACATTTCTAATGATATATCTTTCTTTTTTTGTTGTTTTGCGTTTTTTCAACGATTCATTCTATATCCAAATGAACGTCCTTTTTATTTAGTTTCATATATAAACATATAGATCGTGAATACAATAGTTTCTTCTTTTTGTTCCAATATACTTTAATGTAGTCAACGGGATTTTCAAAATTTTAAAAATAATGGATGAAAGTAATTTTTGTGTTTTTGTTTACATAAAAAAAATAAAAAATAAAAAGCACATATTACCAAATGAATATATATTATATAAATTAATGAAGAAAAAAAGAAAAATAATAATAAAAAAATTACAATAATGAAAAAGAAAACATCCACAAAAAAGCAATGAGGTTAGAAATAAAGTAAACATGGGCTGTGGACATAGCCCGGTAGCTGAAAACTTTAATCCTAACACTACCACTACTACTAATAACAATAATAATAATATTAACACTATTACTATCAAGACTAACAACAGCGTTCCAATGCAACCATTTAAATAACATCATTGCTCAGATATGAAAAGCCTCTAAACTTCTCCTGCATGTCTGGCGTCAAAACACTATTGACAGGCGTCAATGCCGGAACCTCAGACGTAAACTCCTGGTCAAAGTTTCGTACATCTGTAGGAGACTCAATGTGTGGAATATACGGAGGCTTGATTCTGCAGTGGTAAATGTCGTCAAAGCTAATGTTTTGAAAGTACGCGTGTGCCATAATAGCTTTAGCATCTTCTGGTCCGGAACCAAGTCTTTGCTGAGGATCGCGAGTCAAAAGACCTTGTAAAATGGAAACAGAGTCGCGGGCCATGTGAATAGGGTACAAAGGCTCGTCAGATAAAATTGCATCAAACACTTCATCGTCATCATCACCGCGGAAAGGTGACTGACCCAAAAGCATTTGGTAAATCAAAACACCAAATGCCCACCAGTCAACTGCGCGGCCATACTTCTGTTCAGAAAGAATCTCAGGAGCCATAAACTCGGGCGTACCACAGAATGTGCCAGTAGTATTGCCATAACCCATCTCTTCCTTGCAGAGACCGTAATCAGCAATCTTGATATGACCTTCAAGGGTCAACAAAATGTTATCCAGCTTCAAATCTCTGTAAATAACACCGTTTTCGTGGAAATACTTGAGTGCCAAAAGCACTTCTGCAGCATAAAATTGTGCTCTGCGAGGCGTGAATGGAACTTGTTGGATATGCCACATCAAATCACCACCACTAATATACTCCATGACAAAATACACTCTGTTTTCAGTTTGGAAACATGAATGAAGGTTAAGCAAAAATGGGTGTGATTCCTTATTGGCAATCAAAAAGACACGCTTTTCAGAGCGTGTACTCTCTACTTCATCGTTTTCAATAATGAAATCCTTTTTGAGAACCTTGATAGCATACAAGTTCTTGGTCTGGCGAGACTCAGCCAGCATGACTTTACCGAAATTACCTTTACCAAGAACAGACAAAAAGTTAAAGTCGTCCAATCCAACCTTTCTCTTGCGAGCAGCTTGCTGCTTCAACTGGTTTTGCAATTGGTATTGGTATTGTTTAATCTGTTGCTCTTCTGATAAAGTCATATTACTGGTTTGAATCTTACTAGTGGGGGAGATTACAGTGCCCGTATTGACAGTGCTGGTCTCCTCAGAATCCATAATGGAAGTAGAAGATGCATCAAAAGCTTCGGGTGCATTTTGAGCTTGCACTTGAGAAATCTGCTTGTAAGGAGAGGCAGATTGTGAAGCGGTAATTTGCCCTGTTGGGAGCTGAGTAATAGTATTTGCCTTTGGTGATGAAGGAATATTCTGTTGCTGCTGAACAAAGGCTGGGGGCTGTGTGTATTTATCGGCGGCATCAGTACGAGTGGGTTGTTGGTACTGAGGCTGAGAACCATGCATAGTTTGAGAATCATTTTGGCGAGAAGGAGACACTTGAGGGTTCAACAAGTTTGATGTGTTACCTGTTGAACTAAGGAAAGATCTCTGGCTTTCAGAAAGATCAAGATCCAAGTCAGATGTGGTGAATTTGGGTAATGTGGGAACGCCTTGAATTTGAGGAGACACTGATTGCCCAGAAATCACAGCGTCATTCTGAACGGGAACACGCTGAGAAGAAGCAACCTTTGTGGGTGAAACGTTTCCAGGCTGATGCTGATCATATCCAATTTCTGATGAAAATTGGTTGTGTTGAAGGTGTTGGTTGGAAGGAACGGATGCTGGTTGTTGTGGAACTGACTGGTTGTATGATTGCTGGTATATGTTTTGCGTAGAGGCAGATCCTGGACGAGAGCCCGATGGTGGGTGAACTGAAGAAGTCTGGGTTTGAGAGTATGGGTTCTGCTGTTGAATACGGGGAACAGCAGGTGAATTGGACCCAGATGGAATTGTTCCAACACTGTTGGATTTCTGGTGTGCCTGTTTTGTCTTTGTATGCTTGATTTCAGCAATGATTCTGCCAGCCATTTCTGGAGACATACCACAAAAGTCTGGAATAAAGTGAACACAGTGAGCATGAGCAGTAAGACTGCACATTGTGCACTTGCGTACATTCTTCTTTCCAAGAGGGAGCATATAGCCACAGTGACAACACCAGTTTGCACTCATATTTGTGACAGGCTCGAAGCGATGTGGAATGCGATGATTAAGCTTTTCTTCATCGGGATCTGTTTCAGTGCTGGCTTTAGAAATACATTTGGTAACGACCTTGGGGTAGCACTTTTTGTGACAAGTATATTTACAGTCCAAGCATTGGTATCCACCAGAGTATTTCAAAAAGTCACCACACAAAGCACAACGCATAATGCTATAAAAGTTTTGCTGGACAAATTTATGGCCATGCATCTCGTGAACTTCCTCCTTCTTTTGACGAATAGCACCTTGTCTTCCAAGCCCACCATTGTTTTCATGACGGGGGCCACGGTTCGCCTTTTCAAAGCCCAAAGTGAGATGAATTCTGCCGACTGGCTCAAGACTGAACCAAGCATCAATTGTAATATTTTTAGAGTTGTTGTTTGACTGAGCAAAAGAGCTGGTGTGATCATTATACGGAATGCTTCCTGAAGATTTGTGGCCATGGTGGCCACTAGAAAATCCGGTAGCTGAGTGTGCATTATGAGAACCAGATTGAACTTTTGACGCACTAACCCAGCCAGGATTGAGCTCTTGCTCTACCTTTTTTCGGCGAATAGCTTCGGCGATATCAGAAATTCTGAGCCATAAGAATGAGATAGGACTATCTTTATCGCCTGAACGGTCATAAAGAACAAACTCAATTTCATTGGCCTTATCAACCATAAAGTCAAACTCATCATTCCAGTGGTCGTTCTTGGAGAGACGTGTTTTGGCCCGTGTTTGATCTTCAACTTTGATCGTGATAAAAGACTCTGGTGACTTTGTAGGACGAGCAGTAGCATAATGGTCAACATCCTTAACTTCGTGACAGACAACGTGAAGTTTTCCAGTAAGAGGGCGTCTAAGGTTTGCGTGAACCAAACTTTCATCTTCGCCGAGATCTTCTTCGAAGTCAATGTGCATGTCAGAATATCTTTTCAAAGATTTGGTCAAAAGTTGAATTTTTTGAGTGCTTTCCTTTAGTTTTCCTTCAGCCTCAGTTTTACTACGCTTGTCACCTTCCATTTGATACAAACTAATCATCTTTTCAATACCTTCTTGGTACTTGTTTTCCACACTGAGTTTGAACTCGAGTTGTTCAAGCATGAGCTGATTACGAGGTCCAAGGTAAGGTGTATCATATTTAATGAGATCAAGTCTGGTAAAGTTTGGTCTGATAGCGGGTTGATCTGATTTAAAAAACAACAAGGCTGGTTAATCAATTGATTGGTGACACAAATGAACAAATGTTAAATTAAAATCATACCATTAGCATTTTGGGAAACTGAAGTTTGGGACGTAGAAAGAGTTCCAGTAGACGAATGAGGGTTGGCTAGCGAGTTTGAAGGATTGGTATCAGATGAAGTAGTTGAACCTTGAGCAATGATTGAGTTTCGTTTTCTGATATGCAATTGCTGAAGACGTTCTTCTAAATACTCAATGTTCTTTTGAGCTTCACGAATGTTGGCATCACACTTTTGCTGAACACTAATGTTTGAAGTGGATTTTTTCAAAGCCGTGGCACCCTGAGCAATTCCTTTTTCACGAATGATTTTTTTTTGAATATCTTGAATAACGCGGTCATCTTGCGACAACTCGCTAGGGTTACGAGTATGATTGCTCATTATTTGAATGAGCAAACAATTAGCCTGAAAAAAAAAAAAGTTGATGAAAGAAACGCTAAAAAGGTGGGTGGTAAGAAGAAAGAAACAAATGTCTTGTGTGATTTTTTTGTTTTTTTGGTGGTGAAGTAAAAATAGGCTTTGCTGTTATTTTGTCAAAACTGGACACTTTTTTGACAATAATGTCATTAAATTATGAACTGTTATAAGAGATTTTATTCATGAAAGGTACCATAAGGTCCTGTTGTTGTATAACTGATAGCCTCGGATCCGAAATCTGCTGTTGGTAGTCGGAGCTTAGTTGGCAAATGCACAGACAGGTCATAGTATCTATACACATTTTGGCACCGCTTCTCAAGGGTTAGGCCTGAAAGTACCTACTTTCGATTTGCCAGCCACCTACATTCTCTCATGTGCAAATAGGATGACCCCTTTGATCTAACAGCCACTATTTCAGCCGTATCACAGCCGTGCTTTTGTTTTTTATGTGTGACAAGTTTTCATGACATTTGGTGTAACCATTATCGGCTCCAACAAAAAATAGAACCCACATTTAGCCACGTTAGGTTCTCTATTTCCAAAGCTTCTATTTTCTTCTTTGGCAATATCTGCCTTCTTATCATCACAACCATAAACAATGAAAGGACTATTGAAACCGCTAATACTGGCGGCATCTGCAGCCCTAAGTGTATCCTCTACTACTGCTTCAATTGCTGATTCCAAAGAAATTGTTGTGGGTCTTGAAGCTGACTGGGATGCTGTTCCTTTTCAAAACGAACTAGTGTAAGTGCTAGATATACTTAGGTTTCAAATTGAAACGTTCTTTTTGTGCATTTTGCTAACTGACATTTGAATTTTTGTCGTTGATATTTAGTGAAGCAATTGTTTCTCAAAACCCTGATGCTTACTACCCTTTGTTGCTGGAACTGTCTACAAATGAAGATTTGGAATCAGATGGGGTGACTGACAAACAATTATACGATGCTGCTATCAAGTTCGCTCTCAAGGAAAAGTTTGTTTCAGAATCCTCAATTCCTTTTATCGACTTGGAATTAGGATTGCACAAGCATTCTGCTAAAATTCAAGCATTTTACCAATATCATGATACCGTTGCCGCTCCTCAGCTCAATTCAGCTTCTAACAGTGGCTCAAATGACGCAAAGACTCAATGCCCTGTTTGGTTACAGTACAATGGAAAGTCTACTTGTGACTCAGGCGCAGTATTTGCTTTGGAAACAAAAGCTCAAGGAAAAGATGATGATAAGCACATTTTGCCTCATGATCGTGTTTTTGGCTCTAACCCAACTGCTCCTCTTGCCATTTTGTATGCTGATATTTCACACGAATCATTTGGTCTTTTCCACAAGCATTTGTACCACTCTGCCGAAAATGGAAAAATTCGTTATGTTTTGAGATACAGAAAGCCTTTGACTGAAGACAACTCTACTACTGAAAAACAAGCGCTTGCTGGTTATGGTGTTGAACTTTATATCAAGCGCACAGACTATTTGGTTATTGATGACAGAGATGCTAAAGTTGAAGAGAACTCTGATGAAACAAAAGAAGCCAAATTTAAGACTGAACTCAAAGCTGTTGTTGATGAAGCGGGCGCCACTCTCAGTAAGAAGAATATCCCTAATCTTGGTTTCAAAGCTGCTAGTTATATCATGAAAAACCAAGATAAGTTTGGATCATTGGTTAATGTTTCTCTTGATTTCCCCAAGTACTCATATTCTATTTCTGAATTGAAACAGAACGCTCTTGTCAAAAAGGAAATTACCCAAAACGAAATTCAGCCTGGCGCAAATCTTTTTTACATTAATGGCGCACCTGTTACCCAGTTGAATGATGATATCTTTTCTTTGACAGATACCATTGGCAGAGAAAGAGGATTCTTGAAGTTGTTTGAGCAGTTTGGAATTAAGCCAAGCGATGCTATCAAGCTTATCAGTTACTCTGGTATGGATAAAGAAAGCTTTGGTTCTGATGACGATGAATCTGAATCTGAAAAGGAAGAAAGCGGCCAGTCTGACGGCGGCTCTACTGAAAGATACGACTACAGATCACCTGCTATCATTTGGTTGAATGATCTTTCCAACGACCCTCAATACTCTCGTTGGCCTTCTGATCTTGAATATTTTATGGAGGCACCTCCTAATGGTCAACTCCATAATGTTGCTCACAATGCCCATACCATGGTATATGCATTTGATCCTTCAAATCCCTACCAATTTCAATCTGTTCGTGATCTTTTTGCTGTTTTGCAAAGAAATGTTCCTATTCAAGTTGGTTTGATCCCGGTTGTGAGCAATCAGATTTCTGCAACTGTTGCTACTGAGCTTTATGCTTTGTATGGAAATGGTGCCAGTCGCCGTCAGGTTGTCATGTACCTTGTTAACATTCTTCAAGGTGCTGACCATGCTACAGCTTTTGCTAAAAGTATGACATCTGATCAGTATTCTAGCTTGGAAGATGCTTTTGAGGATGAGCATATTCAAAAGTTGTTGAATGAAAACAAAGAGTTGGTGTCCAGATTGGACTTGGGCACTGTTGTTGGTAGCAACTCAGCTTCAATTCTTGCAAACGGTGTTTTTGTATCTTCTGGTAACACATGGTTCCATGATACCTTGAGAATTCTTCAGTCAGACACTGAAACCATTACCAAAAAGTTGCTTGACGGTTCTATTGATTCCAGCGACGCCTCGATCGTTATCAAGGATGAGTTGTTAATGAATGCTTTCCCTCGCCGTAACTCTCTTATTTCTGCCGACATTTCTGATATTGAGTACACTAGTGCCCAAGACCTCTACACTGCCTTGTGGAAATCTGATTCAGATGCTCATGAAAATCATGTCGTTTCTTTTGTTCGTGATCGACTTCCTTCAAATACTGAAGACTCTGATTTTGTTTCTACTCTTTGGGTAGTTGGCGCTTCAAATACTGCCGATTTCTTGTCTCAAGTTATCAATGCGCTTACTTTTATTCAAAAAAGTGAAACGACCGTTCGTTTGAACATTGTTCCATTCACATCTCCATTTTCTTCTCGCTCTGATCAAAAGCAGTCCCAGTCTGTTAACCAAATTCTTTACTATCTCTATTCTAGAGGTGCTGATTCGGCGTTTGCTCAAGAAACATTTGAAAACATTTACACTACGTTGTACGGTTCAGCCGAGGAGAAGAAAGATGTTCCAACATTGTCCAAAATTGAGTCAAGCCTTGCACCTGAAATGGGAACAACCCAAATCCACTATGATCAGAACTATGACATTATTTCTAACTTGAAGTCTTATAGACTTAGAAAGCTGGTTGAGTCTGATGTTGCTATCTTTTCTTCTGGTCGAGTAATCTCTGTTCCTCAAGGCTCTACTTTTAAGTCTGAAGATTTACAATTATTGCAAGACCATACCCTTAAAAGCCATGTCAAATCTGTTATCAAGTTTGCCAAAAGTCAGGGTGTCAAAATTCCCCAGGCCGAGGGCAACAGCCATGCCTCCTTTAACTTTGTTGATAAGCTTGTTTGCTTGACTGCAAATGCAAAGTTCAGTTATGCCACCAAAGACTCTGGATACTCGAAGAAGCTTTCGCCTAGATTGGGTTTGGAGAGTTGGGAGTTGCCTCATTCTTCTTTTGAAGTTGGCTCCAAAAACTCTTCTGTTATTCATATAGTTGCAATAATTGATCCTCTCAGTGAAAAGGGCCAAGTTTACACCAGTTATTTAGCATCTCTTATTAAGATTCCAGGTGTTTGGGTTAAAGTTATTTTGAACCCAGCAGCTGGACTTGAGGAAATTCCAGTGAAACGATTCTATCGCAGCAGCTTCCCGGTTAAGCCTGTGTTCGATAAAGAAACTGGCAACATTGAAGCTGATTCCGGAAATGTTGTTTTGGATAATATGCCACAGTCTACTCTTATGTCTATGGACTTGGATGTTCCTTCTGCTTGGATCTCTATGCCTAAATCCAGTATTTATGATTTGGACAATATCATTTTGGATAAGGTTGAAGAAGAAAAGCTAGAGGCTGTTTATGAGCTTAAGTACATTCTTATCCAAGGCCACGCTACTGACATTACATTGAGTCAAGCACCTCGTGGTGTTCAGCTGGATTTGGGAACACATTCTCAACCATCAATTACAGACACAATCATTATGGAAAACTTGGGCTACCTCCAACTTAAAGCGTCTCCTGGTTTGTGGAAGATTTCTTTGAAGGAAGGCCTTTCTTCTGAAATTTTTGATATTGTTGAAACAGGACTTGTTGACAGCAGTTTTTCTTCTTCGACTACCCTTGACCCTTCGCACGTTTGGGTTGACAGTTTTACTGGTACTCTTTTGTTGCCAAAGCTCGCTCGTAAGAAGGGAATGGAGAAGAAAGACGTTTTGGGTGAAGGCACTGGATTGGGTAATCCTAATTCTCGATTTAAATCTCAACAAGGTAATGAAAATGAGCCTGTTCAGCAAGTTTTGGATATGGTCGAGAACACTAGCAAACAGATTAAAAGCAAACTCTCTGGTCTTTGGAAGAAGATCGGCTTGTCCTCATCATCATCTGCTGTTTCGACTTCTGGTTCTAAACCCAATGCCGATATCAACATTTTCTCTGTTGCTTCTGGACACTTGTATGAACGATTTTTAAGTATCATGACTCTTAGTGTTATGGAGCATACTGACAAGACTGTCAAGTTTTGGATTATTGAAAACTTCTTGTCTCCCAAATTCAAAGACTTTTTACCACACTTGGCCAAAGAACAAGGATTTGAATATGAGCTTGTTACCTACAAATGGCCTCACTGGCTGAGATCCCAAACCGAAAAGCAGCGTACCATCTGGGGTTACAAGATTTTGTTTTTGGATGTTTTGTTTCCACAATCGTTGGACAAGATCATTTTCGTTGATGCTGACCAGATTGTGCGAACTGATATGAAGGAGCTTGTTGACTTGGATTTGCATGGTGCACCATATGGATTTACTCCCATGTGCGATTCGCGTGAAGAAATTGAAGGATTCAGATTTTGGAAGCAAGGCTACTGGAAAAACTATCTTGGTAACCTCAAGTACCACATTTCAGCATTATATGTTGTTGACCTTATCCGATTCCGCGAACTTGCTGCTGGCGATATGTTGCGTCAGCATTACCAAATGCTTAGTGCTGATCCTGGTTCTTTGTCAAACTTGGATCAAGACTTGCCAAACCATTTGCAAAAGATGTTGCCTATTTATTCGCTTCCACAAGACTGGTTGTGGTGCGAAACTTGGTGCAGTGATGAGGCTTTGTTGACAGCAAAGACTATTGACTTGTGTAACAATCCAATGACCAAAGAGCCCAAATTGGATAGAGCAAAGAGACAAGTGCCTGAGTGGGTCAAGTATGATGACCATATTGCACAGCTCGATAGAAAGGTTCAACAAGAGTTGAATGAAAAGAGGGAAGAAGAAGAGGAGGATGAAGACGAAGAAGGAAGCGAATCAGCTCCTGAATTGACCGATAGTGAGAGCGAAGATGACTTTAGCGAAATCGAAACTGATTCAGAAGAAACTGATGAACCTTTAACTCCAGTTGATATCTACGATGATGATTTGGAACATGACGAGTTGTAAATACGGGAATTATAAAATAAACAATGTTTGTAAAGGTACATAAAAAATTTATTAAAAGAATATTTATTTAAGTTACATAAGACGGATATATATAAATGATACATGAATGAAAATATAACTACAGAAGTTAAGACTTAAAGGACCTGAAAGTCAGCGGATCGGCCACGGTTATAGTTCTTGCGTCTGTTGTTTCTTTGATACCCATTGTTGCTGTTGTTGTTATAATTGTTATTATAACCATTATTATTATTGTTGTTATAGTTATTATTGTAACCATTGTTGTTGTTGTTGTTATAGTCATGGCCATTGTTGTAATGCTTGTTTGAATAGTTTTGGTTTTGGGTTGACGCATCATTATTGCCAGTTGTGATTATTGCATTGGTACTGCCATTATGGTTGTTATTATTATCGTTATTGTTACGGTTATTATTATTGTTGTAGTAACTGTTATTATTATTGTTGTTGTTATTGTACATCATTGAATTGTCACCCATGAATGGCATTCCGTTGGGCATCATCATAGGGTTCATCATTGGATTCATAAATGATCCCATTCCTGGTGGCATCATTGGCATACCTGGCATCATTGGCATTCCCGGTGGCATCATAGGCATTCCGGGCATCATCGGCATTCCGGGCATACCCCCCATGAAAGGCATCATGTTCATGGGGTTCATATTGTTGGAATTCCATTGGTTCATCGGCCCATTGTTACTATCCGATGTGCTTGAGTCAGAGTTGTTGTTAGCACCGTTGGTTTCAGGGCTTTTAGTGGTTGGGCTTTTAGTGGAGTCAGACTTAGCTTCAACAACTTGTTTCGACTCATCTTTATCCTCAGAAGCGTTATCAGAATTTTCTTTTTGTTCTTCTCCCTCCTCAAGTTTAACTTTTTTGGCGCCTTCTTGCTCTTCTCCCACTTTATCTTCAGTTTCAGAAAGTTTTCGTTTTTTAGTTTCTGAGCCTTCACTCTCGGGAGCTTCAGTAGAAGGTGATTTTTCTTTACCAGGGGAAGCAGTTTCTGTTGCTGTAGGAGGAGCGGAACCAACTGTAGAAGAAGTATCAGGTGTATAATTATTGTTACTGTTACTAGTAACTGAGGTATCAACTTCAACTCCGTCTTCCTCTTGTTGTAGTCGTTTTTGTTCCTTCGCAGTTTTGTAGGCACGCAACTTATCAATCATTTCATTATCAGGAAGAAGCTGATCCAACGAAACTTCTTTGCCACATTTAGGACATAACCCAGAGTCAGAAAGAACTTGTTGAATAGTGTCTTCAGAGTAAGTGGTGCCGCAACATGGTGTCTTGACAGGATTAACCAACAATCTGTGAGAGATGGGATCTTCAAGTTCAGGGTCTTCAGGCTTTTCGTGCAACTGTTGGCCTTGCTTGGCTTTGCTTTGAAAGGTTTTCCACGAATTTTCATCAGCCATCGCAACAACAACTTGGCCATCACCATTAACCATAAATGTGCCAGTTTCGTCGTCTGCAGGCTTTTCAACAGTTTTCAAAAAACTGCGAGGAATGCCAGTAGTGGGTTTATAGCGACGATCAGGGCCTAGAGGACAGTTCGCACGGAAATGATCTGTTTTGCCACAGTTGAGACAAACGTAATTGGGCCCTGGAGTACCTTTGAATTGCTGGTTTGGTCGCGAGTAGATTCTCTCAGCAGTTGCCATACGTTCTTGTGTTTTTTTCCACTCCTCACCTTGGGTTTCAAACATGGCATTGACCATGTCTTCTTCAGTAGCACCTTCAGCCAAGGAAACAGGCTTTGCAGGGTCACGACGAGAACTTGAGGAAGGAGGGGGATTTACAAGTGATAAAGTGCCGTTGACATAATTGATAGCAGTACCTTTGCCAGGTCTAATAGCTGGAATTCTGCGAGCAGACACAGACATCGAGCGGGGGATAATTTCGGTATCGTCGTCATATTCTATTAAAGTAAAGGTTAGTAACTGAGTTTCTCAATGATAAAAGAATATTTTAATAATAATACATACTTTCTTTGGTATCAGGGTTGGAAATTTCTAAATCAAAATTACTTGCAGTATCTACCAGTTTATTCTCAAGAAGGATTTCCTTTTTCAAGTCAAACACAGATATGCCAGTGCCTTCAAATAGGACACGAGAGGGCTCTTTTTGAGATTTGAACTTATAATAAACAGCAGAAGCCATTGTGAATAAATGGTGTATTAAAAATAAAAAAAATAAGTAAATATAAAATGACAATTAAAATATTAATAAAAATAAAAAATTGATTATTAATTCAAAAAACAAATTTCTCGACACACAAAATAATCAAAATATGCGTAGTTTTTGTATATAAACAGACAATGGAAAGTGATAGAATATATCTGTACGCTGTTAAGAAGCTTTTTTTCGAATTTCCAAATGGTATTCTTTTAATAATGGCTCAAGACAGTAAAAGAAAACAAAGTACTGATTATACTATATAGTTTCTTTTGTTTGCAATTCCTAGAAAAACAATTAAAAGCTAATTTTGAAATGGTGTAAACCCCTCGAACGTTACAAAAATCACAAATAAATGGTTTTTATTTTCTTTTTTATGAAAATTTTTTTATTTTTTAAAGAAGTTTTTGAAAATAAAACAAAAATAAATACAAATATACTAAAAACAATGAATTCAAGTAAAAAAAATTGAAGGTGATGTGTTTAAAAAAATGAAGAATCACAATAGTTTTAAGAACTGATACAGAAAAACAAAGAGAAGGTAAAAAGAAAAAAAGACTAGATGGAAAACAGTAGGTTTTTATGGAAAACACTTAGTCAGCTTATTATCACATGAACAAGTCAAAATAGCTTGTATATTTTAGTACGTGTGTACATTACATCATGTCTGAAAGTAGTAATATGGCTCAATTACAATCGAACCTCAAATAAAAGTGGCAATTTATTTGATTTTTGGCATAAAATCGAGATAATCAGATAAATATCCCGTTTGGATATATACATCCTAAATACAAGACATAAAAATGAGCAGCACCCAGTTTTATGAACTTTACCGACGAAGCAGCGTTGGCAGTGCCTTAACAGACGCGTTAGACCAGCTGATTTCGTAAGTAAACACAATCAAGCTAAGCAATGGCATACGTTTATAGTATTGATGCTGACTCTTTTTGGAATCTAAAGAAACTCAATGATTGAGCCTCAGCTGGCGATGAGAACGCTCGAAAAATTCGATCAAGTCATTACAGAACAGCTTCGTGAAAGAGTCAAAGCTCGGTGTACTGTAAAAGGACATCTTCATACATATCGATGCTGTGATGATGTGTGGACTTTCGTTGTAAAAGATGTCAACTTCAAAATGGATGACAATTCAACAGAACACGCTGAAAAGATCAAGATTGTTGCTTGCAATTCCAGAAGGGCTGGCGAGACTTGAGTAATTCGCCTTATTATCATTCATATTTGAGCATTTATCTTTTTATTATCACTATTATTGTTATTAGTACTATTGTTTACTTGTAGATTAATTCATTAACACTTGTCTTTGTAAATCTCAATAACCGTAAACACGAAGAATTCATGATGCATGAACATTCTACAATACAAGAGTTAACTATAATCTCTTATCTTCCTTTGTGATTTACAATACAAGAGTAGGCTTTAGAATTACACGCAAATTATTTTGAAAATTCAAATTATATTATTTATATAAATGGTAAATTATTTGATCATAATCAAATGACAAAAGCATCTATTCACAACCACGTTAGTAAATCGTCACCAAAAAAATAATTATATATATTCAACATAATTCATATCAGTATCCACGCCCTGTCAGGGGCGATTTTATCATCAACGCCAATAATTTAGGCACAGTTGACCGTCGTGAGTTGTGGAAAATCATCATGCGAATTGTTGAATATTAAAAATAAAAAATAAACATACCCTTTAAAAATGATCAAATCCATGATAAAATCAATCAATCCAAACAAATATATGCACATGTTATTTTCAAAAATAAAACTGTTTAAATCAGACACAAAGGTTGTCTTCAATAGAATTCAGACATATGCTTGTCTTTAATTTTGTTTCATCATTTTAAACAAGCTCTAATCTTTCCAACTGTTCGGTGTATAAATTTTGTTTGAATTGATTGGAATACTATTAGGAACACCCTGCTTGTAGCCAATGAAACCAAATACTAAAACAATTAAGTTAGAACTAATCCAAAAATATTCAATAAAACTAAATTGAATTTAAGTCTCTCAGGAATGCATGAATGGTAAAAAAAGGTTGTATCGTCATCGGGAAGCCCGAATATGACTCGTCATCAAGATATCATCACCAAGACTTTTAAATATGAAAGATAAAATAATCAAAGAAGCTTACCATATAAAGAACAATATTAAAAAGGTTGAAACACTATTCAAATCTTGTTAATATAAGAAACAAAATAATGAAAATAAAAAATTTTAAATTCATGATAGTGCATCTGATTGCGTGGGTTTTCTAAGTCCACTAAAAAGCCTGTCACTCACATTGAACATAAGTTCGTCGGTGCCCAGTGCTATGGTTCTTCATCTGCGAATGCAACAAAAATATTTGATTGTATTCAATATTTACCTATAATTATAATGGTTAATACTCGTTCCTAACCCCTCGCGTCTGCAACTATTATTTTTATTCATTTTGATTGAAGTTTATCAGTAAAGTATGTTGCAGCAAAAATTTTCTCTACAAAATATATTCAGTAGGTAATTCCAGCTTTTTGTCTTTCATCATAAAAGCAAAACTTCAAATCAAAATAAAAAAAATAATAGCATGTCAACAAAATCCATTCAAAACATACCTTTTAGCAACATATTAATTAACCTTGTCGTTGTCAAAGTTGTCTAATTTTCCAACACGGAAAAAGTAGACGTGTGCTTTAAATTCAACGAATAGAACTACAAAACTGTAAAAGGCATGTTAGAAAAATGGGCTTCTCAAGTTAAAATTTCTTTACAATCCAATTATTAGCTTATTTTTTCAAAACCATCTCTTTAGTCAAAAGATGGCATTTATCAGAATAAATTTGCGAATCATATATTTTCATATACTCTAGTGTTTGGTTTTTGAATAAAAAAGAGTCATCATTTTACTTGAAGAAACAAATAGCCATTTAAAATATTATTGGATTGAATGAATTTTGTTGATCATAAAATGAGGTTAGCACATACCATAATCGATAATATATGGAGAAAAAAGAAAGGAAGAAAGGAAGGAATAGAAAGTTAACGACGAAAATTTTCACTTTTATAAGGTGTATTGAGTGGTGGGTGCTCCCTTTTAGGGTTGTGTTAGGTGAAGCCGGGTAACAGGAGAATTGAGGGTTTGGGTTATTTTCATTTCTACAATTTCAAGTACAATTGTAAACAAATATACAGGCAAAGAAAACCATTTAGTGTACAAAAGTGATCCATTATTGATAATAATTATTCTATTGATATTTTTAATTATGAGATGGTGCTTTTGTGTTTGAATGGTTTGCGTTGCTTTCTTTTGGCCCATTGTTTTTGTTGTTTGGTTTAGGCTTGGGTTTTCGTGAAGTTTGATTTGATTTTGGCCCACCTTGATTTTGGCCTGATTGACCTAAACTTTCACTTTCACCATTGACCTTTTTCTTGTTATTTCTTCCTCCTCCTTTGCCTTTCTTTTTAGCGTCATTTACTTCATCTTGTTTAGGCGGCTTGGGCCCATCATTGTTATTGGAGTCCTGTTTTTTACCTTTGTTATTTCTACCACATTTTAAAGCTTTTGTAGCTTGTGCAAGTGTAGCTTTTTCTCTATCCTCTCTCTCTTTCGTTTCTCTTTGAACTTTCTCCGATTGCTGTTTCCACCATCGTTCAAACTCTTCCTCTTCTTGTATTTCCTTCAAACTCTTCTTGCTTTGCTTGGCTTTAATCTCAGTGTACAGTTTCTCTTGTTCAATGATGTCTGCAAGTGTGGGTGCAGCAAAAGAAGCAAATGGATCTGGAGTAGTTGGTATGTGTGGTAAATTTTCTGTAGCTTGTTTAGGTTTATTTGAAACGCCATTAGAAATTTTGTTTTTATTACTTCCAAGATTCTTGCCATTTGATTTATCACTGGGTCTTGAAGATTTACCACTTGCTTCTCCACCATTGGTATACATTGCAAACGGAGAAGCAGAAGTGTTGAATCCACTACTAGAAGTAGAAGCAGCTCCATTGGTAACATTAGGCACCGGCTTTGATACTGATGACTTCCATGGGTTAGATTTGGTAGCTGGAGTGTTGGAATTAAGAGCTTCTCTAGCTTGGTCTTCTTCGGCTTTCCGTTTTTCCTCTTCAGCCTGTTGTTCTTGCCATTTTTTGCGATCTTTTTTAGACATTTTGGCAGGTTTGATTTGGAGTGCTGGAAAAAATGCGTCGCTTTGAGAAGGTTGTGCCACATTCATGGGAGAATCAGCAATCTTTGGTGTTAAAGGATTAAGACGAGAAATTGATGATGAAGAGGAAGCTGCTGTAGAATTCTTAGTAGAACTTGGGCCATTTTCCTTTGCCGCAGAGCTGTTGTAGGACTGAAGTGCAATACCAAGTTTTGAAGGCTTGTTAGCTGATGCAGAAGTTGGGTTTTTGGTAGATGAATCTTCAGGTGACACATTTTCATTAGATATGCTTTTCTTTTCTTTCTTTGTCCACGACCCCAAAGTGGGGAATGCCGATTCGTCAATGGTTTTTGTTGTAGATGTTCCAGCGCCTTTTGAAATTCCTGATGAACTGGGTTCTGTTGCTGAAGAAAATACAGGTCTGGAGCTGTTAGACTCAGCAAAAGCAGACTTTGATTTAGAGAACGAATTGGAAGGTGTTTCTGTTTCAGTTAAAGATTCACGAGCAGCAGCATTAGACGTAGATGGAAATGACTGTTTTCGAGAACCAACAACGTTCCAACCGGCAGATTCTGTTAAGGTAGTTGTATTGAAGCTGACTCGGCGCAAAGAAAATGCTGGCTGTTCATTTGCTGAACTTGGTCTTTCTGAATTATTGGCGCTATTTGGCCTTGTCAGTCCTTCGTCCATATCCATATTAAACATCATATCATGGTCAGAATTTCCATCTTTACCAGCAGAAATTAGTCGACGCGTTGATGAACCAGAATCGCTAGGGTATCTAATAACCGAGCTATTCACGTTGCTTTTTCTTTCCTTGTCTTTTGACCGAGACATTGAACTACCAGACTTTTGAACCTCAGAATGTGCTAAATCATTGTCATTGGTATCTTTCAGAATTGCTAACGATGTGACATTCTCGTTGTATTGTTCAAAGTCATTGAAAAACATAAAGAAATCGTTTAATTTCTTGGAGCTTAATTGGTCTTCTAGCTTTTTGGTGCCCAAAGTCTTGTGAATGTAATCCTTGACCAAATCAAAGCTTTGATAAGATAAATCTGACAAAATACCATTCTCAAACAAAAACTCCAAGTTTTCAAAAATATACTGCACACAAGATTGCTGCAATTTATAACCGTCATACTCGTGGCAAAACTCAAACAATTCACAAACAGTAGAAGCTGAAATAAACTCTTCTAAAGCAATTTGACAGACTTCACAAAGTCGAAACAATGTTAACTCGTTTGCGGCTATCCAAACTTGCTTGACAAATTCAATAAACTCAGCAGGAGAATGAAATGTTGTTCCTTTGATCAAGGGCTCATTAGCACTATTGTCTTCATATGCAGACTTGTGTTGAGGAATTGAATGACTGAACAGCTCAATACCATAATCGCCATAAACATGAGCAACAATGAATTTGAAAATAGACAAAGATATATGGGATAAATCACAATGAAACAAAATACCAATATTGCTTGAAGAAGAAGAGTCAACTTGATACCAACGGCCAGAGAAACAAGCGGAAAAGAATGCAGAACGACTTGCCAAAATGTAAGAATGAAGATACACAGTAACACCATTTGACAACTTTACTTCAACATTGGGTCGACTTAAAATAAGATTTTGCAATGATACAAGTTTATCGCTTTTTCCTGAGTTTTGATTAGGTGGCGTTGAGGTTAAATATGTGTCACCGATTACTCTGAGAAGATCATGGCCTACTGAGCTGGGTCTACCAAGATCTCCACGGAACATAGAAGCAACTGCAACTGGCGAGAGTTCATGACCGTATCGTCTTTTGACATTTGAAACAACGGTTGGTCTTTCAGCTTGTTTTCGACTCGATTGTCTTCTGCGTTTTCCATAATCGTTTCCTTGTTGATAATCGCTCATTATTCCAAGAACTCTGCAGAGTTTGTGTACCTCTCGCTTCATGTCTTCTTTCTGGATGGCAATTCGGCGTTGGTCAACATTGGCTAGTGTGGTATCTGGATGGTCGGTTTCATTTGACGTTTCCTCGTCTTTTTTGATCGGCTCAGAAACAAGTGATGGGTCGTTTCCCAAATCAAAATCATTAGTGTAAACAAATGTAATCAATGATTCCAAGCATTCACGACTGATTCCAGAAAAAGTCACAGAACCTGCACTGAATTTGCTGTTTTCGCTGAAAGGTTTGAATGTAACAGTGACTTCCCTATCACGGGATGCTAAACTGTGGACCTCAGATTCAGGATTAGCAATGTCTTCAAACATAGGAATTCTAGCTAAGAAAAACAAAAAGTGAACTGCTGCAAAATATTCACTTTTGAGCTGAGCAGCTGGTACGCTGAACGGATCTTCAATCAATCGAACTTCTAAGTCAAACTGTGGATTAATAGGGTCAGGCAATGCTGGGTTTATCGAGTCTCCGTAAGACAATTGCTTTTGTGAAGATCCAATCATGTCTTTTAGCAAGACGCTTCGCTCGTTTGGAAAAAAGTCGTCAACGTCTATGTTTTTTGTTGCAACTTGATAAGCATCTTGGACAGGCCGGTTTCGCGGAAACAATGTAGAGTAAGATTGAGGAGCAGGAGCTTTGCTGAAATAGGAGTTGATTGCGTATCCATCAGCAAAAGGGTAATTTGGAGAAGAAAACTGTTTAGACATCATAGAGGGAAAAAAACCTCCCTTTGTCTTTTTTGGAAACTTAGGTAGTAAATGAGCATACTCGTAACGCGCCAGAGACATTGAGCTTCCTGACGGCGGAGCAACATACTCTTCTCTGAGCATAACAAATTGCGAAAAAAGAGCATCTGTTCTTACTGAGAAAGCTCTGTTTACGTGCAAAACTTGCTCATAGTGATATCTGGTTCCTTGACCAGCATATGGAATTACTATGATCTGTGGGGAAGTGACATGGCGACTGTGTAAGTTAGCCGAATTGACATTTGATTTTAGCGCTTTTGAACTCCGTGCGACTGAAGATCTCCAAACTGTTCCTTCCCTAGTACAAACAATAATGGAACCATCATCAGCAACGTCAGCATCCACAGCTTGCAAGTCGAGCGTAGAAACATTCCACAATACTTTAATCTTCAGATTCTTAGCAATATAGTGTCCTTTCTTGTGACTGTCTCGATCAATCATCTCCGCACCATATGAATTGTCATGCGACTTGTTTTCTAACGTTGCTGGATCTTTGTATTGTGGTCGTAAATTAAAAGCATACACAACTCCAGTATCATCCAAAGCGCAAACATAACCTTTGGGAGATGTCGATATTTTGACGATTTTTCCACGCTTGCGTTGCTTAACTTGGTAACTAGCAAATGACTCTTCTGAAGCTTTTTCTGCATTAACATTTGGCATTTTGACACGGAAATGCTCACCATTCATTAGTACGTATACCAAGCCTTCATCTTTGGTAATGTACACTGTGGCAATTTCACAACATGATACCTGACTGACAGGACCAAAAACACCTGGATATACACGTGGAGTTGCTTGGATAATTCCACCGTCGCGGGAATCACGTAACTGTTGAAAACCTGAATGTATATTTCTAACAGTAGCCTTTGCAGCGTAACTAGTTTCGAGGGGCGTAAAACCCATTTGTCCCACATTTTTGCCCCATAATAATAGATGGTTTTCAGAGTATGCGACAGTATGAATTTTTGATGCGGCGACACCAATTATTGATTCAGAAGAGATTTGAGCATCGTCAACGAGACGGGGAACATGCTGCTCTGCAACTTCAGTGCTTGATGACATAGCTGATGCCCCATGGGCAGAGGAGGCGCTAAATCCTGATGTATAGCCAAAATTAGAAGAGTCGTTTGTGCTGTTCTTGGAATGTTCAACGTAGTAACCAAGTTGACCAAATTCATTACTACCAAATGTGAAGACCTTTCCGTCACTTGTAAGCGCTACCGTATGAAAGCTTCCAAGAGAAAAACTCTTAATTCGTTTGGTGGCAAATGCAGGAACCTGTTTGTAAGTAAATTGATGATTTTTATTACCATGAATATTTCTATGGGTATTATGGGCTTCGTGGTTTGATCCTAAGAAATGGGTTTCATCTGTATCTAAACCAAGTCTTCCACCTCGAGCAGACCCCGCAACATAAAAGTTTCCCACCTTGTCTGAAGAAAGAACTGCCGAATGGTATTTTGCAATTTGAACATCTATAATTTGTAATGGTAAAAACTTTGCGGCAGGGGAATCAATTGAAATGCTTTTAAAGTCCTTCTTAAAGGTGCGTAGCTTGTGCTTTCTTTTTTGAAATTTATCATTTGTACCTTCTTCTTCGCTGGACCCCGATTCTGAATCATTGTGAAAATTGAAATCTTCGTCACTATCAACACCATTATCATAATCGCCCGCATGTTCAGAAGCATACTTGAGGCTTTGTTTGCGACCAAAAAGCGTTCTGGAAATTGCCAAATCTCTCTCAACAATCACTTTCTGAGAAATAACTTTATCATCGCCATCGGAAAATCCAAGAGTGTGGTTGTTGTTTGACCCAAATGCTATAATTTCCGTCATACCTTTACGCTTTTGAGGGGTCAAACGAAGAATATCTTTGAGGGTATCAGAAGCTGTCCCTGTGGCAGATATCACATTTGGCGTTGGTTCTTGAGCTGCTGCTGCTGCTTGATTATTTTGATCTTGTGCCGGTTGGTTTGCGGCATCGTTATTACCATTGCCATTTTGGTTGCCGTTGGGATTTCCGTTTTGATTTTGGTTTGGTTGCTGACCAGCATTATCATTGACGGCATTTTCCTGGTCTTGATTAGCAGGAGGCTGTTGTTCTTGACGAGTCCTTACAACTTTTCGTTTTCTAGTTTCTGGATCTTGTTCGAAGTTTTGAAAGCTTGTAAATTTAGAGATCAAACTTCGTAACACATCCACAGGTCTCATCTTGGCTTTGTCTCTGATGTTTGCTGTCTCCGGCGCATGGCTCAACAATAGCTGTGCTACAGCTATGTTTCCAGCGTCTAAGGCAGTATGAAGTGGAGTCCAGCCATTCTCAAAGTCCGTGGCGTGTGTAAGTGCATCTGCGTATGGGTTATTCAAAATCAAGCGAGCATATGATGCATCAGACACTTTGGCAGCAAGGTGTAGGATATTTCTTCCAAAAAGATCGCAAGAACGAATAGATGTCTTAGAAAGAGAAGAAATGAAAGTGGCAAACAGTGAATTTTCTGGATCAACAGAATCAAAATTAAAATTTGAAAAGCCCAAACTGCTGAGATTTAGAGCTTCATTAAAGCTAGGGTTCATAGAGCTGGAAATGTTTTCAGCATCTGAATAGGTTGAATCATCTTTATGAGTAACTTCATTTGCTGCCTTTGTTTGCTTCAAATCATTGGGTCCCCATTGCCGTTTAACGTCTAAATTCGGTGGTATATTCATATCTGACTGATGGCTTCCATGACGCTTTGGGTAAGAAGACGAAAAGGATGAAGATTCAATGGCGCTACAGTCGTTTGCCTTACTTGAACTGTTTTTCAAAAAAGGCCGTTCATAAGTATTATAATGAGATGATGAGCGTCGAGACTTTTTAGACTTGGGAATTGAAAAGCCACTCGAGGCATTTGAATTGTTTGATGAAGATACCGCATCGATCCGTGAACTATTACCATTTGCCACGGTAGTCTTTCCTTTTAAATCTGATTTGCTATTACTCGTGGTATTACTAGCAACATCAGTGGTATTTCCTGGTAATGATGGGTTACGTGGTAATGATGATCTGGACGGCTTTGGTGGCACAACAGCTTTAGAAGAATTTTCATTAGATGATGATAGAGAAGATGAAGAGGATGAAGGTATCAAACAAGGGTTTGAGTTTCTAAATGATGAAGTGACGGATGGTCGTTGTTGCTGCGGATTGGCACTGTTCAATGATTCATCTGGAAAACGCTGTATTGTCAGCTTGGTCATATTCTACATCAAGAATATGTGGGATGTTAGAGAGAATAAAACTTGTGAAAAATAATCAATATAAGATGTATATACCTGGTGTATTTTATTTCTATTGTTTCTATTATCTCTATTTCTACCAAGCGACACGCTGTGTTAAAAAAATTGAAGTTTAGTTTTCGAAAAAAAAATTACAGAAGAAAAAGCTCCAAAATATTTTTGGGATAAAAAGTCCAGTAAACCAACTCATCTCGAAACACATGACAGAACTTGTACAAATGTTTAGAAAAAGACCCCATAACTACAAAATTTACAATGAGACTAATTAACAAGCAAAAGTATTCATGAAACCATTATTTATTAAATCAATCTGGTACAGTCATTGGCTAAACGTGCTCCCTTTTATTTTTTTCAGCCGTAGCCACGTGAAGCTTTAGACCTATTTCGAGCGGTAAATTAAAAAACTATATATAAAACTATAAATCAACAAAACAAAATTACGTTTTATCTCGCCAAATCTTATTACCCATCATTATCATTATTGATATTACAATTAATAATGAATATTATTGTTGTTATTATTATTATAATTATAAGAAGAGGAGGAGTTCAAATCAGCACCAGCGGGCAAAAAAAGTGACCCATTATCATTGTTTGTGTTGGAATTATGCTGATGTTCCTGCGGTGTCTTGGGCATAGTTCCAGCAGGTGGAATCTGATTATCTTGTTGTTGATTGTAATTTTGCTGAGAATAAGAAGGTGCCTGTTGAGAGTAAGAAGGGGCCTGCTGATGCATAGAATGAGAAGTAGATTCAGGCTGTAAAGGTTGGACAAACCCAGAGCCAGTGTTTTGAGGCCAAACTCCAGTCTGTTGGTTGGTAAGCTGGGGCTGGATTGGTTGTGATTGTTGCTGCTGTGAAGGCTGTTGTTGCTGTTGTTGAACTGGCTGATTCTGCTGTGGAGGCTGCTGTTGATAGTTGGTAGAGACAGAAGAACTTCTGCGGTGATCGTAAGGCTGATTTGGAGCAAATGAGTTGTATGATGTAGACTGGGGTGGAACACCATAAGGTGATTGTCCTGTAGGAGGATTCACAGAAATGTGTGAAAGCGAGGAATCAATCAGTTCATCATAAGTCTTACGAGCAGTGATGAATCGCTTGTCAAGGTCAATAAGGTCGTCTCTCTTTTGGGAATACTTTTCAATAAGTCTCACGAGTCTAGGGCGAATTGCTTGGGTGGAATGATACAATCTTTGGAGCTCCTCGTTCTCGGCAACATTTGAGCTTCCACTAGCTTCTGCACTGCTGAGAATAGCAAGAAGCTTTTCAACATTTTTGGCTTCCGCAAAGACATCAGCCTCATCGCGTGCTTCCTGTTCCAATTCTTCAGGTGTAGGATCAGGAATAGGGGTAACATAGTTTAATGGGAAAATACCAACCTGACCTTTCAATGAGCCCTTCCACCAATCACGGTAAACGCTTTCAATTACAGTAATAACATCGCCCCTTCTGAATGTCAACTCACCTGGATCTTCAGGTGAGAGGTCATAAAGAGCACGAACGCGACTGACAGTTGCTGCAGTCTTTCCCTTAGCAGTTTCTGGTTCAGAGCTAGTATTTTGGGATTGCTGCTGACTAGATTGTTGTTGAGACCCAAATTGAGATTGGGGCTGTGATTGAGATTGAGATTGAGACTGGGACTGAGGCTGTGGCTTCTGAGCCTGAGAAGATGAAGAAGGGCTAAAAGAAGGCTGTGCATCTTGAAGCGACAATATCAAGGCCAATTGTAAATCTTCTTCTTCCTTTTGACGTTCTGAAGCACTAAGTTGATGCTTTTGAGGAACTTCTGGAGCAACAAATGCTGGGTTTTGCTGCTTTACTTTATTGAAAGCATCTTCCATCTGACGAAGTGAAGGATCTCCTCTGAACTCACGAGAAAGAGTCTTCATAACCTCCATAACCTTGCTCTTTACTGCAGCATGAATACTAGGCTCAGAAACCATTTCTAATAAGTTGGTAGTAAAGCTGCGAGAAGCAATCTCACGATGCATTTTGGATCCACAGTTTTGAGCCAAAGCATCAATGAGAATAAGAGAGTAAATCTGACGGTTTGCGACATTTGTCTGCAAATAGTTTTGAATAATCTCCACGGCTTCTTTAGAGCCATATTCAGGGTCATCGTTGACCTTATCACAGACATCGAGAATAAATTCCCAGTTTTCAGAAGTCAGACTGGGATCTGTGGCCTTATCTATTATTCCAAACAATGAATTGAGTTAGGTCATAATACTATATTTGCCACAGAACGTGGGCTTTAATACAATGCAGTAATGAGACATACCAATGGCCTTTTCAATTGCTGAAGCGGGAGACGAAGAAGAAAACATTACCAAATTAAAGTTGAATTTTTGTGTATAAAATTTGATTAATTGAGTAGTGGGATATGTATTTAAATAAAAAGGAAGAGGGGAGGTTTTAGAAAGGTATTTTATAATTACGTGCGTGACCTTTTGAAGAGGCGAAGTTTGTAGTTTGCAACTCCAGTTGCTTAGTTTGGCTTAGTTACAAATATATTTTTATTACACTACATGTCGTATCAACTAATGTTACATACTATGTCATACCAAACATCCGTTTTCTTCCATCTCCATTCGGTACTTCCAATAGACTTCGTACTGGGGAGTCCAAATCCGTCTTATATCTTCGTGCATATCAGAAATTTCTGGGGCTGTGCCATCAACCATAGCATATTTTACTTGATTCATGAACTCAGCCTCAATCATTTGAACTGGCTTATAACGCTCCAATAGATCCCAATCATTAAAATCAATACTTTGTAGAGTTTTGTTAAAAATAGCACACCATTCACTGTTCTTCATAGGTTCCCCAGAAATAGCAACAGTTTCAGTCTTAATCGTTGGCGAGTATGCTTTGGTAAACGATGAAATAAATGTGTTGATTGGGTAGTCATTCAGAGTTTTGGTTGCTGTCAAAGCAGTTGTCTCAGCTTTTGGCACATTATGGAATGAAACTGATTCAGGTGATAATCGCGATGCGAAATACTGGCTAGTATCAATCTGCACATTTTCTTCATTGGTATTAAGTGATTTTGCATACTCGTTGAACTCTTTCAATTGACCCTCAAGCTTTTGGTCCCAAACCTTGTAAATATCTTGAATCGTAGAATTAATTTCGGAATCGATATCAATAACACCTTGTAATGCACGGGAATGCAAAGATTTCTTGTGGTTCATTTCACGACGCTTTGCAGCTAAAGCTTGATACCATGGCAGATTATGATTGCCAAATTGACGGATTGTTCCATCTGCATCTAAATAAGCACCCCATTCTTCAAGCTCTTTTGACAAATTGGTGCTTTTGTCTAGCAGTACGTTATAGAGTTTCATAGCCTTAAACCTGTCAGGCATTGCGCCCAACGCAATGATTATTCGGTTCAACTTTGGCAGCTTGTCAAGTGTTTGTTGGAAGTAAGAGTACGTCGCCCTGATATCAGATACACTAACTGACTCTGTGTGAATAATATTGTTCCATGAAACTTTCAAAGAGTTAGGAATAGAATCTTTAATTGAGTCTGGTACATAGTCACCAATGGGTCCCTTCACATTTTGTGAAAGCAGCAGGTATTGCTCAATAGTATCTTCTTCATTGGTATCTCCAAGAACAAAGTTAAATACTTGATCAGGAATATATGGTTTGATTGCTTGTATAAACTCATTGTAGTCGTTGTCTGAAAGAGCCTCTTGTTTTTTTCTGCCGATATGAGCTGAGGAAAAGGCTCTTTTTTCGAATTCTGACTCTTCCTCTTCTTGGCTAGTATCATGGCCTTCATCATCTTCCTCCTCATCCAATATAGTACCGTATTTTTCGTTGACATCAACATACGCTGCATATCGGTCATTGGTTCGAGGATACATATAACTGTAATAATCTGTAGTATAGACAATTGGTTGTCTGTACAAGAACTTCCATGGGTTGTGAATTTCAAAAATTCCAGCATAAGGCTCATCAGCAACAATAGGAGCTGAAGGAGTGACCATATCGTTTTCGTTACACCAAAAGTCATCATGTTGAGGGCCAAGCCTGTTTCGACGTTTACAAAGGCCATCTTGGCAACCATGACACTTGAATAGGACACCAGCATTGGTTTCACGAAGAAAGATGTTTCGATTAGCAGATTTCCATACACCGCGGCGAGCGAGTTTATAGCAGCCACGAACGTCAGGCCTGAATGGGTCTCGGTTTGTAAAACAAAAAATTCTGCCCCAAAGACGTGATCCCTCAGCTTCTTCGTCTTGGTTATCTCTTGTTTGAACACTTTGGCGAATTTCGGGATCAAGGACAAAAGTTGCATTAGGACTAAACAGATCTGTTTCAATTGGACTTTCGCCTAACTCATCATCTCCATAAGGATCTTCATAGTCTGGCTGCAAATACTCACGTTCGGCTTCAACAGTTTCAGCAACTGATGTCACAATACCTCTATAGCAAAATACCATTTGCATAGATGATTTCGGAACAACAGGAAACAAGCCCATTACTTTTTCCATTTCAAACTGTTGGTAAACTCGAAAGCCAGTAAATGGGTAGTAGGGATGAGAAAATGTTTGGCAGGCCAAATCGCAGCGCTCATTGTGATAATGATACTCAGGAAAGTCTAGCCAACCCCAGTAGCCCCATTCAAGAGAATGAACTTGGTCTTCGTCTACTGTTGTATTGAATGATGGTGAAAAATATTTTCTATTCTCCAGAACGCTATTTGAGCTATTGTAGGATAAAGATGAAGCCTGTAACTTGGTTGTGTTGAGAGGAGCAGTGCTTGCTTCAAGCGCAAAAATGAAGAATGCCAAAAAACCAATTTTCATTTTGAGCAAAGACACTTAAAATGATGCAAATATTGGGAGAAAAAACAAAAGGAAGCGAATCTAGTAAAATAGCCAAGGTATTTATAGGCAATCATTAACGGCCGAAAACAAACATTGGTTTTGAAAATATATTTTTTCAACGTAATTCTAGGCTTGCTTTTTTGGGCTTGATCAAGCTGAATAATTTGATTCTGGGTTGAATTGTTAAGAAAAATATATTTTGACCTATTAATTTTAAACTGGGTGCCTAGTTTGGGTTGTGAGCGCTAGTTAAGATACACAACACTTTAATTATCCCCACAAGCCCACAAAGGCTGTTGTTATGGGATCAAGCTTTCAAAAGCCAATAAATAAAACTCTTCTTTTTATAACCATGAAAAATATATATTTCTATTCCAGTTTTGTTTCTGCATATATAGCATCTTTGTTCTCTTTCTTTTCTGCTTCCTTTTACTTTTTTCTTCAACAACAGCTAAAATGAACTTCAACATCAAAACGACGATATTGTTAATTCTTTTTTGGGTGAGACTAATCCAGTCTGTCCCAGCTGACGAAAAACATCCAGATTTTCCCTGGAGAGATATTCACCATGCTTGCGAACCTTCACACTTTGGTCTGAGTGAGTTTAATGGTTTCCGTATTCTTCACCAGGCCGCTGTTTCATTTCCAGTCATCCATCACACAGTATTGACTCACTGTGCATTGTCTAAAGTTGATAGTATTGACGCATATTTCCCAGTGAATAGATCAACAGAGATGCCATGGGGAGTCCGTTTCTGTTCTAGTGAGCACAGTGCTGCTGGTAACTGCTACATAATGGCTCGTCGAAAAGATGCTACTTTTAGAAATGTTGCAATGTATTATCCTGGTGATTGGGTTGGTGGAATTTTCAGATGTCCAGGTACTTTGGATGATAACGATGTTGAATGCACAAACGAAAATGCTTTCCCAATCTACCCTATTATGGCTGATATGTCAATTTACTTTTGGGATACGCTACCTGATTTGAGACATTACGATTTCCGTTTCCCTATGTTGAAAGCATACACTATCGGTGCTCCTTTGCGATTTGGCGTTCGAAAGTATGTTCATTACAACTGGTACCGTGAAATCGATATTCATGAAAACTATGATTTTACCACAGATGAGCGAAACATGATTCGTATGACCCAGGATTATGTGACTAATTTATTTGGCCGAATAGTTAGCACCCGAGTTGGAGCATTGTTATCCTTAACTTGGGATAACGAAGTAAAGGACTTTGGAGATGGCGTTGCACGTCGTGATATCTACAAAGCATTTCCTAGACGGCACTTTCAGCCTGAACATTGGTTCACTGAGCCCCACTATTCACCTACTCGCAGTTACAAAGCTGAAGCTCCTGTTCAAAAATTGATGAAAGACGGTGATGGCCAAGATGCTGTTGCTGCGATGAAAGGAATTAACAGTGAGAAAGCCACAAGTAATCGCTTCAAAAAACTGTTGCAAAATCCACATTACAATAACTTGACAGCTGAAATTAAAGCTCTTGCTACTGGTAAAGCTAAAATTTATGCTGTTGACTTTTTGAAGTACTTACCATTTATTCCAGAAAATGACTTGACTATGATTCGCAACCAAGCCTATAAAATGTATGACATTGCAATCAAGCCAAACACCGAAACCTATGATCACCCAAATCCTCCAGAGAATATTTATGAATTTTTGAAAAAGTCATACTTTACTGAATCTGATGCCAAAGCCTTGATGGAATAACAGTTCACAGGTCGGTCAGGCTTCAAATTGTCAGAATGTGTTATCTTTTTGTCTTTGAACACTATCGAACGTTTCAAAGCTCAACCTTTTGTCAATTTTTTTATACACTGCAAAAGCAATTAAATAGTAAAAAAAAATTAAATTTTGTGTTTTAAAAATCAAAATAAATATTATTGAGTAAAAACAATAGTTTCTGTTTTCCTGTTTTTTGAATCAAAACTACTTTTGAGTATTTCAATCCAGTAGCTCTTCAAAACAGTTTACTAGTTACCAACCAACCGGTCATGTATAGGCCTAAATAGGGTTTCATCGCTCCGTTCAAGGCCATGATTTTTACAAAGCCAGTCATAAGTATCATACCTAAAAACACTAGATATCATTGAAAACTTGACATATCAAATTATTCAGAAACATCGAAAAAGTTTTGTGTAAATAATGAAAATGAAAACACAGCACAACCGTTTTTTTCCAAGTACCACAAGTCAATTCTACTTAGGTAATCACGTGGCGTATATTCGCTTGTTTCTCCGGATTCTGTATATGGGGAAAGCCGTGGAAAAAAAGTTTTAAATAAAATTGAAAAGCATGATATATTCTTCTTCGCTCTTTGTCCTACTACTTAGAAATTTTCTTTAATCTTTTTTTTTTTTTTTTTTTACAAAAACTTGCAAAAATAATCAATACTCTGGATTACATTACTTGAAAACTTTACTCAAAAAACTTTTGATATAAAACTTTTTAAAATAGCCTTACTTTCCGTACAAAATGAGCACCAAAACACCTATTGATTTGATACCTTCTCCAGAGCGCGCAGATGAGCTTATTCGCGGGTATAAACAAGTTGAGTCTAATATTTTATCGGAGCTCAAGGCATGGAACCGACCAGAATCTTCTGTTTGTTTGCTTGCAGTGTCTAAATACAAGCCCGAAAGCGACTTGATGGCTTTGTACAATCAAGGCGTCCGACACTTTGGTGAAAACTATGTTCAAGAACTTACTCGAAAAGCTGAAAACCTTCCAAAAGACATTTGCTGGCATTTTATTGGAGCACTTCAGTCCAACAAGTGTAAAGTTCTGTGTCGCATTCCCAACTTGTATTCAGTAGAAACTGTTGACAGCATCTCAAAATGTGACAAACTTAACTCTCATCGCCCATCTCCTTCAGCCGAGGAAAAAGAAGAGTATCCTCCTCTTAATATTTATATCCAAGTCAACACATCTAACGAAGCCCAGAAATCCGGAATCACTACCGCTGAAGAGGTTTATGAAGTTTGTGAGCATGTTATTAAGAAATGCCCTAATCTTTGTTTGAAAGGTCTCATGACTATTGGATCTTTTGAGTCTAGTGTGGGTGATGGAGAAAACCAAGACTTTAAGAAGCTTCACCAGTTTGCCGAAGAAGTATCGAAACAACTAAATAGCAATGGCCTTGGATCAGGAAAAACCTGGGGATTTGAGACTGATAGTGGGGAAAGGCAGCTGGGCCTTAATATGGGAATGTCTAATGATTATTTGGAAGCTATTAGACAAGGATCAACTACTGTCAGAGTTGGAAGCACAATTTTTGGTTCCCGACCCCAAAAAGCTGAACTTACCAAATAGATTTACAGGAATTAGAAAATCTTTAAAAAATAGATTCTGTCTGTATTAAATATTATATTTACTCAAAAGCTAATTGTCATTTTTAATAAAAAAAATTAATGTGATGTTTTCCTAAATGAGTTACTATCGAAAACATAAATAAAAAAATATACCTGAATTTGCCGGATGCAAGTACCCATGTTTTTGATTTATAGGTATACTACAGCTGGTACATCATCGCAATGTCATCAGCCATAACCGTTGCAATAGCCGCATCTGTTGCGCGTACTGTCACACGATACATAGATCTATCTTCGTTAGGCTCTAATCGAACAAGAGCACCAAAATTTGAAGATTCACCATTAACACCAAGCTGCTCTTCAGTGGTTGCTGTTGGGAGAGCTGTATGTAAAATTCCAGCACCAACAATGTTTATTGGGTTTTTGTCAGCGTCTGGAATAGAACTCCAGTTCAACGCCTTACCCATTATTTGCAAATCATCAGCACCAGTTTTGAATGCTGACTGTTGGGCAGGTGCGCCAGTCACGCTTGGGTTAGCACGGATTCTGAAAACCTTTTGGACTTCTAAATCACCAGGACCAGCAGTGCCAATTTGGTTCCACTTAGCAAAGTAGTCATTTGCTGACAGCTCTGCCTTATCCATAAACTTTTCCAAAACAACAGGAAGCTTCAAAACTAGGGTCTGTAACGAGCCTGCCAAATAAGTAATTCGGACCTTGGGAGAATCAGGGAAGGCACCCTTGGCTGTCATTAAAATGACTTGCTGTGTGGTTGCATTAGGAGCGAGAATGGATTCTGGGAAATTTTTGGTTGTTGTATAAAGGAGGTGTTGTTGTGAAGCTGGGTTTAAGATTTCAACAGACAGTGAAGAAAGTTGGGAGCCCGAAATGTTTCGAAAGTATAAAATGACACATCCGAGTTGACGACGATAGTCACTTCGAAGACCAATCTGAATAACACTATCTTCGTAAAGGATTCCTTCTCTGTTCAAAAGCAACTTCTTGTAGTTAATGGTCCAACCAGAAGTAAGCATTTCCAAAGACGCATTTCCACCAGATGATGTTCGCATCGAAACGCTACCTTTTCGGGAAGCTGGTGGTGCCGGCTTGCTAGTAGGCGTCGGTTGCAAAGGCTTCAATACTCCGCTCTCAGTGGTATTAGATGATGAACCTGTTGAATCAATAGGTAGCTTTGGAACAGGTGGTGTGACCATATTTCCATCTTTCTTTCTGCGGCCATTGTTCCACACACGCTTGTTGTCTCCATTTGATGTAACCTTCTTGGACTTCAGGCGTGTAAGCATAGTAGATGAGCGCTCAGGGAAATGTGGTATTTCATCCCAGATAGTTGATAATAAATGGATGTTTTCTGGTTTAGACATGTTGAGATACTCTACCGCACGCTGTTGAAGTTCCGAGTCGGCAGCTGTAGAATAATGCTCAAAAACCTTGATGAGGTCTGGACGGATTTCTGGGTATAGATTTACAAACTTGACGTAGGTAGTAAGAAGCATTCGTTTTGTAAATGGAGAGCAGTTGGGAAAACGATCGTGTAGTGCCAAAAACTGATCAAGAGGGCTACATCCAGCCTCTTCAGTAATCAAGTGGCCATATTCACCAAGCAAATAACCGCCGACTTTGATCAAATTCTCGTTGCAGCTAGGAGACTTGAGATAGGTAAGCAAGTTCTTAACTGAATAAGCTTGAAGGTTTTCATTGTTGACAACAATTTGAACCACTCGTTGCCAGACATCCTCGCTAATATGAGAACCTGCAATTGAAAGAAGCTTTAATGAAATATCGACGTACCACTGGTACTCAGTGGCATACTTTTCAACAAGAACAGCGATTCTAACAACCATTTCGCCACGAATAGTGAAATCAGCGGTCTGGAGGTATTTAAGAAGCTCACTGACAATGGTTCTAACATTGTTTGCATTGCAAATTGAATACAATAAATCAATAGCCTTGCGTCGAACAGAAATATCTCGGTCTCGTAAAGATTGAATGATGGTAATAAGATAGTTTGATAATGGTACTTGATCATAACTAGAAGCCAAAGTAGCCATTGATTTAAGAGACAGATATCTAATGTTAGTTTCTTTAGCTGTCAAGAAAGAACCAAGAATTTGAACAATTTTTGTCATGAGTTCCGAGTCAACGTCGATATGAACAGCTAAATCAATGGCTTCAAACAAAACTGCGTTTTGTGCGTTAGATTGTTGTGTGTTTCTGGCTGGTGCAGAGTTAACTTCCACAATTTCCGCCAAAACCTTTCTAAGAGATGTACTAACAGTCTCATCTTGAGAAGGTGGGAAATATTGCAAGAGACGAAGCAGTTTGACAAATAACCATGGAACAGGAACGCTATAATAAACATAGTCTTCAGGGCATCCACGTTCAAAAAGCAAATTCTGCAAACGGCGAACAACCATTGAATATGCCAATGTGTATTGTTCTGGATTATCTTGAACCAGTTCGCTGACGAGAGATGCAACTGATGTAGCTACACCAAGATTCGGAGAGTCAATAAGAGCCAAAATACGATCAGCACGTAGTGGGTCAATGATTTTAGGATCTCTTCTATATAGTCGGAGAATAGTTAAAGCCGCTTTCTTTCTGACAAAATCCTGAGAAGTTGGCGAAATGAGCAATTTAAAAATGTCGTCAGAGAGAGCATCAGAGATGGTTGAGCCACCTATGGTTGCAATACAGTTCAATGCAAGACATGTGAAGTATTCATTCATGTCATTTAAGTCTTTCTTAATTGAGTTAATTGCTAACGGAAGCATTTCGGAGTTTTCATTCAATAAAATCGACACAGCCAAATAACCAATTTGTTTTTCCGAATATGTACTGGAATTTGTGAGAGTGATAGATTCCCAATGACCGAAATTGACTTCATATCCAAGGGTATAAATGTATATCAGTTTGCAAATGTACTTTTTCTTTTGATATCCATTGAGATTTGGATCTTGAAACTTGTTTCGAACATTCGCCAGTTCATGGTTAACACGTTTAGTTTCTAGTTCCCGCTCTCTTGCATTTCGCAAGTCCGCAATAAAGCGGATGAGACCTTTCATATTGTTATGAGACATGTTGAGCTGCTTCAAAGTGAAATATCGGCAATCACTTGAAAACAGGAGAGTGAAAAAGTTGTTTTCCCAGCAGACTTAAAATGAGGAGAGTTGAAAAAGTGGAAACCGTGTACAAATTGCTGACTAACTATTCACGTGAACTACACGAGCATTTTTTCGTGAAATCTACGCGTTTTTTTTTTTGAATTTAAACTTCGCGTTGTTTATTTATTTTTGGTTTTTTGGTATTCTGTAATTTTTATTTTTATTTTTATGTTTTTTTTCATCAATATTATTGTCTTCACCAAAATATTAGATAATGACTTACAATACTGATACCGATTTTTTAGCAAAAAAGTTTGGTAAACAAGTGGCTGAGAATTCTTCATTCAGAAGCTCTTGGACCTCTTTGCTCCATACTTATGATCTTACCACGGAACAACTTCATTCTAAATGGGAAGCTTGGGACATAGCCAATAATACCCAAGATCGTTCTGGATCTTTTACACCCGGCTCTAACAATGCTGATAAGAAGCCTGTTGACACTGCGCTTAAATCCCTTGATAATTTACGCGATTCTCTTCAAAGAGATACAGAAAAAAAGGCTAATAGTCTGCTTGATGGGCTTTCCAACAGTACGACTCCTATCAGTTCTCAAAGAAAACGACCATTTACACCGAAATCTGGAGGATCAAAGTTGGACAATGTTCTCGGTGGAATTGGCTTGGGAAGTTTAAGCAAATCCAAAGTCACTGCCTCCGCTAGAAAGAGATCCTTGGGAGGTTCTGTGATCGCACCACCTACCACTACAACCTCACCCTTTGGACGAAACTTGGAATCAAGAGATGGAAACGGAACACCCACTAAGATTACCAAAACTGGCCCTGAACTAGAAACTCTCACTAGTACACCTTTTCCAGTTAACCATGAGAATGCTGAGGAGGATATATTGATTGGAGGGGAAGAATTGATTTACAAACAAGAAAAACAAGCTGTTAAAGGTACTATTTTTTCCGTGCTCAATCCAGAAATTGCGGAGGTGAACAACTCTGAAAAGAATTTGCCTAAACCTAATGTTCGTCCAAATGTTGATTTGAATCAGTTTGAATATCGACAAATGCGCGACACTCTTTTTGCTTCGGCTGCTTACTTTGATGAAAAATTAACAGAAGTACGCGAGTTGATCCAAAGCGCGTATGGTCTTTCTGAGCATGAGTTTGGCGACCCTTCTTTTGTATCACAAAGCGAAATTGTTGCTGTTGGTCGTATCATCACTGAAACTGTGGCCAACACAGATGTCGATTACAGCGATCCCAGTAGTGGTGTTTCTTCTTTGGGTGGGCCAGAAGAAAAAGTTGGACCTAATGTTTTCATGATTTGTGAAAGCTCAGTTTCCCAGGGCCGTCGTGTTGAAATTCGCATTTCTAATGAACTTAGCTCTAAAACTCGACTTTTGGAACAGTACGATGATGGATCAACAAACGATGACCAATCGCTTGATACTCCACACTTTTTCCCAGGTCAAGTAATTGCAGTCCGTGGTAGAAACGCAAATGGATCTTATTTTGTTGTCTCTGAATTCTTTCAAATTCCTTATCTTCCTCCAACTGCTACTTTTGAGTCGACATTAAAAAAATTTTACCCTTCGAAGTCTACTGAAAGCGTATCATCGACCACTACTACAACTGATTCTGGACTCAAAATCGTCACTGCTTCTGGACCATATACATCCCCTAAGAATTTACACTATGAACCTCTCTTGGACTTTGTGAATGTGTTGAATTCTTCAATCAAACCAAATGCTGTTATTTTATTAGGACCTTTTGTTGATACCACTCATGAAAAGATTATTGACGGCGATTTTGAACTTCGGGATATCTATCCTTCATACTATTTTGACTCTCAAAGCAAACTCAATCCCGACCGACATGAATTGCTACGCAATAAGGATAAGGTGTTAGCAACTGGCACTTTGGATGATATTTTCCGTCTCTGCGTGTTACCTAAAATTCGTTTATTGGTTGAGTCAAATCCTGAAATCCAGGTTATTTTGGTTCCTCATGTGAACGACGTAATTTCTCGTTCTACCAGTTTTCCACAAGCTCCTTTCATCAACAAATTCAAGCTCAACACCTCAAAAGCACGACGCGGGGGATTAAAGACTAATAAATCTAACGAAAAAAGAAGTGTCAGTTTTGCTGATGTGGGTGGAAATTCATCAGGTAATAAGTCATCACAACAAGCTTCCAACTTGCAAAGTGAAGAACAATATGCAAAAAAGATTGGTCTGTTTGGACTGAAGAATGTGCACTGTGTTTCCAATCCATGCACTTTTTCAATAAACGAAGTCACGATCACTGCTTGCTCGCAGGATTCATTATTTGATATTTTGAAAAACACACACGCACCTAAACCAGTGAACTCCGCCATCAGATTGAAATTGGCCTTAAACGACATGCTTCGTCAACGTACAGTATACCCCTTGGTTCCTGGTTCTGTTTATAATAAGATGTGGTCGGCAGGTAACAAACCATCCGAATCTGAGGATCCTACCAATGAAGACCGCAATCAACTAAGTCAAATTCAATTGTTTTCTTCTGCTTCTTTATCGATACCTCACTTGGATCTAGCACATTTTCCAGATGCTTTGCCTGATATCTTAATCACACCTTCACGCCTCCAGCCAATGGCCCAGGTTCTTCATAATGTCGTTGTTCTTAACCCAGGATCAGTTGCAAAAATGGGCCGAAGCGGTGATTATGCTGTTGTCAGTGTAAATGCTCCTAGCTTTGACAAACCCCAAAACGGTTCAAGTTTAGATGACACTTCTGAAGACCAGCTTGTCAATCATGAGGTCTACAAAAGAGCCCGTGTAGAACTTGTGAAACTTTAAATTTGTTTTTGTTTTTTTTGTTGTAAAGAAATAACATTCAATCTTATTAAATATCATTTTTTTATTCATAATGATGTATTGAGAAAATAATAGATAATGTACTACACCAATATTAATAAAAAGTTAGCAAAAAGTTTTTTTTTAAAAAAGGTATGTTCTGTTTCCGAAGTGTTATCTCATGCAACTAATTATCTCAAGTTACAAACCCAGGTTTTACACTTGAAAATACTTACAAGGTCACACATAAGAAGATAAGCATATCAGGCCAAGTTTACAATAAATTCAATGCCAGATATTAGGAGCATTTGGGAAAGTAAGCTCTCTTCCAAACTTTATTGACTGTGTCCAGCGAGATCATTTGGTTCAAAGGTCGTTGGCAAAGCATCATGGCCAGGAAATTACCTATTTGGAGTTTTGGTGATCTGTATTTTAGTCTTCTGTACATTATTGTGTTTCAAGATATATCAAACTTGCCGAAAGCCCATCGATTCGTGACCTACCGTTACCGTTAAAAACAATTGATTTGCAAGCTTTTTTTTCTTTTCCAAAGCTATGTCTATCTCTTCTACATTAACATTTACCTTTATCACTAATGTTTATTTTTATATTTATGTTCTATCTATTCTTGTGTATTTATAAACTTCCAAGCTGAAACTCGACAAATAATCATTCTCTACACTTTCGTTAACTCTAGTCTTCCAGCTCGTTAGAACCACCAGGGTTCGGGAATAAATGCAACAAAACAAGAATAATCAGTGGGCCCGAAGATCGATAATTTACATGCTTGCGCAGATTAAGGCAGACCTATGTAAAACTTATTGTTGTCCATTTCTTCCGTTTAAAAAGTGAGAGAAATAAATAAAAATTATTAATGTTTTTAAAACTATTGTGGAAGAATAAAAAAGGAAACGGATGGTTGATATAGATGCGTCTCTAATAACTGATGGTTGATTTTGATGGAATGGTTGAAGTAATCATAGATATGGGATTTATGGAAAATCCTTAGACAAAACTACGAGTAACTGATTTCTAAACTAAATGGGTCTTTGTTACACTAGATCTTTGGCTAACGTTCTCACTAGTCTAAAAAAAATTGAGTTTTAATGCTTGTTCAAAACAAATTCAGAAAAACTCCCTCGAGTATACAAACCTTTTTGCGTTTAATCCAATTCATGTTTGAAACAATGTGTGTGTGTGTGTGTAATTTAATTGTTCTTAGAACTGTGAAGTTTGAATTATCGACAAGATAAACAAAACCAAAGTATACACAAAAATGCACATATATAGTATGTAGTACGTATTTAGCTCTTATAAAGTGATACAAAACCAGTACCTAATTTTGGGCCAACTTTTTTTTTTTTTTTTTTTTTTTTTTTTTTTGGGTCAACTTTTGTGCCCAAAATACTCCGAAGGGAGAGATCAACTCAAAAAGTCCTAGGCAGACTTGGATACAAAGTTCCTATTAGGAAGCAAGGAAGGAATACAGGCAACTGTAACCTTTCTGAAATCCATAATGGGGTTATAAAACCGAAGTTTGGCGAAGAGAGTCAAGTGGGTATGAATTAAATTGTGCTCGGGCTAAACTCTCGCAAAGCTTAAGTTGATGAGGCAAGAAATGATCGTATCGGTTGTATCTTATTTGAAACGGAACATGTGTTGAAAAGTCACGAAAATCAGGAAAGTATGAGAAGCCAGGAAGTACCACTAGTGTGCTTACATTTGGTGTTACGTAGTAATTGTGTAGCACATTCTATGACAAGTGAAGTCATAGAACCAGTAGGTAGCCACGTCTATAAACAATAATATTAAATCAAATCAAATCAAATGGGCCAAAATTTTTTAAACGGCTTTTTTAACAATCATTTTTTTTACACAGCAACAGCACAAAAGTAACAGGGATTTATAATGTATATATATATGAAATAGGATGTTCAGTTCATGATGAAACTGGTATTTTTTTGTGACTGCCGAACAAAAAAAGATTATAAAATAAGAAGAGTGTTGTAGCGCTAGACAAGTCAACAAAAACAGAAACATATTTTGGCCTAAATGCTTTTAAACAGAAAATAAAACAATTAATAAAAAGCCCGACAAATCCAAAATGAAAAAAAAAAGCATAACTAAAAGATATAGACACGCCCATAGACAATTTTCTTGTATAACACCCGAAGCTATGGTATGATTATCTAGCTTCGTATACTAGTCTGTCTAGTACGAACAATAAGTGTATCAAACTTGTCACACCACACATGGTATTGTTTATATCGTCTTTGGCAAACAAAAATACAGAAAAAAGGGCTACATCCTACAACTGTAAAAGATGAGCATAATTCAGCCGACTCTGTATGTGTATGCGTGGCTTGCTGTTGTTGACTGGCTTTTTACTTCAATTTATCTCATATTGAACAACAACATTTGATCAGTTATTGGAATGAAAATCAATCTTGTTCTGGAAATTTATACTAATAAAATGTACCAGCTTGTTTTTGAAGCAAAATAAATACGTCTATTCTATTTAGGGATGTATGAATACAAAAGTTGTGATTTTTTTCAATACAGTTTCCAGCCTATTCAACAAGACACGTTTATGTGAAATATATATCAATTTTCGTCTGGTTTGTACAATTTTAATGCCAAATATCAGCTCAAAACCTCAAAAATTTAATATTTGCATAAAGATAACATTTAAAAATTTCAAAACTTTTGTCTCACACAAATGGATTTCTTATTCTCCAGAAAGTAGCATGAGTTGTAAGAAATCAGACCTGGTTCCTCCAGACCAAGAACCGACTAAACACCACAGGGCTTAATGAACCCAGTTCACTGAAAGTGATTATCCTTACCAATGAGTTAGTACTTCAGACTTGATGTATCTGGATTAGTACGTCATGGGCTTCAGCCCATGGCTGGGTTGTCCAAATCCTCTGAGGCCGGTTGAGGGTTGGTACCCAACCCTACCGACTGACTCCAAAGTTGAATGGATCACTAACTAGTGGACCTTTGTTGAGTTAGAGTCTCACGCCTTTTGTTGAGGGTGTAACCCACAGGGTTGCAAGTTCTTAGACTTCACAAGCATTCCAAAACTCTATAAAAGTGCTTTGAATGTCGTATGTCTTAAAAACAATCCATTAACAATTTACTAACAATTAATCAACAGTTTTATATTCACTTAGTACTTCTCCTCTATATCATATATATTTCTAAATGCACTTTAGTTAACTCTAAAATTAGTTTATTCTCTTTTCTACCCTTCCTCAAGTAAAGGCTCGAGTCCTTCAATTCAATTCAATTCATTCATGGGTTATATAATTATATAACGTAGGTGTTAGCCATCCTTTTACGTATCAACTTGTATAACTTTAACTAATTGTAGATTTTCAAGACATCAGTTCTTAGCTTGTGTCTATGTCAGTCCGAACATGAGCCCTAGTACTAGCTTACAAGGAACAGGGGAACCATTATAGGACAAAACTTTCCCGACTCATTCCACTTGACATCATCGACAGGTATTTTTTTTGTGAAAAGGTTCCCAATCTATCTTATCAGCAATAAAGGCGACGACTGGCCGTAATCTCTTAATACTATTCAAGAGAGTCGGTAACTCCATCGCAGGAGAAATCCGTCTAAGCTTCGCTCGTTGCGTCTCGAGTAGAGGACAGTTACAATAGAATGTGAGTTACTGTTTCCAGCTGTCCTCATTCACAATTGTAGCCTTCCTTTGTGATACCAAACTTTTTGGACCATGCACCAAATCGTCCGTGGCTTGTTTTGAGCTGTGTGATTCTGCTCATGATTCGTCGACTATGCTTCTTGTCTGTGCATTGTGTGTCTGTTGTATATGCTGTGATGTAGTAGTGCAATCAGACATTGTAAATTGAGTTATACTTACTCTAACAGACGTCAAGGGCTAATATAGTCGCTTTGAAATAAGTACTACAAAAATCGAAAGAGTCAAAGTCTCTTCAACTACTTACCTCTTAAATAATTATCACATGAGGCAATCTGGCCGAGTTGGTCTAAGGCGTAGGATTAAGGTTCCTATCTCTTCGGAGGCGTGGGTTCGAATCCCACGGTTGTCACTACTTTTTTCTTTTTGTGCTTGATTGTTTTAAACTTGCAAACATCGCGCTAAATGATTGTATTTTATAAATATTGGGCAATGAGAAGGGATAGATAGTTGAGAAGTGCTTATCGTATAGTTTGTTGGTTTTCTTTTAGTTGGTAATAGGGCTGAACAGTTTTAAAGTGTGGGGTTACGGAAAAAGCAACAAAAATACAACAATACGAAAAAACAAAAGTGCAACATAAATAAATTTTGACGCGTTTTAAATAAAAAAAACCTTAGTCTCGCGCCGTTTTTGTAACATCTTTTATTATGTCGTCCACTACCTTAAAACCCTCAGGTTTAAGACATTAGAGTTAAGCGAATTGGATAGTTACAAAAAAAAAGTCTTAGTTGATTTTTGTGTTATCTTAAGTGGCAGGATGAAGTGTCACAGAGTTAAGAATGTGCGTGAGATTGAGTTCCAAAGCATCAAGGATTTGAAAACTCAATACAGGCTTGGTTGAGTGTTAGTTTCAGTATTTATTGCAATTGTTTTGTTTACCGTGTGATCAATGGCGAATGAATGCTTCTTCACTGTCTTTAAACTCCATTCCTTATCTCCCCTTCGCAGTAGATCGTTCCATAGTGAACAATTGATAAGAATTGAATGAAACATTTTCCGTCTTTTCAAAAACTCTTCTTATCACATTGCTTTATATTTCCCATTTACTAATTGTATATTTGTAAAAAAAAACAAAAAAAAACATAATGTCGAAATACTTGATCTGTATGCAAATAATCGATACTTACTCCTGCTGTTTGTATTGTCAAGCTAATTACGTCATAATCAAGAAAAAATGCACATAGCAAACGCAAACGCAAACGCAAACGCAAACAAAAAAAAAAAAAAAAAAAAAAAAAAAAAAAAAAAAAAAAAAAAAAAAAAAAACAGAAATCAACTGCGTCATCTTCAGATCTTTGATCATGTAGCGCTGTGATTGTATAATCATAATTCATTCATTCATTTTCTAAACAAAATACATAAAATAAAAACATATATATAATATCAATAGCAAAACTAGACATGACAGACCTTCAACAATGATTCTCCTCCATCTTTCCATTTTTATCGCCATCATCATCTAAAACTTTCCATGCTATTCCGTTTCGCATAATCAGGATTCGTAACTCGCAACACTTTTCTTGAATAGTCAAAATTGTCTTGCAACGACTTTCTCGAGTCCGAGTGGTCCATCCGCATGTACATGGCTGCGCCTGGGTCTAGTCGTTGATCAACTTCCAACGGAACTATAGTTGATCCTCCGGGTCCTGTTGCTCCTGCTCCTATTCCTCCATGTCCCGCCATTCCTGATAATCCTAAACCTGAGTTTCCTCCACTAGTAGTTCCTCCCAATCCTACCAATCCCAGTCCGGAGCTTCCCCCTGCTCCCATTGCCATTCTCTTTTCGTTGGGCGTCATGTTGCTAGTTCCAACCGAGTAATTATCTATCACGCTATTGCCGCGACTCTGCAACACAGAGCTTGGATCATTAAACGGTGATCCTGACTCTTTTTCATTTCCATACCCACCATAACTGCCTCCTCCTGTTCCGTTCGTACCTGCTGTTCCATAATCTCCACCATATCCAGTACCACCGTAAGCTCCGCCCATAAACTTGGTATGCTTTTCATTCTCTTCTTCTTCCCGTTTCTTATTTTGGCGACGATAATAAAAGAATATCAACAAGAAAATGCCAATAAACAAGAGAGCAGCAAGGATTCCGACAACTGTAAAAACGCCGGCCACTGCTCCTTTATTTGAAAAAAACGAATTGTTGGTATGCACTTGTGTTGCTTCTGCTGTTGCTGTAGATGAGGAAGAGGAAGAGGATGATCCTGTTATTATGGCAGAAGTTGATGCTGAATGGGTTGTGCTAGAAACGTCGTTGGCTGGAGTTGTAGATGATACAGAGTGAAAAGAAGAAGAAGAAGAAAAAGAGATTGAAAAGGTTGTAGGCTGGTTATGGGTAATAGTTAATGTTCGTTCAGAACCAGTGACGGTTAATACTGAAACAATAACTGATGGTTTGATAGAAGTTGTAATGGAAGAAGAAGAAGAAGAAGAAGTTGGAGTTGGAGTAGGAGTGGGTGTTGACGAAGGTGTTGATGAAGGCGTTGACGATGGGGTTGGAGTAGGTGTGGGCGTTGACGATGGGGTTGACGATGGGGTTGGAGTAGGTGTTGAAGATGGGGTTGAAGATGGAGTAGGAGTTTGCTGTTCTATTGAAGTACTAGGCGTTTGCTGTGGAGTTGTGGTAGAAGGTGTTTGCTGTTGTTCCGTTTTAGAAGTTGTAGATTCAACCGGTGGTGCTGATTCAGTTGATGAGGTTTCTGGATTGGTGACTGAAAAAGTGCCCGAAGGCGTCGAAAGCAAAATGTAGTAAAAGTAGTTATTTTCCACATTCCCGCATTTATCGTCTGGGTAACCCTAAAAAAGAAATATGTCAATAAACAGTCAAAAATGGTAAATAAACAGTTCAAAACAAGACTTACTGGACACCCGTCAGAACAGGACGACGAGCTTAGTTTCCCTGAAGCCGGGGGACTATAATTAGAACACCAGCACTGTTTTCCTTGCACAATTGCGTACGCGTATCCCTGACAGTGTTGCTGGCACAGCCCATTTGAGTTGTAAATAGAGACTGAGAGCGTCGAATCGTCACCAGAATTGAGGTTGGCGCATGACTGTGCTTGGACTCCTTGTATTGGTGGCAGCAGCAGCAGTAGCAGCAAGAGCAGGGACAGATGTGATAGACAGGCAGTGAGGAGGGTTCTAAAGAAAGGACGAGAAGAAATAGAGGAGGAGAAGGGGTGAAATAAGGGCTTGGGCAATGGTGCTTGCTGAGATAAAGGCCTGGAGTTGAAGATATGTAAAGGCTTTGAAGATGCTGAGGAAAGACATGAATGGAAGGAAGGGGCATCATTGCTATGCGGCCGTAGTTGCTGATGCTGGCATTGCTGCTGTTTTGATAACCAGCGTCGTCGTTGCGATGAAGAGGGAATAGGTTGCATGATGTACGAAGGGATTTAATGTAAATGGAATCAGTATCAGTAGATGTGAAAAAAAAAAAAAAAGCAGAACAACGTAAGCCAGAGATATGCAGGTGAACGGTGAATGAGAAAGCAGGAAAGAACAACAAGAACAGCAAATAAACAAAAAAAGAGATTCAAAGGTCTATTTTCAAGACCATGCAAGAAATCATTGACAAGTTGCAAAAAGAAAAAAGAGAAGAAAAAAAGAAGATTTCACAAGAAACAAAAAATGAAATAAAAGCTAGTCGTGGGCGTATCCACGTGACGTTACAAGGCTGCCTTAACGATGCAGGATGTAAGTTACAGTGCTGCATACATACACAGCCGCGGCTTAACGAAACAAAGTCAAAAAAAAGACCCGATCTTAAACGGTTTTTCCGGGACTTGTCTCAGCTCCAAATGACGAGGACCGGCCGGGTAGGAGTAGATTGTATTTATTTTCAATTCCGGTTCACCTTAGCTCGGACCAGCGGTTTTCACGACCTTTCGGGCTCTTTCGTTCGCCAGCCTGAAGCCAGTCACACAACGAAAACACATATTTTTTAAAAAGTGGCCTGCATAGAACTGCGTTCTCTGTCCCAGACGTGGTGTGAACAAAAAAAGTAAAACAAAAAAAAAAAAAAAAAAAAAAAAAAAAAAAAAAAAAAAAAAAAAAAAAAAAAAAAAAAAAAAAAAAAAACAGTTGATACATCATCCTCTCTCTCTCTCTCTCTCTCTCACTCTTTATGTGTATGTGTCCATAAAAATATAACGAGTCTTATGGGATCAACGAGCTTCAAACTACTTGTATCTCCGTAAATCCAGACGAAAACAGCTCTTGCTCATCTTCTTTGACATCTCTCTCACAATGGACTGTTTGCTGGAAAAGGGTTAAAGTTTAGTTCTTACCTTGGTAACAAGCTCCTCAACAATGGTGCTTTGCTACTCCCAAAATCAAAAATAGAAAATATATACTCAGTTCTCTAAGACTCGTTGCACAGTGCCGCAGCCGCTGAAAGTTAATACACAAGCTACGCACTGAGATCAAGAAACAGTGCAACTGTCTAAACCTCCTTGTGATTTATTGTATATTATTTTCGCCAATTATCACCCGCCCGTCTTCTGTTATTTATTATTTTATTATTTATATGTTCCCGTTTGGATTTTTCCTCACTCTTTATCGTATTTTTCAAACTGCTTAAAATTCTCAACGTCGTAGAATTTTTAAGCAAGCACGTACGGCTACTTTTCTTTTTTGACCCAATTCACAATAATTGGACTATGAAAAACTAAAATTTAAAAATCATCCAAAACTAAAAACCCCCCAAAAAAAAAAGAGTTTGGTAAAGTTTTGTTGCTTATGAGAGTTTCGTGTGTGTCCATTTCACAAGAATGGAATGTTGAATTCATATATTTTGAAAGCCAATCACAGCTGGATCAAAGGCGTTTTGGAGGTTGAAAAAAGATTGAGGTTGCTGAAATTAGATAAATGAACAGTGGTGCGATTCAATCTGGATTCCAGCTTTGGCTATTCATCTTGCGTTCTTTTGGTGCTCTTTTGTTATTGTGTAGACAGTAGTTAATGCGACTTTTCTGTTCTTCTTATCGTGTCTTTTTTTTTAGAATTGAAGGAGGGACATAAAAAGAAATGGAAAGTGTAATTGACTGAATAAATGAAACTAGCAGGCTTGAAATCAGCATTTTGCACGAAAAAAAAAAAAAAAAAAAAAAAAAAAAAAAAAAAAAAAAAAAAAAAAAAAAAAAAAAAAAAAAAAAAAAAAAAAAAAAAAAAAAAAAAAAAAGAAAGAAATTACAATAAAACCTTGGATCTATTGAAAGTTAAACAAAAAAAAATCTAAAAATAAAAGAAATGCATATATATTGATCTAAAAGGTTTAAGGAATAAAAGTGTATAAGAAAGGGTTAAAGTCCGTTCCAACCTTAGTTCTTTTCTTAGTTTTGGTTTAACCAAGACAATTGAAACAGAACGTTAAGAGCATGAAATGATTCAACGATACAGTAATCAACAATTGTAACGTCTTTAAGACTGTTGAATCCTATATTAGTCCTTCATTTGGATTGCACATGCTTTTACTTTCGGCCATCTCTGTAGACTTTTGCACTTTATTGCGTATATATTATAAACAGCCAAAACTAGCCAAAGCCTGTTTATCTTGTAACATTTTAACATTATCGTTTTCATCTAAACCTAATAAATTGACTAACAAGCATACAAAGAGAAAGTCAAAAGATCCTCTGGACAGAAAACCTCTCTCAGGTTCCCCAAACTCTGAAAACAAACAGTTTTGTACGAAGCTTGATAACAGCTAGCTTCTTTTAGTGCTCTCTATAATTTCTAAATCCCATACAATTTTCAAGCTCTCTTGTCCGGTGTATCTCAGAAAACTGAATTAGCCTTTGATAACTGGCACGTCTATTTTGGCCCTCTACTCAAAATGTACCATACATCCGTATTGCCAGGAAAAAGATGCTTTGTAAATTGTGATTTACATAGATGCCTGGCTTTGAATGTTCATTTCAGCATCCATAGCAGAAAAGCTCTACAGAGAGATTTAAGTGTATACGAAATATCTTAAACATTCTCGAGAAACCGTCTGAATGTACCTTTTGTACATTTTTCTCATCAACACTCTCATACAGATTAGCATATTCCCACACGTGACAAACCTTTTAGCCTTGCCTAAACGGAATATTCAACTTTGAGTTTTCTTTCTTCCTTGTGTATATCCGTTATTAGCTGTGGATTCACTCAATCCGATTCACAAACACCAATTTTCGTTTATTACAAATTTCGTCGAATAGGGAAAAAGAGATACCATATACACATTTATTCGCTGCCATTTATATACCTATAGTTAATTTTCATTACCTACTTTTACGTGCGTACTTGCTGATAAACATCTAAACTAATGAGCCAACAAAACCAGCCCAAGAAAACAAAAATATTCCACGAGGCTGAAGCACGACAATCTCCAACACCAAAGAAACAAAAGATTTTGCCAACAGCGACAAGAGATCCAACAGAAATTTCAGACCATCTAAATGATACACTGCCTGATCAATCAAATGAATCAGATGAATCAGATACTACACTAGGTGCGCCGCTGCCTAAACCTTTTATTGCTTCTGAATCAAATAGCCCAATAAACAATTCTAGTTTTGGTTTGCCCCTACTTGAAAGTGAAACCAAATCTCACAATAATGACAAAATCCAAAGTAAACCCAAAGGAAAAACCGAAAGGCCACGACAATTCACACAAAAACCCGCAGAACCAATATTAGAAAGTTCAAGTATCAATCTTTTTCAAGATTACTCATCCGAGAGTCTCAATACCCTACAGCAACAGCAACATCAACAACAACAGCGTGGCGAATCTTTGTCACAGAGCTCTAGCTTGCTTCATATGGCTGAAGGTTCTGATACCGATTCTGGGTGCGAAAAAGTTGAGCCTTCATCACTTTTGTCGTTAAATCATACAAATGATAACAAAGATACTGGATCGTCAAGCAACAACAGCAGTAAGGGCCCCTTTTTATCAAAACAACAGGATTCAAAACATAGTAATCAAAATTCTAGTGAACTTCCTTTTGTAATTGAAGATGAATGTGAGGATCGCAATGAAGAAAAAAAGACAAATGTGGATAAGAATACCAAGTTAGGGAAAAAACCCGTACAAGGAAATAATTTTCAAATACCCATTGGACCGACAGTTAAAATCAAGCCGATTAAATTACCTCATATTCCTGGGATTTTTTCGGGATCAGAAAGTGAAGGATCTGAAGACGAGGAAAATGTACCATCACAATTTACTAAACGTCCAACAACTGAATATCAAACCAAGCAATCAATTGAACAACAGGATGAGAATAAAGACTCCGATTTGGAAATTGTTGAAATATCTTTGCATGACTTTAAAGATAAACACCAACATGAAGATGAAGCTCAAGAATCTGATGAAGAGGTTGAAATTACTGGTGTTAAAAGCAACCAAAAGAAGAAATGTAAAGATTCAAAGTCTCGATTTGGAACAAGAGACGTTTTGAAAAATAAATCAGAAACGCCTAGTTTCAGCAACAACAGTAGTGATAAAAGTGTTAAACCCGAAGCACTGTCATCAGATGAAGAATCAAGTACCACTGAAAAAACTCCCATTTTTGAACAAGACAGACTTTACGGCGCAAACGCTAACCCTGATTCACCTTCAAAGTATACGGACCCCAACGTCATTTCCTCACCAATCCGTCTTGCTTACAACCCATACCTTCCACAATCCGAAAACTACGATACCCTCAGTCTTTTGGACATTTTAAACCAACGAAACATGCGGCACATGTGGCAATTCAATTTCAGTATTGATCTCGAGTACCTGCTTTCCAAAATCTCACCAGCAACACGGCCGCTTTTGCATACCCATATAATTGTTGGCAAAGCTCCTCCTGCACCCTGGCGTCTGGCCAACTCGGCGACTTTTCAAAATTCTAGCGAGGGTGTTGCAAAGTATTTGGTAGCTGCGGCCAAGCAGGTGCCTGACAAGGTTGAAGTGTCGCAGGTACAGTTGAATTCAGCGTTTGGAAATCATCATACGAAAATGATGGTGCTGGCGTTTGAAGATGCGTACAGTAGTACGAAAAAGAAGGGAGCAGAAGGGTCAGGAAAATATAAGAATGTGACAGAGATCCAGATTGTCATTCATACTGGAAACTTGACAGAATTAGATTGGGAGTAAGTTATTGTTACTAATTTTTTTGATTTTTCTTTTTATTGAGAAAGTGTGGAAATGTACAATTGCGTTTACATTTAGATTTGATTAAAATGAATGAACCAATGCACATTGTCTAACCCGTCACATCAATTGTTATGAATTCTAAATGTTCACTTTGTTTCAAACTAACTTTGAATCTTTTTTCCCTTCTAATTTTGATCTTTTTTTTTTTTTTTTTTTTTCAATCATCACTTTTCTAGAAACTTGACACAAACAGTATGGCTTAGTCCCCGTCTTTTACGATCCGCAAATCCACCTAATGATTTCAAAAATCCTAATGAAGAAATGGTAGAAGGCGAAGGGCCTGGCCATTTGTTCAAGCTTGATTTCTTGGACTATTTACAAGGTTGCATAAACGCAAACAATTCTCCTCGGTTTGACAAACTGAATGAGCTTACACAACTAGTCAAACAATTTGATTTTTCACCAGTCAAGGCTGCGCTAGTCAAAACTGTACCTGGAGAACATTATATTGTAGATCAAAGCCCGACATCAAACTTTGCTGCCACCAAGACGAACACATCTAATTTCTTGCAAACTCAACCTTCTTCTGCGAGCCCGACAACTACCCGGCTTTCAAAAAACGATTTGTCAAACCGAAAAGTGTATGCAACTAGAGAGCTAAAGTCACAAGCAGTTGAAGCCAGGAAAAAAAATCAGCAAAGGTATTCAGAAAAATGGCAGCCTGTTGGGTTGGCAGATGTTCAAAGGCAGTTGGAGATTGCGCGGAAAGCATATGATGAAGATTGGGGCTGTTTGAAACCGTTTATTAAAAATGAAGATCATCATAATAATAATAACTGTAATCATGGCCATGGTCATCATCAACATGATACCCATAATACCCATCATCATGGCCGTTATTGTAAAAAATATGGGGTGGAATTAAATCTAAAAACAAAAGTGAAACAAGAATCTGGTTTTATTGGGAAAAAAGCGGGAGGTGGAGCTAAAAATGATAAAACAAAAAATAAACATATTGTTGACACGGTCGCTAATAATGCTATTAATACTGCCAATTCCATTACGGGCACTACTAGGAAAGGGATTAAATCTGAAACTAGGGAAGGAGTAGTTAATGCAGGCTCGCCGGAATTGCAACAACAACAACATGTGCCAAACTCAGAGGAGAAAGATCCATGGGAGAACGATAGAATCTTGCTTCAATGTTCTTCTATTGCTACATTGGGCGAAAACCCCAATTTTCTTCATGATCAAGTGATTAGAGCGTTAAATGGGCGAAACTTGGAAACACCCAAACTCTATGAAAATTACCAAAAACAACTGTCAACGCTACAAACTGAAGCTCGTTCGGCTGGGGTTTCTCTCCATGAGTACAAAAAAATGGTTATTGAAAAAGAGAAGAAAGAAGAAGAACAGCAGAAGCAAGACAAAAGTAATAAAACCAAAAAAGTGAAAAAATCGCTAATTGGTGATAATTTGGACAATGATGTGAGTCGTGCCGAGATTGTATGGCCAACCATCAACAATATCCGAGAATCCTTACCAGGGTATTTGTCTGCAAGCGGGTTGTTTTGCCGAGCCATAGAAGATGGCAAGAAGATACAAAATATGTGGCAATACCTACAAGAGACAAAGCTTTGTGTTTGGAAGAGTCAGCGGGCTGGAAGAGAACGGATCATGCCTCATGTTAAAACATATTTGCGAATCGATGGGACCGAGTATGGAGCAAGCTTGCCACCAGCTGAGCAGGACGAATTGAGAGCTCATGGGCCCGTGAGATGGATGCTGCAAACATCTGCAAATCTGTCTCGAGCAGCTTGGGGATACATCACGCGACCGAAATCAGGGATCGTTAAGATCTTGCCAGAAAACTATGAGCTTGGAGTGTTGGTGTATCCTCAGCTGTTTAAAAGACATGACGCCGAAAACCATGCTAGACAGCACTCGATCATGGTTCCTGTTTACAAGAAAGACAGGCTGACAGACAAAGAAGCCAAAAGGTATCGTGAGACGCATGGCTTGCCTCCAGACACGCTTTTGGTATGTGTACGAATGCCATACGACGTTGATACTCGAGCATACAAATGGGGCTCGCAAAACGTACCTGGGTCAGTAAATCAGCCAGATTCAAGTTCTGATTCGGCTTGGGTTTCGAATTACACTGGGCATGCTCCAGATATAAGAGGAATGACTTGGCCGGAGCTGAACCGAGGGTTATGAATAATAGTTGCAATTTAGTATAATGAAATAAAATAAGCAAAAGAAAACAGAGCATTAATTGTATAAAACTTTGTGATAATCTCAGTGTGATTATACATTGAAATGCCTTTAAGCATGAATTTGAATATTATAGGCAGTTGGTATTTTCAACAATTGTAAACGATCATGAAGTTTTTTTTTTTTTTTTCTTTTTTTTTTCTATGTGTTCATGGATTGCCTATCATTTATTGGGATCCCAACGTCTTGCCGAAAAAACAAAACATGAAAAAATAAAAACAATCTAAACTGGTCTTTCAACCCATAATAATACCCACTTGGATCAGATACTGATGGTCAAGATATATCTGCAAATGGTCCCGTTTGTGAATGAGTGGGAGTGTGAGCGGGTCATGCTGAAACAAGCGGGTATAACTGGGCACGACTGGGGTATTCTTCACCTCTCCCTCCCTCTCTCTTCGGTTAAGATGACTAATCATTAGTAAATACTGACAACTCTTCCTCACGCCATATAAGCCATTTGTTATTTAATTTTTTCCAATACCAAGCAAACACACACACACACACACACACATAAGAATACGCACACACACAAGGTGTTCACATACATTCACACAAAGACAAACACAAAGTAGACACTAATCTCTTTGACACACACACTAACACTTTTTTTCTTCCCTTTTTTTCCTTTTTATACACATCCCTCACATATTTCCTTGTTTGTCAATATCTCTTGAGAAACAAATAAAGAAATATATACATTTGTATATATTTGTGTATATATATATACATATATATTGTTTATATTTATTAATTTTTAATATTCTAGTTATTTTGAAAAAGTCACAAGTCATATTAATCTTTCATAATCGTTACTTCAACTACTACTTCAACAATTATTGTTATTATTATTACTACTACTACTACTACTACTACCGATGTCGCAATCACAGCAGCATCAGCAACATGGAACTTCAGCAGCTGAACCTGAATATCTCATTGCTTTACACGACTTTGATGCCCGTTCAGATGATGAGATTTCGATTCGAAGGGGTGACCATGTCCTAGTCCTTGAGACTGATCAAGGGTTTAATGATGGTTGGTTTATTGTATGTGAACTTTGTTGATGTTTACTCTTTTCATGTTGTTGTTTATATTAAAACTCTAGACTAACCTTAGAATTAACTGTTGTAACTTATCGTGATGATTATTAATTATCATCACTCTTTTTATTTAAACTTACCAGGGTCGCAACTTGAGCACTAGAAAAGCAGGCATGTTTCCTTATGCTTTCACTACTAAATTAGTACTTCCTACTCCAGCGCTGCTGAGTTCACCAGCAATGCAACAACCTCTATCGAAATTCTATCAAGAAAATGGCTCCGAATACTCACAACAGCAACTGTCTAAACAACCTCAGCAACAAATTCCTAACAGTTATTCTGTTCATGATACTCTAACAGATTTGGATGAGGCTATTTCAGAACTTAGTGGAGCTAATCAACAACAACAACAGCAACAACAACACCAAGCAAACCATAATCAGAATCAACAACAAATACACCAATCTCAAAACCTGAATATATCGTCTTCTAAACCTCAAAGTGCTCCTTTGGAAGTTCCAGATATTATGAACTGGCAGCCTGCAGATGTTAAAAATTACTTTCTATCGTTGGATTATGACCCAGCTGTATGCGAATGTTTTCTTCAGCACCAAATTACGGGTCCTATTTTACTGGAACTAGATTTGGCATATCTCAAAGAAATCGATATTCCGTCGTTTGGAACGCGTTTCCAGATATCCAAAGTTATTAAAACTCTGAATCAAATGGTGACGACTGGTATTGCGCAACCTATTCTTCCTAGTATGCCATCTACAAATGCAAGCCAGCAGTCTTTATCTCAGACAGAAAACAACAACTACAAACACACTAATAGCAACAATAGCAACAACAACAATGATAACCCTAATCTCGACAGTAATGGACTAATGCCTGCTCCAGTATTCAAAAGACAATCTTTGCTACGTACAGCTAAAGATAACACTCTCCTTAATCACCACCTTTCCAAACCTTCAGTAACCCAAGAATACCAGCAACGTAAAAACGATGATATGCTTGATTTCCCTCTTAGTAACGGTACGGACTCTTCTGTTAAATCACACATGAAAAATCCCTCCTTTGACCGTTCTTGGACTGTTTCTAAAGGCCAAAAGTCTGCAGATTCTGCTCAAAACCAACACCAGCGCTTGAGGTCTACTACTATTGGCACTGCAGACCAATACTATAACGAAAACAACAATAATAATCATGATGTTTCAAACCCTACCTCTAAACACGCAAAGAAGCCATCGTATGTCCAAGAAACTCGTAATCGTCATGGCTCATCTTCTCACGCAAGGCAATTGAGTTCTGATACTCTTCGTGGAAACAGCGCTAATAATAACAACCAATCTACTACATACAACAGCACTTCAAATGACGGGTCGACTCTATTTTCTTCTTCTCATAAACATTCTCATTCTGCTTCCAGTTTGGGATTTTCCGATTTCAAATACCTAAACAAGCTGACTTCAGATGAAGCTTTCAATGATGACGCTACGCCTTCAGTACAGCAACACCGCCGTCCTTCTAGTCTTGCGTCTGTGATTTTGTCTGGGGAAAATGGTTCAGGATTCAGATACAACAAAAACGACCCAGCAGCTTATGAACGTGCAGTAGAATCAGATTCCGACAATGAAGGTGACGATAATCTCGCACAGCGTATGGGAACCGATGCAAGTGTTTCAAATTCCAGTTTTGATAGCAGCACTGCTAGTAAGACCGTTTCTCATCGTGATTCACCCAAAGATGGAAACTCCATCACTCCTACCAACAGTTTGGGCAAAAAGAAAAAGACTCCACTTCGTTCTTCTTCTTCGCACTCCAATCTGCGCAAACCTTCATCCAAAAAGAACAAGACTTCTGCGTTCCAAGAAGGTATCAAAAGTGTTACCCCGACCGAAGCTGCCAAAACAGCAGATTACTCTGGATGGATGTGTAAGCGTGGTTCAGTAGCAGTTGGCACTTGGAAGGCTCGTTTTTTCACGCTCCATGGCACTCGTTTATCGTATTTCTCCCAATTCAGCGATACTCGCGAAAAAGGTTTGATTGACATTACGTCTCATCGAGTGGTTCCTGTCAATGAAGATGACAAGCTTGTGGCCATGTATGCGGCAAGCGTGGGTGCAGGCAGACACTGCTTCAAAATCGTGCCTCCATCTCCAGGATCGCGCAAAGGCGTGACGTTTACTGCGCCCAAAGTGCACTATTTTGCAGTCGACAGTAAAGAGGAAATGCGAGAATGGATGAATGCCATTATCAAGGCCACGATTGATCGCGATGATTCGGTGCCAGTTGTTTCTTCATGCGCTACGCCTACTGTATCGTTGGCCCGAGCTCGTGAAATGTTTGCAGAGTCTAAAGTTAAAGAAGAAGAGTTGCGAGCTAAAGCTGTGGCTGAAAATAGTAACAACATTTCTCAAATGGCTTTGGGCTCAAGCATTACTGGAAATAACAGCATAGTTGTATTAAACTCGACTGGAGATACTAACCGTAACAATGCTGGTTCAACAAACAGTAATAATGGCAACAACAATAACGGGAACAGCACCACTAATGCTTCAGGACAAAGTTGGCTCAACAATTTCGGGTCTAATTTCTATCACGCCAACAACACTGACAATAGCAGTATCGGAAACTCAGTTTCTTCTCCCAATACCGGGTTTGCGGGAAACGGTAACGGGAGTTTAATGAATGGTGGAACTCCTTCAACACCCGAGTCACCTGCACATTCAGGCTCGTTACGATCTTCTGAAACTAGTTCTTCTATTACAAGAGGGTCATCAGTCAATTTGAACAAGCAGCAGCCTCATTCTGTTAGTGCGTTAGGACCTCTTGGCCAAGGATTTGGGTCTGGATCTTTAGGAATTAATCCAGCAACTCTTGCAGGAGGTAATGGCAATGAAGCTATGAACGGGAATGTGAATGGTGGTGCTAATTCATTGTCTTTCAAAGGATCTGATAGCAGTAGCATCACTCATACTGGTATTCCAGTCACTTCTGGATCTAGTACTACTTTTGATCCTATTGTTCGACACGGAAAGTTTTCAACTGAATATCCAACAGGTCCATTACCTGCAACTGTTGTTGCATCTACTACTCAAAACCAAGGAGGTCATCTTTCTAATATGATGCAACAACAACAACAACAACAACAGCAATTAAGACCTAATGATGGATCTGATATGGATCACTTGAATAAAAAGACTGGAGGATTACGACTAGTTACTGACTTTGATTAAAAAGAAACAAACAAATCAAAAAGCTTCATTAACTAAAAACACTTTGCTTATTTATTTATTCACTCTTTAGAGGTTTTTTATTATCATTTTATTTTATTGATTTTCGTCTTTCGTTGAAAGAAAAATTTTATATTTTATCTCCTTATTTTTATTTTTTTATATTTCACTTTTATACATCACCCTTAATTTTTTTTTTGTCTTCAAAGAAAAACAACCTCTTTTTGCCGATTTCTTTCCTATATACACTTCTCTTTTTCTTTCCTTCCTTATACTAGTTCTAGTTAATCTTTATTATTTATTATCAATATATATTTATATATATATAGTTTTCATTTTTATTAACTTTTAACTCATCTTTTATAAAAGTTTTGTAATGTGAGTGAGTGTATATACATGTGCTTTTCATATTAAACATTGGTATCTTTATATATAATGGAAAAGTACTTCCTTTTCTGTCTTTTTGCTGATAAACAAACCAATCACTACTTTTCCTAAGTTATTTGCATTCTATTCATCACCCTGATTTGCTTTTCAGTATCATCATTATTATCATCATCAACATCGTTAATTATCCTAGTTGTTGTTTTAATATTTTCATATTTGTGATGCTTCTCTAACTCGCAATGAAACTCATATCAACCTTATTTGTGTTGTTTGACGTTGAATGCTATTTTAGACTTTTAATTTTTTTTTTTTTTTTTTTTTTTTTTTTTTTTTTTTTTTTTTTTTTTTTTTTTTTTTGCTGCTATTTAACCTTTTTTATCATTCATCGTTGTTGCAGACCATATTTAAAGATTTTTCTGTTTGTAGTGCATTTTTTTTTACTAGCGTATCCTTTATGAATGAGCGAGATTATATCCGTCGCGAATATGTTTGTGCCTATTTGCGTGGATCTTAAACATTGTTGTTTTAGTAAAAAGACGTGATCAAGGAGTATTTATCCAAAAAAAAGAAAGAAAGAAAGAAAGAAAGAAATCACGCTCAATTACAATTAATCCCAGGTTATTATTATTATTATTATTTTTTTTTTGATAACGGTTGATCAAGCTTGGTGTTAAAGAGTGAATGTGTAATGCGTTTATGAGTTGTTAATGATAATGTAGTGTCTAAAACTGTTTTGGAGACTTTGTATGCATTTTAAACATAAAAAAAAAAATAAATAAATAAAAATTCAACATTTAAAGTTACAACTGTAAGCTCCGTTATTCAGTTATTCATAAGTGTGAGTGATAATCAAAGTATAATTCACAATCTATGAAACCGATAAATCCGTGTTATACAATTGAACAATTCCGGTCACCAGAAATCATATATATTCTTTGGCAGTTTCGTGAATTTTTCACGTTGGAGAGCCTGGTTACCAAAAATGTCAGTGACCTAGTCAGCGTAAATATATATTATTGTTACCAAATATTCAAAATTGCTTAATTCCATAACAAGTAATATTATAATTATTATTATTATTATTATTATTATTATTATTATTATTATTATTATTATTACTATTGCTACTATTTTTTCTACCAATATAACGTATATAATTAGCTTCCGACACCAACAGCAGCACCAGGAGTAGCAGCTGCATTTCCTCCGCCATGACCACCACCAGAATTGTTACCATTACCGTTGCCTTTACCAGAAGACGCTCCCAAACTTTGAAGAGCGTCATCAATCATTTGTGACCCTTTAGGATCCAAGTTCCACGCAACTGTAAACGACTTGACTGCCTTTTCTCTGTGTCCCAAAATCTGATAAACCTGGCCCAACAAGAAATGGACGCATGCTTCGTTGGACGCCAATAGTGAAAGAATTTCAAGCTCTTCAAGTGCCATATGGTATCGTTGCATTTTAAAAAGTAGTCGTGCACGCTTATATCTAGCCATGGCTGATCCTTGGCGAATACGGGTTGTTGTTGATGTCCAATTTTTGTCGACATTTTTGTTTCCTCCAGCACCAGGGTTGCGATGGCTGTTGCTATCACTATTTTTCTTTGAATACAACAAAGAATAAATACCAGCCATATCTCTTTGATTCTTTCCATTCTTGACACTTGTCGATTTCATTGACATAGGCTTCATTCCATTCAACCCGGCACTCTTTTGGTACATTTGAGACTTTGACCGGATTCCCTTCAGCTTCAGTTTGGCACCATGAGGATGATGTGCCATAAGCGAATCTTCGTCTTGGTAACTTGTTCCATCTTCAAACTCGTTTTCTTCATCTTCAAAGTTATCCTCATCGTTATAAAACAGTCCACCACTTTCAGTGTTTGTTCCATCATCAAGATTCATTTCTAAATCTTCATCTTCAGGCTCTTGTTGCTGCTGTTGCTCCTGCAACTGGATAGCTCTGTTGTACTGTTGCAGTGCCTCTTCCAATCTTCCAGTCTTTTCCAAAACCATGCCAACACAGCACATGAGAACCACGTTAGCAGGGTTGATCTGAGAAGCCTTGCGGAAATGAAGCTCAGCCATCTTAGTATCACCCAATCGCAAAAATACCATTCCAAGGCCGTACCAGGCATTGTAGTGACGTTTATCAGCTCTGATTGCAAGACGATAAGTGTCTTGAGCATGCTCATAAGCGTCATTGGCTACATACTCGTGTGCCTGAAGCGTGTACGCATACGCATATCCTCTACTGCCTCCACAACCATTTCCAACATTGCTGCCAATAGTGACACAACTAGAGGTGCCAAACCCTCCACTACTTCCAGTTCCATCTACACCTCCTGCTCCTGCAGTTCCTCCAACAAAACCAATTCCTGTAGATCCAGAATATCCAAGCGTTCCACCAACTCCATTTCCTCCGGCTCCTCTATTCTTGCTATCTCCATTTCCTTCGCTATTAGCTGCATTTCCAGAACCGCCAGGCGACACATTTCCTGCGCCAATTTGTTCAATTTGCGAAGCACGTCGGAAACAGCGCAATGCTGCCTCATTTTCATGTTGTAAGGAGCACGCATTTCCAATTGCGCACCAGGTTTGTGCACGGTTGCGGGCATAGTTGGACAAATCTGACGCCAAGTAACTTAGTTCATAGTCTTTGCGTAGATGCCACAACAGAGTCGAGTAAATATCCATATCTTTTACTCGGAATCTGTCAACTCGCTTCAAATGCTCAAAAAACTGTAAAGATTTCACATAGTCAACCTTTTCAAAATGAAGGCGGGCGTACAAAGATAGACAAAATGGAGATTCTTGTTGGTTGATGCTTGGTAATTTGTTTAATGTCTTAAGAGCAGGGTCACATTCGTATCGACTTAATTGTAAAAATGCACGAGTCAAATGGGTATATAAAGAGACGAGGTATTGTAAAGCTTGATAATATTCAGCTGAAATGATTGGAAGAGAAGATTGCTGTTGTAGTGTAGGGTCGTTGTTATTATCAACCATTTCGTTAGATGATGATGATGCAGGTTTAGGGAATTTTGAAAATAATCCATTTTTGTTTTGTACTATTGTTACTGGTGGTACTCGAGAAGAATTGAATAATGAAGTATTGGATTGTCCTGGGAACAGACTATTGCTCGATCCCGGAACTTTTTTGGTATCAGTAGGTCTAGTTGAGCGTTTCAAGTCAGTTGCAAACAGTGGTGTGCTAACGCCAGAATTTATAGGCCCATTGAATGAAGGGCCATGTGTAGGTATGTGTCTGGTTGTTCTTTTGAGTTGAGAGTTTAATGCAGAAGATCGTTTAGGATCAGGTGTAGAGGTTGAAATCGAATTCATCCCGTCATTGTTGTTATCAGTATCGACGCTTGATGACAATGGCCGACCAAATATTGATTTGCCTGGACTTGGAGGTCCTGAGGAGCCAATACCAGCTCTAGACCTTGGTCGTAAGATTCCACCTTTTAGTCCTCCGGACGATGCAATAGGGGTAGTAGAGTGTAGTCTTTGGTTAAACGATTCAGCAGACGAGTTTGAATCAATAAAGAAATGCGGTGGTGGGGCGGGAGGTGAAGTGTATTTGGTATCGGATAGGGGAATTGCGCCAGGCAATGATTCAACTGACATATGCTTGTAAAGGTTATCAACTTTTAAATCAATTCCGTAATGGCAAAGTGCTTCAGTTGCCTCCCATAGCAACGGATCAAGTCTAGAAGCCATGGCATAGCTTTTGATGGCTTTGGAGTCTGAGTCCACAGCCCTATATAAATGTCCCAGCACAGTATGAATCATTGCAGCAGTGGGTATAATTAAACGGGAATTCGAAGCAGGACTGGCATTTGCAACATTCTTAGTTTCTAGGTTTTCCCATGCAGCAGAAGATCTTTCTAAAGCCAGGATTCCCTTTGAGTATTCTCCTAAAGCTAGACAAGACAATGCATAAATATAAACACAACCTGGGTGAGTTGCTATTTCGGTATTGATTGTCGAAGAGGAAGAAGAGGAAATACTAGCAGGTAGATTGAACAGTCCAGAAGAAGGTTTTGAGTTAGGAAGCTGATCTCCTAGAACAGAAATAGTATATATTTCAGCAGCTTTATGGTATTCGCCTGCACGATAGTGGGTCAATGCAACAAGATGTATGATATCAGCATTATTTCTATCTTCATGGTATAAACGTTCTGCTGTGAAGAGGGCAGTGGTAAGTAAGTTTTGATCAAGGGCATGCCAAACAGTATTGGCTAGCGTGGATACGACGATAGAAGAAGTTTCGGAATCCATCGTTTGAAGATGGTTATTTGAAGGAGACTCGAGAATGTCCAAAGTAGTGAATTGTGAAAAAAAAAGGAAAAAAAGGAATACAAAATGTGTGCTGAGACTCAATTGTTTATATTTGTGTTTTGTAAATATCAAAACAAGCACCACATTTGGTCTGGAACAAAAATAAAATTACATAATCACAAGAAAATAATTAGTAATAACTCTCAGATTACCCGACCCCTAACCTCTACAAATTGAAGTTTGTATTGGGTCATTTTCCAGACTTGAGACTCCTCGTACTCTTCAAATCCATCCAGTTTGTACACCAAAAGCTACATCCAATTCGATAATATTAACTATTTTTTAAACATGCGAATTAATTCCCAGCTGTTGGGTTTTATGGCCCTTTTGTTTTTCAACTTTTTCACGCTTGGTTCAGCATTTTACATCCCTGGCTGGTCTATCAAGTCGTATCATGAATCTGATAAAGTCCCCTTATACTTTAACAAAATCAGTTCTGACCGTTCACCTTTGCCATACTCATACTCTGATTTGCCATTCATTTGCGGACTCCAGTCTGATGAAGAAAAGAAAAACGCTGCCGTCAAAAAGGTTGGCTTGAATATTGGTGAAGTTATTAGAGGTGATCGTATCACAGAGTCCAGATATGAATTATCAATGAAGAAAGAAGTCACCTGTCAGAAAGCTTGCAGCGTTAAAGTTGACAAGGCATCTTTGAAAAGAGCTGAAGAACTCATCAAATCTGAATACTCTGTTGAGTGGATCGTGGATAATCTTCCAGGGGCTACTGCCTTTGTTTCTCTGGATAGGGCAACCAGGTATTATGCAGCTGGGTTTCCCCTTGGGTACGTTGACACGAAGGGTCGTACCAACATTCATAACCACGTAATCATTTTACTCAGGTACAGAAAAGCTCCAGGTGGTCCACCCAAACCAGGCACTGAACAGCGTTACGTCATTGTCGCTTTTGAAGTGTACCCCAAGTCTGTGTCTGCTGGATCCAAGCCATGCCCTGGAAACTCTGACGTTTATGAGCCATTCACCATTGACCCTGAAAAGGATTCTGATGAGATTCCATTCACCTACTCGGTTTACTGGAGAGAAGATGAATCTATCGAATGGGCAAATAGATGGAACAAGTACTTGTCATACAGTGACGACAGTGCCCATGTTCACTGGCTTTCTTTGATCAACTCTTTGGTTATCGCTGCTCTTTTGGCTACATTTGTTGCAATCATTGTTATTAGAACATTGAACAGAGATATCCAAACCTACAATAACCGAAACATGCCTGGTTTGGAAAACTCCTTAATTGTCGGAACTGGTGCATCTGCTGATGATAAAGAATTTTCAGACTTGAGCGGTTGGAAGCTTGTTTTTGCTGATGTGTTTAGACCACCCATCAACTCATCTTTATTTGCATCTTTAATTGGTTCTGGTATTCAGTTGACTGTCATGCTGATTACAGTAGTCGGATTTGCTTGCATCGGTGTTTTAAATCCAAGTTACAGAGGTGGTTTTCTTTCGTACGCTTTGTTCCTTTTTGCATTTGCTGGCATCTTTTCTGGTTATGTATCATCTCGCATTTCCAAAAACTTTGGAAGTGAAAGATGGGGTAAAACTGCTATTCTTACTGCAACTGTTGTTCCTGGATTTATCATGCTGGTAGTTATCACTCTCAACTTTTTTGTTTGGTCTCAAGCTTCATCTTCAGCTTTGCCTTTTGGAACTTTACTTGCACTCATGTGTATTTGGTTTTTCATTTCCTGTCCTTTAGTTCTCATTGGTGCTTACATTGGCAGCAAGATATCCCCAACTCCCCTTCCTGTTGAAATCTCGCGGATACCCAGACAGATTCCTCGTCAGCGTCGCTATAAACGACTTATTCCTTCTGTGCTTTTAGGAGGTCTTTTGCCATTTGCTGTCATTTTTGTTGAGCTTCGATTCGTTTACCAGTCAGTTTGGCAGACCCAGTCAACCTACTATTACATGTATGGATTCCTTGCCTTGGTGTTCCTCGTGCTGATTATCACTGTTATGGAAATGTCGATTGTTGTTACATATTTCCAGCTTAATACCGAAGACCACAAATGGTGGTGGAAATCGTTTTTGGTTGGAACTGGCTCAGCTTGGTGGATTTTGATTTACTCTATCTACTATTACTTTGCGTACTTGAAGGTTGATGGATTTGTGCCTTCGCTTGTGTTTTTTGCGTACTCGTTCATTGGCAGTATTGTATATGGAATGGTGACTGGCGCAGTTGGATTTTTGGCGTCTTATTACTTTGTTTTTAAAATTTACAGAGCTATTAAAGCTGATTAAACGCAAGGGCAAGAATAATATTTATTTTTAATTTTTTTTAAGCCTTTTTTTTGATACGTACTTAAAGACTGAAATTAACAAAAACTTTTATTTATTTATTTATTAAAAAAACGAAAATAATTTACATTTCATCAAAACATGAGATTAAACAAAAAACGACAAGCAAATAATTTCAACAACAGTTGGCTATTTTTTTTGATGCATTAGATTTGACAATTTTGTCAAGTGAAATAAATTAAGCATTCATATTAGAAATAGGCTGCTGTTGCTGCTGCTGCTGTTGTTGGTTAGATTGTTGAAACATTCCATTGTTGTTAGGGTTGCCTTGCCGTTGGTCATTGTTATTGTAACGATTGTTTCCTCTGTTCATGTTATTGTTTTGGTAGTTGCGGTTATTGTAATTGTTACGACCGCCTCTGCCTCCTCGGTTAAATCCTCGTTGATCTGTTTTTAAAATATTCAAGTTAGTATGCATGTCAATAAACCATAATAAATCTTAAAGCACCAATTGGAATACACTTACTTCTGTTATTATTGTTATTATTATTATATCTCTGTCTGTTGTTATCCATTCTGTATTGCTGCTGAGTTTCTTTGATTTGGTCAACAAATTGCTCATCAACTTGGAGATATTTAATGAAAGATCCCTTTACGTAGATTTCGGGAATCTTTTCAAAGATTTCGTTTCCAGTTCCAACAAGAGAAGTACGAACAACTTCACGAATGGTTAAGTTCATCCAGGTATCGCAGGCCACTAAATGGCCGTTCAAAGTCTCTCCACTCTTGAGCTCGACAAGAATAGGACTTCCACATGCAGCTTTAAGTAATCCAAGGGGTAACATTTTTGAAAGATATGTGTTTTTATATATGTATGTATATAAAAGGCTTGTCGGATACCTGAAGTGTTAATAAAAAAAAGAAAAGCTTGAATTTTGATGATGGCTTGAGTCTTTGGTGTTTTCTGGTGGGTCAAAAAAGCCAAAAAATATATTGTGTATTGTCATGCAGAAGTCATATGATCTAAACGCGTGTTTTTCATGTTTTTTTTTCGTGAATCCATATTTTACGCGTAGGCCCTTGGCTTGTAAAGTATTGTAGATAACTACTGTAATAATGATACAAATAGGTAAATAATCATTGTAAAAGTCTTTTCAATCAAAATTCATCAAATTCTAGTCCAAAAAATTCAGCTTTCTGGAGTATATTTGGTATAAGTTGAGACATGTATGTAAAAGAGAACCAAATCCGATGCTTATTTTTTATATTTTTACTTTGTTGATTCATTTGTGTATCTAACAAACACATCCACGTCCAAAAATTCAGCTCATAACCTTCACTTCACTTACAATCACCGTTTTTTTTTACCATTGCCTGTTTGTTTTCTTAGTTCAACCAATCAAGGGACGTTTATCGCGTACTTTAATTTAACCAGAGACAAACTTCTGTTATTTTGTCATTGAAATGGAAGGTCAAGTCTGTCAAGCTACCTATTCTGGTGTATGTTGTTTTAGTATTTTTTAGAATTACGGTTGCCATTGTGATTCAGTGTTTTTTTTTTTCATATCAATGTTGAAACCGTATTAATATTTTGTTTTGTCTTATTCTAGGTCCCTGTATATGAATACCTCGTCCATAACACCGCGGTTATGCGGAGAAAAGACGATGGTTGGGTCAATGCTACACATATTCTCAAGGTGGCTAATTTCGACAAGCCTCAAAGAACTCGAATCTTAGAAAAAGAGATTCAAAAAGGTATTCATAAAAAGGTTCAGGGTGGTTATGGTAGATACCAAGGAACCTGGGTTCCAGTTGAAGTGGCGCGCCAAATTGCAGGTCAATATAATGTCTTGGATGATTTGGCACACTTGTTTGATTACGTTGAATCTCCAGATAATCCACCTCCATTTGTGAAAAATATTTCCTCAGCTGCTAAAGCCAAAGCTAAAATGCAGGCTGCTGCTGCTAATGCAAATTCGCAACCTTTGCGCTCCTCGCGAAGAGATCAACACCTTGAAAGTTCTTTAGACCCAAACCTTCCTGGGTCTCCTTCGTCGTGTACTTCTGCATCTACGCGTAAACCACGAGTCCAATCCACGGCTGCTTCAAAAAAGTCGGCAGGAGGCGCAGATTTGATTTTATCGGCTTCTAAACAATCTGATATCACTGATTCAAACCAAGACCAACAAATCCCACCAGTAAAGAGAGGTCGTGGTAGACCAAAAGGCGCTTCTAACAAAAACAAACGCCCATCCTCTTCTTCCTCTTTTGACCAAGCTTCTCAAAGAGCTCAGCCGTTTGTACGGCCCAAAAAGCAAGCTCGAACGGATTCTTTTAACCTTCGCGCTCCCCAACCATTACCCTTATCCAATGGCAGTTCAGGTCCTGTATACCCACAAAGTCTGGAAGTAGACTCAGCGTCTCTTTCTGATGACTCGTCTAGTATGTCTGAAGGATTTTTATCGGATCAAAACGACAGTGCCCAAAACAATTACTTAATAAATGGTGGCTACGACACCAATAACTCATCTGGGGCATTGACACCTGCCCAAAGTATACGTTCATCTCAAGCTTTTGAATCTATCCCACAGTCCATGTCACAACATAATTACCCATACATTTCTAAGCCTACTCAAGAAATTACAGACACACCCAGCTTTTCTTCAATTTTGAAAAGCAGAAGAAGCAGTTCGGCAGACTCTTTTGACCGTCGAACAGGGCGTGGTGAAGATGGTGATCAATTGGCCCAAAATGCTTCTATTTCTAGTGACAATTTGAACTCTAACAGATCTGTAACTGGGTTGGTATATGGTGCCGAGGATCTTGCTTCTAAATACTCTAGTCAGATTCTTGATAAATTAATCATGGGCCAACAAGAAAACGAGGACTTTTCTGAGGAATCCATTCTTCCGCCTCCCGGACTTGACATCAACCATGTTATTGATGAAGATGGCCACACTGTTTTTCATTGGGCTTGTTCGTTGGGCACTCCCCCAGTAGTCAATGGCTTGTTAAAGAATGGCGCAAACATTCGGGCCCCGAATTTACTAGGTCAAACTCCATTGATGCGCTCAATCATGTTCAAAAATAATTTTGACCTTCGCACATTTTCCAAGATTGTTGATGTTTTGCGCGACACTATTACAATGAAGGATCATAGCGGACGTACGGTTCTTCACCATATTGCAGATAGTGCTTCTCAAAAGTCAAAACGTTCTGCCGCAAAATATTACAATGCGTTACTTTTAGCAAAGCTTGCTGAAGTCGCTTCCAGAGATGAAATGAAAAAGTTTGTTAATATGCAAGACAATCATGGTGATACTGCTCTTCATATTGCTGCAAAGTTTGGCGCTACTAAGATTTTCAAAGAACTCAAAAGCTTTGGCGGTGATGAAACTTTACTCAACGCTGATGGCTTGGTTCCTAAAAACTACTTTAGTAAATACGAAGCTGAAAAGCGACAACATAACTTTTTGATGCAACCGTATTCACACAGCAGACACAACAACCACAACGGTAATAATAACAATGCCGCTTATCAGAAAGGATTTCAGAAAAATACCAATGGGCTTGGAATCAATGTGGCGTCTTCTACACCAAACCAATCAGCAGTTTATTCTACATACACAGACCAATCTTATACCACCCAACTTGCGACTCCTAGTAATTTTGCCATCAACGGTAACTCTTCTACTACGCAGATACCCCAAAATATGATTCTTAATAGCGCAACTCCTACCCAAAGCAATATTAGAGATTTACCTGTATCTCGCCCACATACTGGTCCTTCTGATGATAACAATCTTCATGGCCATGGTGGAATTTCAGGCCCTGTTACTTCTTCGACGCCTGGAAACACATCTCTTGGATCAGGAATCATATCATCTTCAACTCCAACATCTTCGTCCAGCCCCAAAAACTACCCGCCGTTTGGAATTTTCCAGACGGGTGTAGCTGAAGCTAGACCTGTATCTAATGGTACCACTAGCACTGAACCACACCTTTTACCTGAATCCAACATTTTACGACCTAATGCTTTCAGCATGGGAAGCCGGAAACTCAGCTTTCAAACATCAGCCAAGTTGGAAGAATCGTCAGATGGTCAAGCTTTGGTAGGGCAAATCACTTTGAAGCCAGGAAAAGGCAGATCTGCAAGTCATAATTCTCCCGACAGATTCAATATATCAGAAGCTAACCAAGAGCAATCAGACACTGCTAACGGAACTGGAAAACACAAAGACAGTGCGAAACAAGCCAATTCTTCAATCAAACTTACTGATAAATCGACATTTTCATTTTTACCCTCCGCATTATCGATTGTGGCTAATAGAGCCGCTGAATTGGAGGCTGACTTAGCTCAGGTTGCCAAAACAAGTTCACAGGAGATTTCTGAAACTTCTAATTTCTTGTCACAAATTAACAAGCGACTCTCGGATATTGAAACCAAGAGCCATGAAGAATTTTCTTTAATCAAACAAAAGCTAAAGGAACTAGATATGGATTTTGATAAGGAGAAATGGGAACAAGAGGAATGGGTAGATCCTAAGCATGCTAGTGGCAGCTCAAAGCATTCTGGAAGTACCAATGAAGCAGCCAAAAGACAAGTGTTGGCCACGTCAGGTCCTTACAGTAACATCATTGCCGGAGAAATTGAATATTTGCAAGGTGTTGTTAAAGACTATGAGTTGAAACTTAGAAAAACACTAGAGCGTTCTCAGGCCCGAGATGTCGCCAGGCATGTTCAGCTTCAGGAGGCTTTAATGGTCAACGAAATTCGACAAGAGTTGAGTGAAGCTGCCACTGCTAAACCGGTCTCGTCAAGCAACAGAAACTCCGACATTGAATTAGCAACCGATGGTGTACTCGATAACGAGACTTTAGACCTTTTACTAGATCTTCATATTCTTCAACACCGCCGCAAATCTGAAATCGAAAGTTTGGTCAAGTTATGGGGAGATGCCATTCCTGATGACAAAAAGAGCAACGCTTTTCGTCGTCTTATCGCTAAAGCTTGCAATGTTCCAGAGTATCAAATCGATAAAATTCTTTTGAACTCTATTATTGGGCTTTTGATAAATGGTGAAGATGACGAAGAGGGCATAGGGTCTATGCAAGGCAACGAAACTGGCAACGATTCTAATGTTGTAGCAGCAGCAGCAGCTGCTATATCTGCTGGAGATGTTTCTACAACAGAAAAGTTTGGTACAAAATAGAAAGGAATAAGAGCTGATAAGTACTAATAATAACAATCATAATCACTTTTATTGAAGGTTTATAACCTTGATAATAAAACTTTTGTTAGTTACTTTTGATATATATTTAATTCTTGTTGTTGACGTAAAAAAATAATGAAATGAGCTTTAATTTTTAATTAAAACTTCGGTTTGTAAATGTGTTAAGTCATTACAGTAATTCTACAATTTACAGTATTTTGAGCAGTGCATTCACTGAGACCACTCCAGACTCTCTTCCTTGATGTACAAGCAAAGCCTAAAGTAATATTACCGCTTCAATGAAGTTCAATATTTATAATTATGAGCGTTGCTTTGTAGATCTTTGGCTGATATCCTTTTGCCTTGGAGCCAGCCTACTTAGTTGAGCCAGATTTGTTTAAAGAAGTCTTAGTAGTGGCCTAGAACTAAATGTAAATCTAGTCGATTTTGATGTTACAGAAAACACAGGTAAGTATCATATATTTGAAAAGTAAAGCATAGTAAATCACACGTCAGAAACTACAACACCAGGCTCAGTGTTTACACTAATAGCCAGAGATGAAAAAAAGTTTGAATTGCCATGATTGTCTACTTGGGAATCATTTTAGTGTTGCGAGCCTATTTAGTGTACCATTTCGGCAAGAAAGCTATCAGCAAAAAGTAATAGTATGTTTATTAGTTTTTTAAAAAAAAAGTTCATTTGTGTTTGTCGCTCTAATGTACCAAACTAAACAAGTAAAACAATAGGTATAATTAAGTATTTTACATTTATTTGGTATTACGCTTGATATTCATTAATTTCCTAATCTTAACTTAAAACCCAGTGACAACGAAGGGGTCCAATCAAGAAATTAGTCATTAATAAGGTCCTCTATTTCAAAGTCTGTGAAGTAATATTGATCATTAAAGTTTTTATTTTACAATTCTAGTTATAAACTGTAGATATGATTTCCTATGCACCATTTGCAAATGCGATATAGAGAATGTATTAATGGGTATGAGCTAGTCAATATGGGAATAAGAATAGGTATAGATGTAATTGTATTGTATTTTTTGCTTTTTTTTGTTTGTTAAGTTGGTTTGTTGTTTCTGAGGGCTTAAGAATCTCCAGCAGCCTGGCTGATAGCAGAAGCTTCTCTTGATTTTTTGGCAGCAGCATTCCATCTTGCAATAGTTTCGTCAGACACTTCTGCATTAGACTTGACCTTGATAGCTTCACCAAACTTGTAACCAGCAAAGGTGATAGCGGTCATACCGAGAGTGATGTAGAAAAGATTAGCCCGCCAGTTCTTAGGAGTGAAGTTCCAGCCACCGGTTGGGGACCAGGGTTGATTTCTGAATTCAAAGTGACCGTGACCGCCCTAATGAGTTAAAATAGAATATGTTAGAAATATTTTGAGTATAAAGATTTCATATATGCCAAAGGCTTACCATTGTGTATATATAATATGATCTGTAAAGGTGAAAAGAGTTGTGACGTAAATGAGGAACTAGAGATAGATATCTAAACGTTTTAAAGCTAAGAACTGGAAAAACCAAATTTTGGCACGCTTGAGCCGGGTAATTGACAGCAATTTCAACATTTGCTATTGGCCAGAAGTACAGCGTGAACATTTCAGAACGAAAAAATATCAAGGCATTTACCACGTGATATCCAATACCACCCCCAGAAAATTTTTGGGTCTATGGGCCACTCGATACGAAGTGAAAAAAAAGACATTAACGTCTAGAGTTCCGAGACCCGATCTGCCTGTTTTTGTTCATTTGCCATGATCCGATCTGTTCGAGTTCTCCGGGTTCCGGGTTCATTAACTTATCTGTCGCGACAGCAGACTTTCATTACTAGTCGCAGCATTGCATCAACATCTTCTCCCAGCACTAGTACCAACGATACCAGTTCTGGAACTTCTTCAAACAAAGATGTGACCGATTTCGGGTCTTACTGGCGACGCGAAAACGCTGAACTTATTGATGAATCAATTGCGTCACGATCTCCTTCACTTTTAGCTCTTCATGCCCGATTAAACCTCGATCGATTCAATGTGTCTTTTCCAGTACTTGCTAGAGCACTAATCTGCAACAGCGCACTAACCGGAACAGTCAACAATCTTTCAATGTCTTCTTTCGGCAAGAATTTACTTAATTATTATGTTTATGAACATCTTATGACTACCTATCCTCGTTTGCCAGCTTCTGTGTTGACCCAGACTGCAGAATTATACCTTAATGACAAATCTCTTTCTGAAGTTGCTTCAGGTTGGGGTGTTGAAGAAGATACCCGCTCTGCTCTAGCTAGATATCTTGAGGAGGCTGATGAGAAAGCTGATCCCAACTTTGATGCTACTCGCTCTGTTTTCAAATCGCTAGGCAAGTTGCGATACAGCCCATCAGCCATTAAGCGTGAAGACGGTGTGATTGAGCTTGTTGGTGGTTCCACTGAAGCTCAAAAAGGAGCTACTGGTGCCCGTGCTACTTTCGTTCGTGCTCTCATTTCTGCCATATACGCTGAAGCTTCAACAACATCTGGCTTAGACGCTGTTCGCCAGTTTGTCCATTCTCACATCATTCGTCCCAAAAAACTTGACCTTTCATCGATGCTCATTTTTGACCAGCCCACACGTGAACTTTCTCGTCTATGTGCCCGCGAAGGTCTTGCATCACCAACTTCAAGACTGTTGGTTGAGAGTGGTAGATTAACGTCTCATCCACTTTTTGTTGTAGGAGTTTTCTCTGGATCTGAAAAGTTGGGTGAAGGTCAAGGTGCTAGCCTTGCTGAAGCCAAAACTAGAGCTTCTGTAATGGCTTTAAAGAGTTGGTACTTATACACACCTCTCAATGCAGAAAATAAACTTCCAAGTTTGGCAAATACTGAAGAAAAGGCAAAGGAATACCAAGGCGCTCATATTGATTCGGGCTCTGTAATTGTATAAATAAATACAGGCAGAAACACATGTAAATACTTAGATTTTAAAAATTAATAGTTTTTTTTTTTTTTTTTTTTTTTGGGGTTTTAAACTAACAACAGATTCAGATGAAAGAAAAAAGTAATGTACATATAAATACAACATCATTCTTAATAATAATAATAATACTAATAATAACACTTTTTTGTAATGATCTATTTTGACGTTTTCCTTGAAAGCCATGCCCTTCAAAACGTAAAGGTTGAGATCACAACAATCAAACTTTTACCTTTTTCAAAGGAGGTGATGAACAAGTATCGGAATCTGTTTTAAGTTCATTGTCTGTTTTTGACAGCGTTGAAACTGGGTTATTGCCATTGTAATTGTCTGTACTGTTTTGTTTTGACTCATCTGACAATGGTTTCAAAAGATTGTTATCAGAACTAGATTCTTCATTAATAGCTGCTGTGCTCAAGTCTCGCTTTCCTAGAGTTTCTTGATCACTCATGTTATCATCCTCATCGTATTGCTCAGTGCGCGTAGCAGCCCTGTATTTGGAACTACTTGAATAGCTTTGCTGTTTTTTCAAAGCCGCTAAGTCTGCTTTAGCCTTTTCAGATTTTAACCTTTCTTCAGCGATTTGGAAATGTAAAGCTTTAAGTTCTTGTGCGTAAGCGGAAATTTTAGATTCCAGCTCTTTAACTTTAGATAACAGTTCTGATTCAGATTGGATAGTTAAAGTTTTTGTTTTATCGGCAGGAAGGCCGGTTGGTAACTGAGTAGTGTAGGATTCAGAGCATTCAAGCTCAGAAACCCTTGTCGTTAGTATTGTGTTTAAGAGTTCCAGTTCAGAAACCCGTGTGCCCAAATGCGAGCTTTTCAAAGGTAATGAGGAGGAGGAAGATGACGACACTCGAGATGAAACTTGAGAGTTAGGTAGACTAGCTATGTTTTCTTCTGAAGTTTCTCTTAAAGATGGGAGTGGTCGATTATAAGTTGCAGACAATCCTGTTGGAGAATGATTTAATTTCAGTGGTGTTCCAGTATTTACAGAGCTTTTAACGCTACCTGATCGCAATACTGTAGAAGGATTTGAAGTCATATTTAATGGTGCTAAAATCTGTGGATTGTTGATATTAGAAGAGTGCGTTGCTGGAGCAGAAGAAGCAGAAGTCAAAATATTTGATAACGAAGAAGGATTGTTAGAGATCGACAATACCTTTTTATCAGCAGCTCTTGAATCTGTTGATTGCGGAATCGGAGCCAAGTAAGGTGATTTGCAAGCTGCCTTTGTAAGCTGGTCCAAAGCTGAAGAGTGAGATGATTGTGCTGTTGGCTGAGTTAAAGGTGGTATTAAAGATGCCAATTCTGGTAGAGTAGTAGTAGTAGGCGGTTTAAAATCTTTAAGCGCCATGGATGGTATAGCATTAGGAAGATTCCCTTTTAACGTGTTTGAAGTGGCTAACAATAAAGGACTAGTGATAGTTTTCAACGAGTTTTTAGAGATAATAGAATCAGCAATTGGGGTGCCATGATACGACGAGCGTAATGACGCTAGCACGCCAGATCCATGAGTAGGATTTGAATGAATATAAACATTAGAACTCATGGCGTTTAAGCGATTGAAGTCGTCCTTATCATTATGATTATCAACATGTGGATTTTTGCTACTTGCGTACGAATTGATGAGTGGAGAAAGCAGCGGAGAATCACGCAACGAAGGCAGAACTGTTCGTTTTCCATCATTATCCAACGCACTAATAGGTGGTAATTCAGCAGAAGATATCATTGCATTTTCTTTTTGATAAGGTTGATACTGAAAAGTTCTTGGGGTGTCATTATTTTGGTATGTGACTCCACCTTTTTTCAAACGTGCTAGAGAGTCAATCAAGTCTACCTCAATGGCAGAACGTCCAGCATTATGAACCGATAAGGAATCTGCCTGGCTTAAAGTTGAGTCCAACGCTGGTATTGCTGGAGTCAAGCCAGAATTGGATGATGACGGGTCAGATTTCGCGTCATTTTGCTGACTTTCATCAATTCCTTGATTTTTCAAGGAACGTCGTTTTCTTGGTTTAGAAGGTCCAGCCTTGTTTTTCGGCTTTTCTTTTTCAGAATTAGCACCATTTGCGCTTCCTGCTTTGTTTCTGTTTCGCGACTTAATAACGTTTGTTTTAAGAGAAATAGGTCTTGGTCGTCCATGGAGCTTTAGAAAAAGTCCGCAAGCATTGCAGAGAATTTGACCCAACTCGTTTCTACGCCAAAGAGGAGTAGTTGTAGTCTGGCAATTTTGACACCAAGGAGATGACGATGATGCTGAAGACGAAGACACTGACTCGCTGTTTTTTTCAAAAGGAGATGAAGATGCCGATTTTAGATTTTCTGTCAGTTTTTGAGCATTAGTGTCAACATTAGTTCCAGTCGTCCGAATATCTTTTATCTCTTCAACATTATTGCTATTTTGGCTATTTTTTTCAGCACCAGCAACTTCAAGTAAATCCAGCATTGGTAATGGGGCTGTTATGACAGGAGCTACACACGATTCGGTCATGGTGGTTTGCTGTAGGAAAGTAGTGTTTGGTGGTAAGAAGTTCTTATCTTATCGCCCAACAAAAGTTACCATGTTATCTTTTAGCTTATCACGCAGTCAGGCTGAAAATTTTTTTACATGATGAGTTATCAAAACTTTGCACATGATTGGTCGACAGGAACAGGTCATTGTCCCAAATATGGTGTCCACGTGAGAGTATATTTTTGATGTAATTCTAATAAATCAAAACTAGTTATGTAATCGGTAAACTAACCATCCTGCAGTTCCAGCACTGACAGCACTAATAGTGAGTGCTGCAACAATTCCAGTACCCGTTCCATAAGACTCTCCGCGAGCAATGGCTGCGATTCCCAGTGCAAGATATTCTCTCACGCCATTTACACTACTGAACCCTTCTAGAAGCCCAATAATCACGTAACAGACTGCTAATGCGGCTATCTGTCCCATGGCTGAAACAGCACTATATAGGCCAATATAAACGCCAGCATAGGCACCAGTAGTTCGAACCATATCTTGACTAAACGGATCACTGTAGAAATCGTCTTCGTTGAGTGAAAACCTATGTCGTGTTTTACCACCAGCTTGATAACTTGACCTGCGTGAATCGCCTTGAATAGGATTCCAACTATGACGACGATTACTACTACTTGTGCTAACAAAGCTGCCGACACTTACCGTACTGTGGATACTACTTCCACTGCTTCGGCGAGGACGACCTCGGAGTAATCTTCGGTAGTTTTGCTTGACAACATTGATGGCCCGATGAAGTCTGCCGTTTTTGTTCTTAGGATGAATTAAACCAAACGGAGCAGCTGGGCTGTCAGACAAGAAATCACCAATAACAGGTTGAGCGAGATAAATCATACGCTCTTCATCAACATCACCCAAACTTTCAACATCAACCCCGTCAAGATTGTTATAGGGGTCAGTTACTTGAACCTCAATGTTGTCGTTTACAAGGTCATCAAAATCAGCTTCAAATTCTGCAAACGGATCATTCCCTGATTCATCTGGTTGACTGGGCTCAATAGATCCAACACAAAGTTGATTTTGATGCGGTAAGTTGCTATAATCTGGCTGGTGTCCTTCCAGATCTTCATAAGTATTTCTTCCTTCGCTTCGTTTAAGCTTCTGCCTATTGGCGTATTCTTCAATATCAGCTGCCCGGCTACCTCGCGTCAATAGTGTTTCATAGTCGGAATAATTCGTATCTTCAGGAATCAGGTTAGAAAGCATCACACTGTCTACCTTATAGCCTTCTAAAATTGCGCCAATGATTCCACCACATTCGGTTTCCTTCAGCACTTCTTCGCCTAAGATACTATATGACACCCACTCATTTATGCCTTTGGAAATCCCCAGTAGAGCTATAAGTGCTTTACCACTTGGTACTCTAGTTATGTAAGGAGTGGAAATAATTAAAGCGGCGTACCAGCATTGTGAAATAGACCATATGTTAACCATCCAATTGTTAACTCGTCCATTATCTTCAATTGCTTTTGTGATTAACTTGTTTTTGTTTTTGCTTTTGCTTTTGCTGTTAAAGATGACTTCATGGCCTTCGACTAATTTTTTGTCTACCCATTTGCTAAAGGAGTCATAAACGCGAACAAGTCCTCTAATACCTTTGACAACAACCTGGCGTAAAAACCAGCCGATTGTTCTTTTGAAAACAAAACGAAACGGAGCAACAATTAGTTTGAACGGAACCCACAAAAAGATTGAAGCTATCAAAACTACTGCATTGAGAAATGGTTTGAAAAATTCAAGGGTTTCTTGGTATTTCGAAGTGGGTGGCACGGATGAAGGAGCTTGCTGGGATGTAGAAGGAAGCGGTATCATTCCTCTGGCGATTCCACTGAAACTATGAAGACTTGCTGTGTCAGAATCATTATCATTGTTATTAGGCGTCAAATTTCGTGATAAATGAGTAGAATATGACACGTTGGATTGATAGGAAGGCTGCGACTGCTGTTCAGAAGGTACTGTTAAAGTTATATCTATATTGGGTTTTGTATCATCAGTGTTACTGATGTTGTAGCTGTCTACACTGAGACGGCACTGATCTTTTGAAAATGATGACGAAGAGACTTCAGAATTATCAAACGCCGATGTTGAATTGATTAATGGACTGCTAGAAAGGGTAGCTTGAAGCATATTGGAACTGCCTGAGTTTCCAAAAGCCGAAGCTACTGGCGAGTTGATAATACCAATGTCCGACACTGAAGTTGCTCTATCACTAACAATGCGTCTATCTGCGAATGCTGTAGTAGGTGATAGTAAACCCAAATCATTGGTATCCGAGCTTATACTTAAAGTAGAAGCATTTATGTTATTGGCATTAAAATTCATGAAAAAACGGGGATCTAATGTGTGTCTTTTCCGCGAATCTGATCTTGTATGTGGCGTCGTTACATGATTTCTGGGAACGCGCCTAAAATCAGAACTGTTTCTCAATGGAGAGGGTACATTAACTTTGCTGATTGAAGAACTTGATAACATGATTTGAGTCTTGGATTTTGATTTATAATAGGCAGAGTCACTAAGATCATCTAATTGAATATCTGTTGGCAGGTGCTTGTATCTAGTGTTGTTTTTAGGTAATTCAATGTGAGATTTTCCTTTATGAGAATGGTTTTGTTGCTTTTGCTTTTGTCGGGATATCTTTTTCTCAAGTTTCTTGAGTAGTTGTTCGCGCCGTGATCTTAAACGCTCAAAGATGCCGGGTATCAAGAAAACAATTATTAACGCTACTAATGAGAAGAAAAATAACGATATCATACTTTGCCTTGTAGCTTTCTGAACAAGCATTCGCTTGTTTGGGAATGCTTCAACAGCACTTTTGTACCAATGTTGGCCAGTTTCTTGTATTTCTGTTGTAATTGTGCTGCTGCGCTTTGCTATAATGCCGTAAACATGTTTTGTGAAATGTTTGAATTTCTCAGGTATCGCCGGTTTTTTCATGCTGAATCCATTTCCATGTCGAATTTCATCCAAACTTGTTCCTGTGCCTGGCTCTCCTATTTTGCTCTTTTCCTTTTGTCGCTCAATATACACTTGATTTCGGATCCACAGCTTACCAACCCAAACACCAGAATAAGATTGCATAATAAACCAGTAAGAACTGGTCAATATTTGGATAAGAAAAACAATGGATATTCGAGACGGTAAATGGTATGCTGCTTTAAACAATACCACCATGGCGTGACATCCTCTGTCTACCATACTGTAAAAAGAAAGTCTATAACGAACTAACATCCGTTTGACAAAGGGTATACATGAGAATCGGTGTGCTGTTCCAAGTGGTGTATATCCTGAAGAATTTCGATATTGATTTTCTGAAGTTAAACCATTATTTCCCTCAACGTTTGCTTCGTGATCTTCTGGGTCATTTTCTAGCGTTGTGTAGCCAGATGTTGATTGAATTGAGTTGGCAATTGCTGAAAAGGCCTTCTTTATTGACCACTTGAACTTGGATTTGTCGGTATATGACTCAATAGAGCGGATTTGCACTCTCTCTGTGACAGCCCATACCGTTATCCCCACCGTGAAAAAAAGGAATATACTGGAAATAACAGCTAGTGATTTAAGCTGAGATGTACCCAATATTCTATGGAAAACTGAAACCAAGTCTGCATATGAAAAAATATACCCCAATAACTGACCAAAAAGAGACATTCGAGCTGCCCAGCCACAGCCTTTGGATTGCTTTCGAATAGGAAGGGTATCAATAATTAGTGCTCTTGAACACGTGTAAATAATATTTAATGCAATATCGGTTATTAGAAATGAAATAATTGCAATTGTGATTGACACTGCGGCGATTTTAGGTGGTAGCGGGTTTTGATTGATAGCTTGTAACGGAGCAGGCCCCGGAAGCTCACTTCGTAGAGAATGATCTTCAGGTATTTGTTTTTGCTGTTTCAAGTCAACCCGCGTCACGGCAGAGGCAAGTTCTTGAGCCCATGCTGAACAGACAATACTAAAGCACGCTACGATACTTCCGATAACTAATACTGGTCGTCGACGACCGTGTTTTGATGTTGATGCGTCGGCGAGAGCGCCCGCTATTGGTTGAACAACAAGCTTGCATATCGTTGGTGCGACTATCCCTGAAGCTGTGATCACAGAAGGTAAAGCACCTAGTGAATATAGATGTGTGTGAATATGGGTAGACTCTATTGTGTAATAGGAATGTTAGTTTTGATTCGCCAGAATATGAAAAAAAAATTATCTTGTTTTTTTTGTCAATAAAATACATATCCAAAGAAGCTGAATCCCCGTAAGACCTGCAGCGAGAAACAGCAATTGTATCGATTCTGATGGACCCTTTATATGTGGATATCCAATCCATTGAGCTGAATGGATTTTAGTTCCGCTGGAGTTGATGATTGGGACCGTTGACGGATTGTGTCGTTCGAGGTCTGGATCATTTTGAATTTCATCACTAGCCATTATCATGGTGTTGACTAAAATAAATAAATAACAGGAATAGTTAGGCGTTGAAAATAAAAGAAAACATGGTTAAATTCACGACGTGTTAAAAATAAAGAAAGGAAAAAATAAAAAAAATATTGAGTGATGATGTGGGAATTTCAAATTCCATGCTTTGTCCATGTAAACCAATAAAACTTAGTGTAAGTGGAATTTGAAATTACTAGCCCTACAGACTCCAAGTGTCGTTTTGTTCTGCTCATGTTTCAAAATGTGTTTCTTTTATGTCTCAGGGCGGATCTTCTTTTGCTATATTTCCGACACATATTTTGTTTTGTGTACACTTCGCAATGGAAAAGTATATATTTACCTGGAAGTTTTTCAAAATCATCAAAAAAACATAAATTAACAGATTTTGTTTTAAATAAGCACTCTATTGTGCCAAAATTAAACCTGGAGAATATTCTTGTTTTGCTGGGTTACAACGACATATCTTTTTCGTAAAATATAACAACCGTAAATCTGTTTTCTTATGAGCTGTGCAAAGGAATTTTTGAAAGAAAATTCCAAGTTTATTCTGTTGATTTTTTCAATTTTTGACCTTCGATGAACCCGAAATGACCAAGCCTGAAGAGAACCTGTTTGATGACTTTTTGATTATCACTTTTGTGTATGTTGTTTAATTTGAACAAACTGTTCAATATTCTCTCTTGATCTTCCTCAAATAACTTATATTTAAATTTAAGCTAGTTGATTCGTACTTACTATAGTTGAGTTTACTTAGGTTCAAACTAGAGAAACTCAATATACGATTACCATAGCCTAGTTTTGTTTATTTTGTTACCATACCATTTACATGAAATGTGTCTGTTTATTGGCACTAACCATTGCAATTTGAACATTCAAAGTTTATCGTTTATTTACTGGAAAAAACAAGCTCATCCTGAAGTATAGAAACTACTTTTAATAAAAAGAAATATTGTTTTTTCCAAATCAAACAATTTCTCAATCAAGTAAACAAAGAACTAAACTAGGAATAAGCATACCCAATTATTAGGTTTGCAGATCAAAAACTTAGCAAAAATGGTATTATTTGACCCTAGCCCTTGCGGAAACTGTAGATATATTAATTTCCAGGTCTTTGTAAAATCTTAAAATGTACCTAAATTTTCTTTTATTTGCAAAACTAAAAAAAGAAACTAGGAACACCACGAAGAATTTTTGTTCACAGGCTACAAATAACTTAAAAACCTCATATTTAGCCAGTCATTTTTGATATTTTAAGAGTTGAAATACACACTATGAGTATCCACTTGAAACATTCTATTTGTGAGTAAAAGAGGTTGAAAATCTAGTTGTCTAGTGTTTTGTCTTCAACGATGTCCCTATTCTATTTCCATAGAACCAAGATGATCAGAGCTTGTACTTTGAAAGCAAATATTAATACATTAGCTAACTCAAGAAATGATCCCAAAATTCAGTTTGGCAAAATAAATGTTGAATCACATAATCATAGCAAGCTAATGAGCCAAGATCGCTGCTCATACAAAGTTGACCTTAAGGGTTTTGAAATAATTTACAGTACATTGCCATCCATTCCAAGCTATTTGTGAGATATATATGTTGGATTCACAATAAATATGAATGTAGAAAAAATTGTTAAGGGCACTGTTTAACAATGTAATTTCACTTTGGAAACTAAGAAGTACGTATTGTTTGTATTTATTGAATAACTCAAATACCATAATCGGACTGAATCAATATAAACAAAAGGTTTACAATCAGTTTTATTTATCTGAACAAAATTTACACTTTCTGAAGCAAAACCATTAAACACTTTCCAGCAGTTCAGTTAAAGGGTTCGTTTCATTTATAATACAAATAAAGCTTCTAATAGTATAAGCAAAATTCAAACTAATTTACTTGACCTTTAGGTATATTGCGGCATATTCAAAATCGCCATAACATAAGACGAATTAGGATTTATAATTTCGTATAATTAAGAAAGGTTTTGCTTTTTCTTTTACTTCTGTGCTTAAGATTTTACTTCAGAAATACAACTTTTTAATCTATCAACAACAACTATGCTCTACAATTAAACCCTCGACCAGTTTTTGGAAAACCCCATAAACTTACTGGTTGTCGAATACTTTTTCAGATTATTTTTATTTCTTTATGCAACAAGAATATATAATTACTGTCTTTACCCACGTTGTTTATTAACTGGCGCTAATAATTTTAGCCTTTTTCGAATATTTCGAAATAATTATACCCAATTGGAAAATAGAGTCAGCTTTCTTAATTCCTCAAATGAACGGCTATTTGGAGTAAGGAAAGCCAAGACAAGTGCCAAAATCACCAAAACACGTTTTTTTTTTTTCAAATAAGCTGGTTGAAAGTTACAACCCTTTGGATATTTTAGCACTCTTTATTGGCTTGGCTTACAAAATAATTGGTTTTTGTAGAAAAAGAATGTAATTTTTGTCTCGAGAATAGGACAATTTCAAACTATTTGCTGAATGTCACGTGGTGGTTTCTTATTCTTATTTTTATTTTTCTACATTTTTTTTTTTATATATGGCCATGAGCAATTTTTTTTTTTTTTTTTTTTTAATTTGCATTATTTTCATTGTCTCTTTCCTTCTTTCTTTTCTTCTTCATTTTATCTGGTGTTGTTTGGCATTCGCAGCAGCATTTCTTAGCGCTGAGCCTCAACATCAGCGGCCAGAAACTACTTATAAGAGACAGAATTCATAAAGGTATTTCCACTAAAGACCAATTCACATGTGGATCCGTTTTCTTTGGAAAAACCGATATGTCCGGTCAACGACTGAGTTTATTGAAGATGTGGCAGACGCTGCGCTTAAAGAAAATAAAAATACATCTTCTTCTCGACCTCTTTTGGTTTGGCAGGCTATAGTGAGAAACTTCAAGAAGCTTAATTTCATTAAAATCCATTGTAAGTAGCTTAGACGAATAAATTTATGTATATGTCCCAAGTATTAAATTAAGTTTAAAAAACCGTTGAATATTTTGAACGCTGTAAAACCGTTGTTGAAAACAACAAAAATAGGATATTATTTTAAGATTTTTTGATGATTAACATGTTTTTGATTTTTAGATATGTACCTACTTGTTATGATTTTTGTTTCTTCAATTCTCATTTATCCCTCGAAAAACATCTCGTACATTGATTCTCTTTATTTCGGTACCAGTATTTGCACACAAGGAGGTCTTGATCCTGTCAATCTAAACATTCTCAATACCTGGCAGCAGTTTGTTCTCTATTTCATACCAATGTTCACAAACCCCATATTCATCAATACCATTGTAGTCTTTGTACGTTTATTCTATTTCGAACGTGAATTTAAAGACATCAGAGCACGCTCAAAAGAACAATCTCGATATCGCCGAAATTTCACCCGTGAAATGACTTTGGCTTCTGGGGTAGATCCAGACCAAAATCTTTTCCAACGTATCAAAAGAACATTTACACATGAGAATACCCACAACCATCTTGGTAAAAGATACCCAACTGGAAGGCTACAGCTTTTATCCCAAAGAACAAGATCACATAGCATATACACAAACGAAAATAAGAGTCTTGACAATCGTCGTGACTTAGAATATGGATACCGGATACCAACATACTCGCGGTCAGAGGGAAACCCTGTTGTTATCAATCCTGCTTATAACGACGACAAAATCAATAGTCAAAATGGGATATTTTTAGAAAGCAATTCCAATCTTGCTCCTCCTCCGCTTCATGAGAGAGCTATTTCTTTTAGTGCTTCTGCCCACCGCCCCTCTGAATTAAAAAACCATGCATTGTCTCACAACAACAATGATGATGATAAAAGCAAGCAAAATCCTTCATTTGCGCCTGCAATGAGTGAGCGAGATATTCGGTTTGCTGATCTTCCGCGGCCTCCCAAACCTTCAACTAGTAAACTTCCTCCTCGTAGTGTTCGCCAGAACTCAATTCATGCGTCTGATATTGCACGTTCTATTATGACACTTGAGCGTCGAGACCGTGAAGCGCGAGCAGCTCGTGAAGCTCAAGAATATGCGAACTCATTTTCTAGAGATGAAGATGGAGATGCTCCACTAGTAATTAAGACGGTTCAGGAAGTAGAGCAAGAAGAAGAAGAGAGACAAAGAAGGCGGCATCAGCAACAACAACAGCATCAGCGAGAACAAAGGCATCAGCATCAGCGACATCATCAACATCAGCGTGAACAAAGGCATCAGCATCAGCAACATCATCAACGAAACCAGCTATCCCAACAGTATAAGCAGCAAAAACCTCACAGTTTTAATCGATGGGATTTCCGTCACAAACGACAGCCTGACAGTGAAATTTTGGATACCAAGCAAAAGCTCCATAACTCCCGCATGTCTCTAGCATCTTTTCTAAATACAATCAGCACAGATAAAACGGCGTGTTCTGATAATACTGACAATGTATCATCAAGATCAGGGTTTAATCCAGGAAATGCGAATGATGGCGAAGAACATGATTATGAGCAAGATCGTGTCTATAACCCTGAAAGAGATCATAGCGTATCGGATTCTAGTTTAAGTGATGATGATGATAAATACAAAAAAGCTTCTGAAATTTCGTTATTCAAAAGAGCCGCTAATAGCACCAATAATACGCTATTTGTCGATGAACATGACCAAACTTCATCTTTTAACACTGGGACTGGAATAAGCTCAAATGATACCAACACTTCTAAGAAAAAGGATGATACAGAAGCAGATACTGATCCAAACGAATGTGCTGTGGATGATGATGATGATGACGACGAAGAAGGAGGCAATGGTAACTCAGATATAAAGAAAAATATAACTGAAATTGCCGAGAATGTTAAAAAACCTCTACTACGTATTGTAATACCAAATACCCCAAAACCTAGTGCCGTTCGCTCAGCGGTTGAAGAATCTTCTAAGACTCGAAGCGTTAGCATTTCAGAACCAGAAAAACCCAATCGATCAAAAGGCAGATCCTCCAGTCATTCAGCAAACATCTCATCAATTAGCTCGTCCTTAATAAGTCACACCTTCAGCAAAAAATCAAGACGGCCATCTTCTTCTCCGCAACCTCCTTCATTTTTGCGACGCTTCTCGTTTGGCAGCAATAGCGCTGATGCTTCAAGTAGTGGGTTTAAGCATTTGCTAGGGGTTAACAGTTTTCCTCGGGCTAGAGCTAGGTCTACTCAATGTGATGATATTGATGAGGTATTAGACAACGAGTCTATGTGCAAAACTGCCCAAGAAACAGGTGAAAAGGAAGGGGAGGAAAAGGATACAGATGTGAAATTGCCAACAACAACGATATTTAAAAACTTTTCCTTTGGGAGCGGCAGTAGTAAACCGCGAGCTAATTCTACAGCTACAACAACTGAAAAAGCTATTAGCAGTGATCCTGCCAGCGAAACTCGAAGAGTCTCATTTCCTAAGCATGAAGAGAGACCAAAGCATAGGCGTACCAAGTCTCACAATATGTTGATTAATTTTGCACGCAGACATTCTACGGCGTCAAGTATTTCTGATAACGATGAAAATATTCTAGATATGCTCAAAAACTCGACAGTTTTAAAACTAAAAGAAAAAGCTCGAGCAAAAACATTGGATACTACAAAAATTAAGGAATCGAATAAAATGGAGCGCAGCAAATCGCTTGATAAGATGTTGACTGAACGCAAACTCAAAAACGCTGGCTTTATACATGAAAAAGTGCAAGAAGTAGAGCATAACGATGATGAGGCTGATGGTAATTATCGACCTCCAGGGCTCAGTTATCCTGACACGGCGTTTCCACGATCAGCAACTTCTGAATCACATGGAGATTTAGATTTTCAAGATCTTTCGCGTGTTATGAGTTCTAACTACTTGTCATATCAGCCAATGGTTGAAGGTAACTCTGTATTTGTAAACCTTAGTGATGAGCAAAAAGAAGAACTGGGTGGAGTTGAGTACCGTGCACTCAAAATTCTAGCTAAAATTCTTGTAGGGTATTTTATCGGCTGGCATGCCGTTGCTGTCATTTTACTCTTACCCTGGGGTGTTACATCTGTCAAGCACAGTGAAGCTTTTAACAGTCAAGGCTTTTCGCCAGTGTGGTGGGGATTTTTCACAGCTGCATCCTCATTCAACAACTTGGGTCTCACACTTTCACCTGACTCAATGGCCAGTTTTTCTACTTCGATTTACATTTTGATTTTTGTGCCCTTTTTCATGATTATTGGTAATACTGGATTTCCCATTTTTTTACGGTTTATTATCTGCATCATGTTCAAAATCGCGCAGCCCTATGGTCGTATGCGTGAAACACTTGGGTTTTTGCTCGATCATCCACGTCGTTGTTTTACGTTACTTTTTCCGTCAGGTCCTACTTGGTGGCTGTTTGGAGTGCTTGTGGCACTCAACATTTTAGACACTGTTCTGTTTTTGGTTTTAGACTTAGGCAAAGGATCTTCAGTGCAAGCTATTCCTGTTGGGTACCGCATCATGTCTGGGTTTTTTCAGTCCGTTGCTACACGTACTACTGGATTCAGCATCCTTACGATAACTGATTTGCATCCTGCTGTCATTGTTTCTTATACCATCATGATGTACATTAATATTTTCCCGGTTGCAATGTCTGTCCGTCATACAAATGTGTACGAAGAACAAACATTGGGTTTGTACAGTCCTCCTACTAAAGCAAATTTTAAAGGTGAAGATGGTGATAGCGACAATGAAGATGAAAACGATCCTGTTGAGTCAGAACGCTCTAAAAACTTTACTGAAGTGACAACACATTTGATGCGCCAACTTTCTTATGATCTGTGGTTCATGTTTATTGCACTTTTCATCATTTGTATTTCAGAACAAGGCAAAACTATTAACGCAGGTGAAAACATTCCGATTTTTAACATTTTGTTTGAAGTCACATCTGCATACGGCACAGTAGGCTTGAGTACGGGATACCCTGGCGTAGACATGTCTTTGTCAAGTCAATTTTCTGTCATTGGAAAACTCGTAATTATTGTCTTGTTATACCGAGGACGCCAGCGTTCTTTGCCTTATGCCATTGACCGTGCAATTATTTTACCAACACACAAGATGTTGGCCAACGATAGAAAACAGGAGCTTGTTGTACGCAACAGGACTATTTCGAGAATGCCGACAATGAGTACGAATAACCGTGTGGGAATGAATAGACCGATCTACTCAATGGCAAGCGGATATTCAACAACGACCAGTCTGAATAGTAGAAGGCCATGGAACCAAAATAGCAATATGAAAAGGCATGATGCAATAGGAACAGCTCGAAGTATGGGTAGTATGAGCACTAGAAATAATGGAAATACCTATGAGCATACTTATGAGGATACTTATGATAGACAGTATTCTTCCACCCAAGGTTCTTTGGATTCTTTACCACGACTGCACCGCACAGTAAGTTTTGGAAAAAGCTCAAATAAACAAGAATACTTGGAGCATCCAACTACACCCTCTAGAACTTTTAGAACTGAACCTTGTTTTGAATCTGCCACTGAGCATGATACCCAAGGCATTTCACACGATTATAATGAGCATCCTAAGGAATGCAACCACTAGCATTGGGAAAGATAGTAGACAAAACGAAGAGCTAAGTATAATAGCCCTTAACTTCTTTCTCTTTCCGACTTTCTTCATATTTATACAACCCGCATGCAATGTGTACATTTTTTAAGAAAAGACTTTTGTATATTTGTTTATGTTATGTCAATTTTTTATTGTTTGTTATTTATTTGTTTTTTACCTTTTTTTTCGAATTACCAAGTTTATTATTTTCCAGTGAAATCAATTGAAAACAAAACTAGTCTATTTAAAGTTCAAGATCTCGAGAAACGAAAAATCACTTCAAAACAGCCGATGCAGTCTAAAAGAAGAATATATATCAATTTGTTTACATTATATAATTGTGATGGAAATTGAATCTAGTATATATTGTTTCAATCGTTGTTGATTTATATTGGCTGAGGGTCAAAGCCAAAAATAAAATACTTTATAGTCAATGTGTACATATCTAATATCTAAATCTTAAAAAAACAAATTAAGCTGCCTTGTTACGGCGGCCAGGGGCCTTGGGTCTGTTAAATCGAGGCTTGTTTTCCATACTAGCTGTTTGAGAACCTGCTTTTGACAACTTCTCCAAGTCAGAATAAAATTCAGCCACGAGTTCCTCGCCATCGTCACCTTCGTACTTTTCAACAATTTCCAATCCAAGCTCTTTTCCTCGTTCAAGAACTGATTTCAAACTTGTTGCATGGATCATACGCTTTTTAACTGGAGTGTTGCTAGGACAAGTATAAAACAAATAAGCTTTTCCGTCGGTATTCTTAAAAAATGTGTATTGAGCATCATTTTTAGGGAAAAATGAACCTGAAAGACGAGAGTCAGAGCTGGAATTGATTTTGACAACAGTCTCGCTGGGCAATTCGATTTGCAATGCAATTGCGCCAAAAGAATCTGGCTGGGCAAGAGTTGTGATATCATTTGCTGCCTCAGGTGAAAAGTCGAGCTGAAACAAAGATTTCTGATTAGCAGCAGAAACTGAAGAAGGTAAGCGAGATTTAGAAGCATCGGTGCCTAACATCTGAGAAGCTTCAAAATGACGAACATCTCTCAAAGATGCTTCTTGCTGTGTCAAGGGAGGAGCCAAAGCTTCATGAGCCAAATGATCTTTCCATCCCTTCACAGAAACTTCTTCAAGCTCTGTCCAAAAGATTGAGGTGCTGGAGAAATTTTCGGCACCTCCTAATTGACGTAACAAGGCTGTAGAACTGCTGGCATACATCATTTTAGATCGCACCTTGGCACAATCAGGAACATAAGAAATCAAAACAAGTGAGTCCGCCTTGTAAATGATGTATCGAGCTTCATCAGCCTTCAAGACTTTGTTCACAGCACTAAAGTCATTTACAAAGTCATCTGAAGCTTCAATTGCGCTTTCAAGATCAATTGACTCTCCATCAATATGTGCCACCAAGGCACGAGTATTGCTGTCACTCACGAATAAGTTGAATGCTGATTGAAGTTTTGGTGTAACTGAATAAAATAATAAGCAAATGTTAAACAAAGCCTTCAATAGAAAATGAAACTACTACCAAACTTTAAACGTACTCGAAAGACTAACGGCACTAGACATTTTGTTGAACTGAATTGAATTAAAGTATACGGAAACAATAAGAGTACAAAAGGGCTCAATTCAAAAGGCTGTGTCGGGTTTGTAAACATACGTGGAAGCCGAGTATGGTGACATCCATGTGATCGCTAGTTACGTAATGGTTTTTTTTGATTTTTTACCAGTCGAATAAATATCAGCCGTACGCATTCCATTGTTCTATTTCTGATATTGGGAAATATGTCTTATTTGTATACTTTTTGATTTTTTTTTAGATTCAACGTTAACAAACAAAATATTGGTTTCAGTATTCCAAATAATAAATTTAAAATCATGTTCAACTTGATGAATCAAATTCAATTCATCATATCAGCAAATGCGAATATGTCAATCAAGAAAATTTTAGAAAAAAACGACATTTGTACTAGTTAACTAGCACAATCTTCTAAATAGCTAGAACTAGTAATGACAACAAGGCTTGACGTGTTTCGCTGGTGTCTAGGTGCTCGAAAATGAACTCACAAGTTTAAATAAGGAAACAAGCCAAATAATATTATTACCAAATATTCATATTTTTTATTTTTGGCGTGGCTATCAACAAAAAAACAATGTTTGAATATATTCTTTTAACGCGTCTTGGTTAAAAATCAAAAGAATGTTGTCTTAGTCATCTGTCTTTGATCTCATAGATATTTATCCATTTGCTACTTAGTGCTTTTGATTTATTATTTACTGTATATATATATATATATATATATATATATATATTCTCGCTTAAACTCGAGACTTGTAGATTTTTTCAAGTAATGTTTGTCAATTCATTAAGATTCATACCAAAACGTTGACGTTTGTTTTCTTTGCTTTTTAAATTTTTAAACCTATTTTTTTTGTCTTGTACCGTGCTGGTTCTTTTTGTAAACATAGATGGACCAACATTTGAAAATGGCTGATCTAGTTCTAAATGCTAATTCCTCAATGAAAAATCAACGATTTCATTCATCGTGTTCATCAAACGACTCTGCTAAAGATTCTTCAACTCAAAGCCCAAGTTTTGCTTTTGAATCACCCCAATCTTCTGCTCCATCTCCAAATCAATATGGTATTCTACAAAAATCATCGACTAGCCCAAAAAATAGTCGTTGTCATAATAATTCAGCTGATTTACTCTCGATACCAAATTTAAATTACCAATTACTTTCGAATTACTCGTCACAAGATACCAATTGGCTTTTTCGTTCTAATCATTGTTCACTTCAGGTTTTTGATTCGCTTTCGTTGGAGTTGTGTGCAAATGATTCTAACCTGATTCGCTTTGAGTCTCACCTTGGTCCATGTTCAAAGACACTCATTCCTCCAAGGCTCCGTAACAACCATGCTGAAAACAATAATGAAAATAATGAGGTCGATCCCTCACTTATGGAAATACCTGTCCCATCAGCAGCTTCTCCAGAAATGCTAGTTGTATACCTTACCTCTCCAACCATTCTCAGTTACAACATACTTTCCGACTTTTTTCTCACATATCGACTTTATATCAATCCATTTGACCTTCTAGAAATTTTATTTGCAAGACTGGCGTGGGCAATCCAGTTTCACCATTTTCACACATCCCATATCCAAAAACTTTGTACAAATTTCCATTTTGCTCAATTCGATCCAAGCTACCCTTCATCTTCTTCTCAATCTATTTTATTATCGCCATCAAGCACCTTCAAAGGCGATACCAATGCTGATCCTACTCCCATTGCTGTTACAGAATACGGTCGTGATGTTGCCGTCAGAACCTTTGTAGCCCTCCGACATTGGGTGCTTAATTATTTTGCTGATGATTTTAAAAATTCTTACGGTATGCAGGACCAGTTTGCTACTTACCTTGATGCGTTATACACATGGGAGCCTATTCATGATCCAACCCACAATGATCAAAATACCAATGATCATAGTAATGTAAACAAAACTCGGGATCCAGTTTTTTTAAAGATTCTAGATCAGCTCAAAGCGTCATGGAATACTCAACGCGAAATATATTGGGACTTGAAACCGTTGCAATCACAAGAAGCAAGACAACTGACGGTTTGTGTTCTGGATCAAAGAAACTCAACACCTAAGTCTTCAACATTACCAAAAGATGAATCTGAATTGGATAAATCAAACAAAATTTCGAGCAATATTGGTCGGTCAAATGCTTCAGACGTTTCTTTTTTTCAAACACCTAATGAAAGAAAAGGCAAATATATAAATTCACCAACACCTGCCCGTGCCTCTTTTCCTTTATTTTCTCCTCCGTCAACCTATAATTCGACAGATGTCACAAACCAACAAATTAAAGCAATGGCTGGCTATCTTATTCGTGGAAAAACGTCTATTGTTCCAAATTCCAATTTTTCTAGTACCTCTTTGAAGTTGCGATCCATCTCGAAGACTCCATTAACTTCTTTGCCTCATTCAATGTCTTCACCAAGTCTAAATTCGTCACCTCAGCCAGTCATGTTGAAATATTTACCTGATTCATCATTAAAAAACTTCAAACCCTCGTCACTTTTACCTCATTCAGCGTCTTTACCTATTCTAACCGAGTCTCATCAGCAACCATCATACTCGTCAAATATGTCGTTCAAACCAAAGTCCAAGTCTGTAGAACCTTTCAAAGCCCCAACGTGCTCTTTTTCCTCAGTGTTTTGCGTTAGTCACAATGATACCCAGAAACCAAAAAACATTCAAAAAACTCAAGCAAATTTTGATAAACTTCCTACACCTCTAAAGTTTCCTAAAATGTCTAAATCTGCCGATGCTCTCTTTTCCTCTTCTCCTATTTTTCCTAACTACACAAGAGACATTTGTCAAAACAAAAATAATACCAAGGCTCTGAGACAAAAATCTGCAACTCTGATAAAAAATGCTGTTGGCTTTTGGAGAAAGGAAATCTCAAGTTCTGAAACAATTTCGGCGCGGGCTGCTGATTCTGCTTCAATTAGAAATCCAGCAAAATCCGTTCTACAAGGTCATTATAAAAATGTATATAATGATGAATCTAATAACAGTAATGAGGAAAAGACTAAGAGAGAGCATAAGATGAATGAGAATAAAACTCGAATTCAAATCGATGTTTTGGCAGCAAGAGAACTCAAAAAGTTTGGAAAACAAGTAAAAGACTTACAAGAGCAAAAATTACAATCACATTCGCAGTCTCGACTCTTAGGTCAGATATTTAAGAAGCCTCAATTATTCTCAAACTCCAGCGAAACCTATTTTCCAAATGTGAATACTGAATTTTCTATCAACAAAAGTGCTAGTAGTCCTTGTTTATCAGCAGTTTTCAAGTCGGCTAGGACAGATAACCAGAACGCAGGATTAACATCTTGTTTACCCTTTCTTGCTGAAGAAAAGATGAAAACTGGTAATGAAAAATATGGTGATGGGCATGATAATAGGACGCACGTTAAAACCCAAAATATTCTGTCTCCAGTTGTACGCAAGCCGCATACTGCTTCTTCTTCTCCCATTGTTTCAAACACCCAAACTTTTGCATCTACTGTTGTTGGTAAATTTTCAGACAAGAATATTATTACTTCGACCTTCAACAAATCATCTCTATCATCATCAGCATCTACTTCTCAGTCTCAAAGCTTCAAAAGTTCTCCCTGCTTGTTACCACCTTTTTCACCATCGAGTTTGGATCATCAACGTCCAGTTTACAGTACCAATGATAGCAATCGTAATTTTGGGCATGCAACCATTGGCGTAAATAATGGGTTTTCAGAAAAAGCTCAAAAATCTTTTTTTAAATCTGCAATACCAAGAAAAGTTGTTCCAGCGCTTGCCCCCAATTCCACAAAGCATGAAACATTTGAGAACGGCGACATCTACAGGGCACATACTCCATCATCAATTTCCAGTTCCGAAACAATTATTCGTCATAAACATTGTGGCGGCAACAGTGGAATTAATCCTGGGTTTCCGGTTCCTGGAACCAGTGAAAGTCCCAATAGTCAAGATGGCGACAGTAGCGTGGTTTCTTTTGAAGAGTCAGATTCATTTAGTGAAGTGCTGAAAGAAGAAAATGAGCGGAGTCAGAAGGAACAGCAAACTCATGATAAGCTTTCAAGTACGCACTCACATGTCAATAATCTTTGTAATAACTTTTTTTCTTTGTCTTGTTCCTCGTCCTTTTTATACCTAGATTCTAAGAATGAAGTCGCGACAAAAGAAAAAAATTGTTCAAACATGCTCAAAAGAAACAACCACACAAAAGGCCAGACCCACGATTTTTATCATAATGAAGGTGACTTTGAAAATTATGATGGAACAAAAAGGGCTATAGTCGTGGACCATGATAACACTTCAGAGATCTCCGGTTTGAATAATGGCTTGGAGCTTAAGACTAGATCTTCAGTCCCTTTATCTGGCTCGCCTTTGTTTCAATCTACGAGTTCTGCTACCAATGATCACACAACACATTCTTCCAGCAATGAATGTGAATTGCTTCTGCTTGAAGATACTGGTATAGAGCTGAGCTTGACTGCTGCTGACATTGGGCTCGAACTTACTCCAGAACAGATGCTTGTAGCACAAAACCAGAAAAGCTTAGAACCCCAAAGAACTCACTATGAAGACTCTTTTGGCAACATGGAGTTACAAAAGCCCACCAGTTTTGTTGATATTGAGGATTTGTCAGTTGTTTCTGCTGGATCAGGAAGCGATGTTTCTCATAAATCTTATCAAATATGTTTAGATTCTGAAAACACTGGACGAATGGGAGCGGTTGAAACTTTACAAAAAGAGGACGAAATATGCAGTGAGCATAAGCGAGGCAGTTTGATGGCATATTTTCAAAACAGTAATGGTAAGAGAATGATCAACAAAAACAGCCCTGGCTTTAGCCACAATAAATATATCATGAAAGCTTGTGAGAACTTTCATTTTTTGAACCCTAATTCTAACTCAAACCAAGAGCTTCACAAAAACTATGTGTTTTTTCCAGATCTTAGCCCTACAAATGTTGCAGAGCTTGCACTTATTCCAGATGACGTACCAGCAGGTGATTTCATGTTGGCAAGAGAGACTGCCTTGAGCAAACTTGAAGGGACATATGATCAATTCAAAACTGGCAATAAAAAAAGTCAAGAGAGTAACAAACTGGCGGAACCCAGCTCGAAATATTCGGCTGGCGAAAAAACAAACGAGTCTCATCAAAATGCAGATTCTCAGCAATCAGAATCTACTAATGAAGATCTTTCGGTTTTGGTTAATAGCAATGACCCTGTTTCCAGTACAATCTCGAAAACTAACCTTGGTGTTAAACCCAAGCCTCTTGTTCTTTCTTTAAAGTCAGATAATTTGTGTGAATCATCAGATACAAAAAATCACACTAGGCCTGTCGATGCTTCATTTGGATCCTTTCGAGTCATTAATACCACATTGGAAATACCCAGCAGAAAGTGCATTTATGACGGCACCAGCATTCAACCAAAAGGCTTGGAAAGCAACAGCACTCCATCGACTGCATCTAGTGGAGGACCTATTTTAAGCGCTTTTTCAACCTCATACCCACAATCCCCAATTACCAGTCCACTGAAAGAAGTCCCTGATATTTATAAAGAGCATACATCTTTGCCTCTTGTATTTCGTCGGCACTCAGAATCCAATAGGCCTTTTGAATTTGAATCCAACACTCATGAAAAAAGAAACATTGCGGATACCGTGAGAGATAGTAGTCAAGAGTCCGATGCTGAGATGGAGAAAACTAAGGCAGCTGCTTTAGCTATTAATTCACCTGTAACTAGCTATGTGATGCCAATGAGTGCGCCTCCGGATATCACGACGTTTGATATTGGCTTAACGCCTTCCAATTCCTCAAAGCCAACACTAAATATTCACTCAACCATATTTACAAAAGACAAAACTGGGTCACTCAAAAATAGTCAAGTCTTTGATCGCCTAGCTAGTCCTGACAACTTTCCGTTTTGTGGGACTGACACACCGCCAGAAGAAGTTTCGTTTTTGAGAGAAAATGAAACTGACAATCACAAAGGTCATAATCGCAGCTCAAAACTTGGTTCAAGAAATAACAAATACTACAAAACAGATCAGGTAAATAGACAGGTTGATTTCAATGATTCTGATCACAACGTTTCTTTTGGATCCGCTAACGACACAAGCAGCATGTGTGATAGTAGCAGATACGGTATGAGCATTAGTGCTTTATGTTGTTGTGCTTGTTGTCGTCGTGCAAATTTCAGTCCTGACAATTCTGTCTCTACTGCAAACATCTTGACTGGCCTATCGTTTGCTTCTTCACCCAGCAATTCAATATCACAGCTTTATAATGAAGCATTTGAAACGCCCAGAACAACAATGAGACGAAAATTTGGTATCCAATCATCTGTACCTGTTAAATTATCCGACGTTCAACCTTTGTCTACCAGCGACAGCTTGGGCTGTTCAGCTGAAAACAATGGCACAAAGCCTTTAACTCAAGTTAATAATTTTTCATCGCTTCCTAGGCTGCCGCTTATTTCAAAAACTGATAAAAATACCTTGCCTAGTTTTTGTCCTTCTTCTCGATTTCACAATGATTTGTTGAGCTCAGACTACAATCAGAGTACTGGTAATAATGTTTGCAATAACTTTCCATTACCAGTTTCTTGTAGTTCATTCAAAAACGACTCTCCAGCTCTTGGAGCTTTGTCGAAGAATAAACAAGAAAAAAGTGGCGCAGGATTAGTTGGAGATAAACAAATTTCCTTGTCTAGAAAAATTTCTTTATTGTTGAGCAGAGCCGGAAGTTTAAACAAAGGCAAGAAAGCTTTTGGTATTGAAGACTCCAATAAAGCCTTTGAATCTTTTAGCAAAAATGAAATGCTGGCGGGAGCTTGGACTGGTGATTCTCGAGAACCTTTATCTATTGTTCAAGAGTCACTTTTGACACAAAGAACGATTTCTAATACCCCGGATGGCAGCTACAAATCAAACTTCAAGGACAAAATGGACAATGAGGTTAGTATTAACAGGATTGAAGCGACTTTGAACCCCAATCTTGATAACAACGTTATTCAGAATACTGTATCTTCATCTTTTGGCTACAACCCACCTAAAATACCTTTAAATATGTCACTCAACAGATTCACTCCTACTTCAAAATCCGCCAACATATCATTTTCTTTACCTCTCAAATATTCGAAAGCTTATAATGCTCACTTTTCAGCTACTGAAAAGTTCTCTTCTTTATCTGCAGGGGCTCAATCAAATGAATTCGTATCCGAACAGTTTTCAAATGAAGATGGCATGTTCTTTGATATCACTGGCCATGAAAGCATCGATTCTTTTTCAACTGGATCTCTTGTTGCTGACGAATATCACATACCATTCATTTTAACTTCTTCTTCTCGCATTCTAGCAGAGCAACTCACCTTGATTGAACGCGATGCTTTTTCTCAAGTCAGTTGGAAGGAGCTAGTAAGTCATCCTTGGAATAAATCCCCTGATACCATCAATAGCTGGGTTTCTTTTCTTTCTAATCATCCAAACTGCCAAGGCACTGAACTTGTCATTTCTCGTTTCAACCTTGTTGTCGATTGGGTCAAGTCTGAAATCCTGTTGACTCGCAATCTTAAAGAAAGAACCGCAACTCTGACTTCCTTTATTCATATTGCCCATCATTCTCGTCGATTACAGAACTTCTCAACAATGATGCAAATTGTACTTGCTTTGTCTTCTTTTGCCATTAGACGGCTTGGTAAAACCTGGGCTTGTATTTCTCCAAATGACCAATTTATTTTTTCTCAGCTCGAAGACATTGTCAGTCCATCACGAAACTTTGAGAAACTCAGAGTAGAGATCAATTGCATAGACACTAGAAAAGGATGTATTCCATTTTTTGGAATATATTTAAGTGATATTGCTTACAATGCAGAGCGTCCAGTTTTCATTGAGCTTTATCCACATAATTCAAATACCCAAGTATGTCCGTCACTATCTAGCACCCAAAATTCTTTCTCAAAGACAACAACGCCATCACTTAGCAATAGTACAAAACTGATTAACATTGATCGTTTTCGTGTCAGCTCGGCTATTGTAAAATCATTTAGCCGTTGCATCGAGTTGTCTCGAAATTATGATTTGAAGCCCAACCATGATATTTTGGCAAAATGTCTTTACATCCACTCGCTCACAGAAGCAGAAATGGATTCTTGTTACAAATACCTTGATCAGCCCTAACTAAAGTTCTGCTTATTAAGTGTGTAATCTGAGGCCATGAAAAATCAATGTTTTTTTTTTTGTATTATTCTTTTTTAGATTGTATCAAAATAACCTTGTTGAAATAAATATAAACGTATTTGTGAAGAGATCATGTTTTTAATAAACATCATTTAGTAAGAAATATAAATGTGGTTTTTATATACAAAAAATTCATAAAAACTTACACTCTTAATGAACTACCTTTCTTTTTATTTTTTGTGTTCTTTGACTACTTAAAGATCTGCTAGAAGCCTGGTGTTAATGTGACTCTATTCGTAACTACACATATGAACAGCTGATCATTACTAGCTCGTGGACAAATAACAAGCCATGTAATAAACCTTAAAGTCAAGTTGTTTGGAAAAAAAAATCATTTCTTCCCAAGCTCTTGAAAGACCTCTTGTTTTACTCAAACCATCATCTTGTTGTCAGGTATTAAAAAAAGCTTGGAATTTTAAATTTGTTGCACAAAAATCTGATTTATCAAAAAAATTATCGACACCAGCAGGACTCGAACCTGCGAGGGAGAATCCCAAAAGATGACCTTGAAAATTCAAGTCTTTCGCCTTAACCGCTCGGCCATAGTGCCTCATGTGAATATCCGCTGATATTGAATTATTTATATCAATATTTTAGAGTTGCCAAGAAACCTCAACATTTTACGAAGTAATTGTCTTTAATTTAACATCAAATTACAAATTAGTGTTATTCTGAATCCAAATTTTGCAATTGGTTTAAAACATATATGTCTATATGATACTAAAGAGCGCTTAAATCCTGTGTTAAATTTCTATAATCCTTGAGCATATACGATTTGAAATAAATTTACTGAGATGGAAAATCAAAATACCAGTTATCGCTTGCTTAAAGTTATGTTACTACCTACAAATCGTTTCATGTGACAACAATTGCTTTTGAAATATACTCCTCCTTCTTCAGCAAAAGAAAAATCCACATGCCTGTTATATTCAAAAAATTTGAATATAGCTTGGTTTACCATATATTTTGCTTGGAAACATGATGATTTTAATAGTTTTTTGTGACCAGATTTTGTTTGATTAATACAAATATGATTATTCTAAAACAGCATCTTTTTTTGTTTACGTCATTGCAATTGAAATTTAGCATGAATATACAATCCTTGTTAGGGATCAACACAAAGCTATTCAAAATTAGCGATTGTAATTCAGACAAAAATCCCCTAAAACTTTGTAATTTGTTTTATTTATAATGAACTTCGCAATTTTAACATTTTTTATAATACAAAATTTCTCATTTTCTGTATGTTTACAATATTGAATTATTTTAAACCTACTAAAGAATGAATTACATTTAATAAGCAAATAAATGATAGCAATTTGTATGTGTTCAAAATGGTTCAAATGATAAAAGGATTTTTATTATTGAATAATTAATTTTATGCCTAATGTTGGCGTCTTTTTTTGTTTGTTTGTGAACCATTTCTATTGCTGTTTTAAAATACCCAAAAAAAAAATAAGAACAGTTGACAACTTTGTTGTGGGGTGAAAGGCTGCTTAATTAATTTTCGTAATGAGAGGTTGGTCAGGAATAAACAAATCTACCTTGATGCATCCATAAACATGTTCAGGGGTTTCATTTTGAGAAGCTGACCAGTATAAGTGGTAAACACCAGACTTACCATAGGGGCAAGACCAAGCATTAGCAGCGTCATTGAGAGTAAGGAATTTACCATTAACATTGGCATTAGGTGACCCTGATGCATGAGATGTTGAAGGTGCATTGGCAGAAGTCCTAGGAATCCAAGGTCCAACAGGATTTCCATTCATAAGATTAACGCCGCTAGCTGCTATATTCAACTGGGTGGCTTTACCATTTGGAGAGCCTCCTAATTTGAGAGCTCCATCTGGGAACACGGTTACTGATGAATGCTGTTTGTCTTGTTCACCAACTGAAACTAACGTTTGTGCCTGTGAGAAAGATCCAATGAATATCGTGTCGTCACTATCTCCATTGACCACCAACTCGTTTTCTGAACTTAAGCAAAGCGGGCGCATATGAAGGTATGGAACCCCTTCACGATATGTCATGACGTTGAATTTTTTTTCTGTATTGGTGTTTTGTTTGGCAGAATCTGAATTGGCATGTGTAGAAGCACTAGCGTATGCTATGTTTACTGAAGTAGGATACTGTGAAGGAGTTGTTATTTTCGTTGGAGAATGTGCTTTGACTACTGGTTGATCCATAGAATTGAAAGGCTTGTTATTAGCATTCGCTGGTACATTTTGAGCCGATGCCAAATATTCAGCAAACTCAGCAAGAATTTCATTTCTGGATTTCAAATCCGAATTGACAAAAATTGTTTTTTCATTTGCGCTCGTTGGATGAGTGGGAGCTAAAGGAAATCCTTCGTGGAACGAATTGAAAAAAGACGAAGCTTCTGATTTGGCTTCTTGTATCGCATCTGAGTAATTGGGAGGTGTAGGCCCTTGTGTGGCTTGTGGAGCTTGTAGACTATCGGTTCTAGCTTGAAGTTGAATTGGAACTGGCATAGCCCTGACGGAAAGAGCAGTTAAAAGACAATAAAGTAAAATATGCATTGTTTCAATTTTTTTTGATTGAAAAATATATAAATATTGAAACAAGAAAAATATAATAAAGACCAGAAATTGTTTAGTATTTATATCAAAACCAGGATTTTTCATGTTCACGTTTACATTTGAATACAAAATCTCAAAGAGCACACATATTGACTACAAATTTTCTGGCATCAACATGAAATATTTAGCGCACTCAATTTTAAATAAAATATTAGATGATATCAGGTTACTTTGAAGCCTGCTAGTAGTTTTTGCAATTGAAGCTTGCCGTGTATTTTAATAAATGGAAGCTTATAGATTATATGCATTGGTGATGTTCATGCAACAATTCTCACATAGAATTCATTTCACAATTTTGTTATCTGTCTATTAATTTCTGCATTAAATTAATAAGATAAGAACATGAAGCTCAGAATATTTGTTTGTTTTTTTGACTTTGCCAGTTAATTACTAGAATTTACACATGACAGTGTTTGTACCTGGCATTGTGTACGGAGTCTTTTCAACTAGCATTACATTGTTTTTATGAAAGAGAAGCCAATATTTACGGATATCCATATTAATTCAATAAAAACTAATTGAGCTTTGGTAGCGGCATTTTATTTCCTATTTTTTTTTCTTTTTTCAAGATTTGTAGATTAAAACAATATCCAGTTTCTTAATAGCGATAGCTTTAGATCATGTGATTATCATGCTAATAAGTTGTTTACATATCATCCTCTGATCTTGATTGATATTTTGACAAGCCAAAACCCATCATATTACCAGACATCACGATTTTGAGACTCGCTCAAAACTATAAAGTGAAACTTTGAGCACGCAAATATTTTCTGGAATGGAGAATCCCGCTCTAAAGTATTCATCCTTGTCAGTTTTCTCATCGTGTCGATAGTAGATTTGACTTTTGGCATGTTGGAAAGCTTCTAATAAAAACCCTTGTTAATATATTTCTCCCTGATCCAACCTTCCTTATTTTTCTACAATTACCACGAACTATCAAATCTTTTTGAGCAATTGTATTCTTTAAAGATTTCTTTATCTAAATCTTGATTGCAGGAATTGTTTAGTTCTATTTTTAAATACTTGATTCCTAATAATACATCCATCACAGGTTTTTTTTTTCGTGTGTTGAATATAATCGAAGCCCGTTCAGTTGACTGAAGTCATTCAAACCGAATTTTTTTGTTTGTTTCCTTTTTGCTATTTTTTTTTTAGCAGCAAGAATTTTGTTTTCCTGCTTTATTATCTAATCCCAAATATCTATCACGAGCAATTGATCAAAATGGCTCAAGCGGTGCGACCTCAAGTTCAAAAAGAAAAGGTCAGCATTAATCAGCCTCCTGTCCAACAACAAGAAACTACTCACTTGTCCAGCTTGGAGCAATCTTCAAAAGCTCTACAGGATGTTCGCCTTCATCCTATGACGGAATCAGACTCAATTGTGTTTGTTAAAAACCTTGTCTCTGCATCAATTGGAAGCCTTGCTTTTTTACGAGGATTGTTTAGCAGTAACAATTTCGATGACGATTATTTCAAACCGCCTGATGACGACTCTAAGAAAAAATCAAAAGGAAAGGACTTGCATGTCAAAAGACTCAAAACGGGCATATCAAAGGAAGCTGATATTTTGAATGCTTGGATCGTAAGTACTGCCTGTTTTTTTTTTTTTATGGCCACATACTTTTAAAATAAAGAAGTTAACCAAGCTTTTCATTATGAATAGGAAAATGGAGTATATGATGCGTTGAACAAGCGTTATCTGCAAAACATCATTTTCACAATCTTCGCAGATCCAGAGAAACAAGCTGATGATTTTGAGATGTATATCTTTTCGTTTAACTATTCCAATGATAAAGTTATCATGGACTTTGGATCAAACTTACCTGGAGATTCTAACAAGGAATTAGATCCAACAAGTTATCAAAGTACGCTATTTTAATTGTTTGCTTTTGCTTATATTTACATCTCTTTTGCTAACCTGGTTTTAAAACATAGATGCGGCTACAAATTTGTTTGCCCTTATTCACAAATTTCTTTTAACAACCCAGCATTTTGGGCCATTAGCTCGTAAGTATCATTAGACAAAAACCTATCAGTTATTTCAACAAATGAAATCATGCTAACTTCATTGTTTAGCGACTCGTTACGCGTCTATGAAACTCTTATATACACCCAATACACCAGCAAATTATCAGCCTCCAGATTTTCAAGACTGCACTGGCTCGCAATCAGCTATGAGCGTACTAGTACGCTCAGACGAAGATCTGGATGTTCATCCGATTTCAAAGCAAGCAATTTTAGGAAACTTCAATGTTTCAGTAAAAATCGCGACTAAGGGTGTAAGTTTTAAAAAAAACACCAAACGAAGAGCTGGAAATCAGAGAGAAGCTGGTACTCCTCAACAGCATAATAGCGATCCTGATGTGGTGGTAATTACAGAAGAGCAAGATGATGAGAGGCAAAAAATATCTGGTAATACCAAGAAAATTACCGATGACAATGCAGGTGATAAGAAATCAGAAAAGAACCAAAACATCGAAGCTCTAGACGTTTCAACTGAACCTGAGTTGAAAATTAATAAGAACCTTGATCGCACAGTACTAAATGAAAAGCCACCGTTTTCTGGAGACAACGAGGATACTCAAGGAGATCTTTTTGATGCTACAATTCCTAATAATGGATTTAAGGTACCGTCTTTACCAGGGGCGCCAAAAACACCCGCCAGAGGTAATCACCGGGTTGAGCGTGGACCTACAATTGGTTCTTTTTCTCGAAAAGAACCTCTTTTATCTACAGACAAGAAGTATGCTGAAGAAATTCCAAATAGCCAGGCACAAACTGAAAGTCAAATTCATTTGAATAAGGAGTTACTGGGAATGATTGAAAATGAGCCACAAGGCGAGGAAATTCCGCCAACCCAATTATCTGACCCTAATCAAAACAATGAATCACCTGATAAAAAAGGAACTGTGGATTCAAATGATAAAGCTTTTCGTTCCTTGGATTTCAATGAAAATTCTAATAGCCCACCACTAGATACAATCTCTGAATCTGATTCAGAAGGAGAAAGCGTTTCAAATAGTTTTGGCGCCTCTCATTCATCACTTAAAAAGACAAGAAAAGCAGGTGAAATTGAAGAAGATCTTGGACAGTCTTCTCCTGTTTTCGAGAAAAAGCGAAGAGTACTTGAGAAGCCATCTTCTCAGTTGAGTAACGCAGGTATGGATGAGTATGATTCTTCTGGGCTCCCCGAACCTATCAAGAAAACCAATAGCTTGTCTTCTTCTAGCTCCAGCTCTGATTTCACTTCTTTTATTCCTGAATACGTTGTTACCAATGACGAAACACATCGCTGTATTTGCAACCAGACTTACAATTCATTTTTTCATTGGATAGAATGTGAGAAATGTGGATACAAAGTTCATGCTTACTGTGAAGGGTACTTTACTAATGCCGACTTTACGGACCCACGTTTTGTTAAACTCTCAGAGTGCTTGCATTGCCAAAAAGAGAGTATGGGGTCAGATTTTACTCACTCAATGACTGAGCTTAAAAGTTTGGGCATTGAACGAAAGTTTGTAGGGCTTCTCCTTGAATATTTCCTTCAATCACAAGACAAAGATCTTAAAGCCTTGGATATCTTTTTGTATGACGATAAAAAGACTGTTGAAAAAGTTTGTCGCGATCTTTACATCTCGCCAAGTCATTACGGAGAACTAATAAAAACTTTTACAACAGATGGATTCTTTGTTGAGCTTAGCGATAAAAATGGTGATCATTTAAGCGGTAGTGATTCGGACCAAGAAGGTCCTAAAAAAGTCCGTGGACTCAAATTTGCTCCAAGAAAAATTAAAAAGTATGCAAATACTTATTTATACCCAGGTCCTGAAAAATTTACGTGTAAAAACATGAGAAGGTATGATCTAGACTGCACAGTCAAAATCATAGATGCTTTGAAAACATGTCGTTTGATTTAGTTTTTTTCCGCCTTTTTTCAGCAATGAAGAATTACTTTTGAACGCTGATCTTCTTTTCAATGTTGTTTGCTTGTTTGGCTAATATTGATTTATTTTTTTTTTGTTTAAAACTTTATACAGATAAAAGCATATACAACATTTGATTTTCACAAAGTCGTGTTTTCCCAATATCTCTTTTGTTTTTATTTTGCCTATTCTTATCATCATCATGTTCATTATTATTTTGCTTTTAATCTCAAGGTTTATTTTTTTGTACATTTGTTGCTTTAAAATATGTATCTTTTTAGCTAGTCATCAATAAAATAATATTTGCAAAAGTAGATAGTAAATGAATGAAAATCCTTAAAGAGGTTAAGCATTTTGGTTTTAAAGAATATTTTCAATGTTTTAATAGTACTTTTGGTAAGCAATTCAATTAAATTTATTCAAGGGTTAAAAAACTATATAACATAGGCGTTGTACCAATTCTTTTACAGATTGTCTTATATAACTTCAGCAATTTGTAGATTTTCAAAACATCAATTCTTAGCCTGTGTCTCTGTCAGCCCGAACATGACCCCTAATACTGGCTTACGAGGAAAAGGAAAGTCATTATCGAAAAAAAAACTTTTATACTCATTCCATTTGGCATTATGAACACTAGTTTGAAATTTTCCAAGTTTTCACAAAAGTGCCAAAACTATTGAAAGTTCAATATATTAAATTATTTTTAGACTCTTTTCAACAAAGCCTTGCTAGCTCAATCGGTAGAGCGTGAGACTCTTATACAGTCTTCGTTCTGAAGTAACTTGAAAGTTATCTCAAGGTTGGGGGTTCGAGCCCCCCGTAGGGCTTTATTTTTTGCTTCTGTGCCCGTTTGCAAACTGATATTTTTTTTAGGTGTAGATAATTGTAAACAGAAACGTAAAAAAAAGTGACGATAAGGGTTTGAATATTACCAAGGCAACAGTTTCATGGAAGAAGTATTGGCATAGCCTGGGAGCAGTCTAAATAAAGCCCATACACAATAAAACAAACTGGCAGTTATAAAACCCGGAAATACTACAAGACATAAAAGCACACTACAACAGTAAAAGAAAGACAGAAATGCAAGTCAAGTTTGTAATGATGAAGTTCATTTTGTTTTTACGCTATATGCTTTATATGCCATTTTTTTGCGTCTGTTGAAAGAGTTCATGGAGAAACCAATACAAATTGCATTGTACTTGTTCCACCAACATAGTAGATTTAAAACCATAGATTAGTCTATGAGTGTTTATTTGGTTTTAACCATCTCTGAATCAACAACAACTACTACACTTCTGTGAGGAGACAGCTGTGAAATCAAACTAGTCTAGTCATCGGTATAGATTCAAATACTAAATACACGTATCTTTCAATCAATCAATCAAGAAAACAATTGGCTCGAGATGTCGAAAAAAAGGACATTTACATACGGAGAAACAATCACTCTTACCATGAATTATAGATAGAAAAAAAAAGAGTATGGGTATGATCATTTATTCTAGGAGATAGCTGTTCCACTTAGGGGAATACAAAAAAAAGCTCGTTTTTATCCAATTCTATATCAGTCTAACTGATTTTTTTTAGTTTTTTTTCAATTTTTTTTTTTAGTTTTTTTTTCTTTGATTTTGGTAATGGTTTTTGTTTAAATTATTTTTTTGGGTTTTTTTTGTTTTGTTTTTTTACAAAAAGGGTGAGTAGGTGACTGAAACGGGAAAGGGCTACGGCTGGGCTACTGCGGGAAATGCAGGAATGTGAGGTTTTTTTGTGAAAGGTTTGAACAACTTTTGGCATTGTTTGAAATTTTATTTGAGCTTTTTTGAAAAATTGTTTTAAATATCTTCATGAACGACACTGTTTCAAAGAATTTATGAAAAAAAAAAAGTGGAAAGAGGAGTAAAGGAATAAAAAACAGAGAATATGTGATGACTCAAATGAACCAGAGGTTGGATATAAAAAGGTTCCCAAGAGAATTAAGTTTGAGCAGGTCCATTAGAACAGTCTAGTGAATGTCTACAAAACACTCTTGATTGGTTATAATGCCTTAAACGTTTGCGGTATAAAATAACAAAAAGCTAACTTTTGTTTCCGAGCAATTGACCAAACCAGATTGAACATTCCTGGTTTGGAAAATAAGCGATGGTTGTGAAATAATTATGTATATCAAGGAGGTGTTAGTTGAATTCTTTTTTTTCTCTTATTTTACTTTGTTTTGGGAAATTGGGATAGGCCAATGTGTACCTGGTTATGATTTGAATGAAATGCGTTACTATATACTTAAAGTGTAGAAGTCTAGAAGATATAAATCTCAGTAATTCAATAGAAAACGAACGTTAAATATTCAATAAATCAATGAAATAAACTAAGCAGTTTCGTTTCAATCGATATGCTGTGAATTGTTTGGCTTGGTTTTTTTTTATATATATAAATACCAATGTTTTTGTAATAAATATGAGTTATGGAATGCGAGATGATCATATTCAAGGCACAATTATAATATCCAAAGCATTTGAAAAGAATGATGTGAGGTAGATAACTGACATGAATGAATGTAACATGCATACGTCCACCTTTCAAGCATTAATTCTGCTTCTTGAGCCTTTTTTATATATTCATTGTCTAAACACCTCAAAGCTTTCAATATGTTAACCATGATAGATGAATCAAAGACCCAGAACACAATTCCAGATGTTTTGTATGTAGCCTCCTGCGATGTATTTTAGAGATTATCACAATTATTTAGTATCGTCGTTTCGGATCAATCAAACCGGAATTACAATACGTCTGTTCCTTCCATTTATGAAACATCCAATTCAAGGGAAAAAAAAAGTAAACACCTTAAACCAGTCAAAAGTCTAACAAGAACCAACATTTTGACCCAATTCCGATACTTGTTTAAATAATGCTTTAAACAATCGTTTAATTTATATATTATTATTATCAATATCTTTTTAAACTAAATAGTAATAAAGCAACCCTTTCCCATAACCAAGTTGGTTTGTTTTTAGCTTTTGACGTGAAGCGACACGCGCCGAAAAGCGCTATTTCGGGCGTTTAGGAGCATGTTCCATTCAACCAATGTTTTTTTTTTTTTTCATTTTTTTGTATTGGAGGAGGAGGAGAAAGAGTATTGGCGCTTAAGATTGGAATTTATATATATTTTTCGCACATACATTTTGGCTGTTTTTTAGCCCCTTGTTTTCATTTTTTGGTTTTTTTTTTTTTTTTTTTTTTTTTTTTTTTTTTTTTTTTTTTTTTTTTTTTTTTTTTTTTTTTTTTTTTTTTTTTTTTTTTTTTTTTTTTTTTTTTTTTTTTTTTTACATTTCTTCTTTTTTTTTCTTTTATTCCAGAAATCTTTTGGTTTTCTTTTTATTGAAATTTCTGAAATTTTTGAAATTTTCATTGTTTTATGAGCCTTTTAGGTTTTGTTTATTATATTTGAAATATTTCAGAGTTCAATAATGGTTGATGGTGAAATACTTGCACGTCGTGCAGTTTCTAAAACTGTTGATCTGATTAGTTTGATAGCTCGTCACGCATCTAATATTGATGGAACCTCGTCAACAACTACAACCTCTACTTCGTCTAGTGCCTCAACTTCATGTGCACCAAACGATAGCAGTCCTCGATGCGAGCTTCCCGCCAAATCCAACAGTGGTATAGCAATTGGTCTGGGTATTGCAATTCCTGTTTTTGTTGCTTTTGTCATGTTTGTGGTATTAAGTATCAGACATCGTCGTTTAGTCAAGAAAGAAGATGAAGAAGCAAGAGCTATTGAAGATAACGATGACGGATTCACCAAAATTCCTCTCAAACGTTCAGAAGCTACGCTAAACGGCAACGCTTACAACAATTCCAGAAATTTCGGTAGCAATGACCCCAGAACACCTCGTGAAAAAGACCAGTTTGATGGATATCCTCAACCGCCTCCACCAGCATTAGGATCCAAAGCCAGTATGACTACACTCGCTGAAAACCCGTTTGAAACCCCAGGATCTTTGTACCAGCTTCCAGAACTTAACCCTTCTCAAGCATCATTGAGTACTTATGATCCCTTTGAAAAATCCCGATACCCGAATTCAGAAGATGTCCAGGAAGGAAAAACTCCAAAGTTCACGACTAACCCATACGGAGCTATGAACTCGATGAAATATGCCTCTAGTCAACAAGCTTTGAATTCAGCATCCACTACTAGTTTACCATCAAACTCTAGAGCCCTTACCCCCAGTAACAATAATAGCAGCAACAAAAACGGCAATAATGATTACGATCATTATCTTAACCATAGTAATAACAATACAGGTTATGACAACTATCAGAAAGATACCCGGAAAAACGACAATTCTCCTCCTACCCCTCCCGCTCCACGCCGCACGTCGTACGAAGAAACATCCAACCTGTCTAAAGTACCGACACATACACCTTCTACGGCTGTAGCACCCCAATTCCCTGCTCCTGAAACTGCTTCCAACGTTTTCAGTGAGACGGCAGAGTTGCCCTCAAAACCTCCATACCAATCTTCACAGGAGGACGAACCTTCACGAAAGCAGGAGGAAATGCCTCCACGTGCCCAGAAAGGGGTACAATTTAGCCAAGAAGACATTGAAAAAGATGAACGACAGCAAAACGCTGGCGATAAAAATGATGATTATGATGAACATGAAATGAGTAGCGAGAAAAAGTTGAGTCGTTCGGATACCAAGAATTTCGATAGAGTCAAATCTGTTTATAAAGAATACTTTCCTTCAAGTATGCATTCTCCTGAACACAAGGCTCAGGAAATGAATGATCATGTGCCAGAACAGGACTTGAGTGGAGAGTATCAGAATACTCATGACCAGGGCCATTATCCCGAGCAGCATGGCCAGCAGGCTTATTATGATCCTCAGCAACAGGGTTATTATGACTCTCAGCAGGATTACTATGACCCTCAACAACAAGGCAATTATGACCCTCAGCAACAAGATTATTATGATTCTCAACAACCTTCTGAAAGACCTAATAATCTTGCGATTGACACTTCCTTGCCAATGCCACCATCTGCTCAAGGCTGTCCTATAACTCCACGAACTATTGATTCTCAAGCATCTGTTCGCTCCAATGGAGGCCATGTTGTGCACACTCGTGTTAACAAGATTGAACTCTCTGCTTTGCCTGTTCCTCATAACCTTTCAGACAATGTGTCTGCAATTGAGTACAGCAAGATTAGGCGCAACTATGAAAATAGTTCGACGTCAAGAGCCGCTTCACCTGCGCCTGGAACTCCAGGATCATCATCTACTGGAGCAGGAGGGCCAGAAGGATCCGCATATTCACCCTTTATTCCAGTCTACAACCCACTTGACAACAACTTGATGTACCCCGAGCACGACGCGGTATCATCAAACGTGCCACTACCCTCACCAGCTCAATTACGTCAAAGTATCGCGTACATGACCAATTTAGAGTTCCAGCGACCCAAAAAGTACAACAACGATTTGTCAGACTCGTTATCGTCACCAGGCTCTTCTACAGTGCCTGGCTCGGCGTCATCATTATTGTCGCCTGGCGACGGACGTCCTTCGACTCCAGCAGGCGCAAGAGCCATGATTGGAATTGCGCCCCGAGTAAGACCTCCTTCCGAGCTTGTTCCTGATTCTAAGACCCAGTTTGAAAAGTTGAGACCTACTATGGAGATGAGATAAATGTACTTTTAATTTTTTAGATTCTTTTTTTTTATTTTTATTTTTAGTTTATTTTATATTGTTTTACTTTCTTTTTTATATTACTTTATTCATGTATTTAGAGTTTGATTTTTCTTTTCTTTCGGAATTTGCTTTATATCTGTTTATATTTCCTTATGTATTACTATTATTACTATTATTACTTTTGAATGTCTTTCGAATACACAAATTTCTCATGTCTCACAATGCTCTAAAGTGCTTTAAATGTAAACAGCGATAGAGAAATGACATGTGAATATCATGTGACAAAATTGATTTTTACCAAAACAGCCTTAAATTAGGGCTAATCAAGTTGGTTAAGTGTTTGAAAGTATTTAAGTGTTTCAATTGACCTATGAATCATAAAAAGACTATAAGTTTATACTCCTTAGCACCTATATTTTTGTTTTGTGTTATCCATTGCTTGTTCCTTTTATTCACATATATGTTTTGTATATTGACGAGCCCTGTGCGCGCAAACATTTTTTATTTTTACGTGCCACCCAACCCTGACTTTTTTTTTTTGTTACCACCAACAAGCAAACAAAAATTCTTTTTTTTAACTTGAATTGACTTGACGTTAACAAAAAAATCCGATTTCGACAAGTTATTTTTTCTTCTTTTTTGTTTGGTTCAGTAGCGTAACTAAGAAATTCAATAACCATCTCAATCCTTTATTGTTTTCATTTTTAAAATACTCTGTTATTAATAATCCTTCATTCTTCTTGAATATATAAAAAAACATCACATACACACACACATATATATATATATATATTACTCATCCCGATATATATATATATATCTACATATTTATATTTATTTCTTATTAATTGTTTATTTCTGTTTGTTTGAAGATGGAACAACTTTTGGACTTTTCAAAAGACATAGACGTCGATCTTTTGGATCGTATCGTCACGGTGTTTTTTTCTGCCCAAGGATCTCCTGCTGAAGTATGTCTTTTTTATTTGAATTGTGTTAAATATGAAAGCATTTTAAATCATTACAGATCGTCATAAATTATCATGATTTAATGCATCTTATTATTTATTATTATGATTCTAATCAATACTAACATCACCATTTCATTATCATGTTTTTTAGCGCTCGGAAGCTGATTCGGTTCTCAAACGTGTATGTATTCTTATTTTTCGTTCCTCATTCTTCTTACTGTATTCTAGTTGCCACCATTCTAACGCATATCCCTCGTTGTTATTTCCACACGTTTTTTTCTAGTTCCAAGACCACTCCGACTCATGGACTCGTGCTCCTAAAATCCTCCAAGAATCGAAAAACCCGCAATCCAAATACATTGCTCTTTCTATCCTTGACAAACTCATTTCCACCAAATGGAAAGTTCTTCCTGAGGATGAACGACAAGGTATCCGCAACTTTGTCGTCAATCTCTGCGTTTCTTGGTCCAATGACGACACCACTTTCCGTACCCAAAAGTCCCTCATCAATAAGGTCAACATCACTTTGGTCCAAATCCTTAAACAAGAATGGCCCGCCAACTGGCCAACTTTTATTCCAGAAATTGTCGAATCCAGTCGCTCTGGTCCAAATGTTTGCGAAAACAACATGGCCATTCTCAAGCTGCTTGCTGAAGAAGTTTTTGACTTTTCTGCAGAGAAGATGACATCTAAAAAGGCCTCCGATCTCAAGCGTCAACTCAACAGCGAGTTTTCCAAAATCTTTCAGCTTTGTTTTGAAGTCTTGCAGAATGCTGGCAAGTCTTCTCTTATTCAGGCTACCTTGAAGTGTCTTCTTCGCTACATCAACTGGATTGATCACAACTACATTTTTAACACTCCTTTGATTTCCCTTCTCATCACAAAGTTCCTCACTCCTACAGAGTCTCGTAACCTTACCCTCAAGTGCTTCACTGAGATCTCCAGTATTACCAGCTCTCAAGCAAACAACAACTTTTGCGAAATGTTTTACGGTGCCATGGAAGTTCTCCAGTCTATTGTTCCTACTAATACTGACTTTAAGGAAATCTACGATAATGCCTCTTCCGTTGACCAAGAGTTTATCCAAAACTTGGCTTTGTTCTTGTCTACATTTTTTACCAACCATCTCAGACTTGTTGAGGACCAGCAAGATAAAACTTTGTTGCTCGAGTCTCACAAATACCTCATCAACATTTCTCGCATCGAAGAACGCGAAGTTTTCAAGATTGCTTTGGATTACTGGACCCGTCTTGTCCAGCAGCTTTACGAAGAGGTTAGACAAATTCCTTTGAGCGAAATCAACAATGCTGCTCTTGGCAGATCTGTTTTGAACAGCTTCAATTCTGGAGGTGCCAGCGATCCTGACTCGCTCGCAGGCTATCCCTTGAGAAAGCACGTATATGCTCCTATCCTCTCAAGTCTCCGTGTTGTCATGATTGAGAAAATGGTTCGTCCAGAAGAAGTTTTGATTGTGGAAAACGACGAAGGTGAGATTGTGCGTGAGTTTGTCAAAGAAAGCGATACCATCACTCTGTACAAGAGCATCCGCGAGGTACTTGTGTACCTCACGCATTTGGACGTCAACGATACCGAGAAGATTATGCGCGACAAGCTTGCTAAGCAAATGGACGGCTCTGAGTGGTCCTGGGGTAATATCAATACACTCTGTTGGGCAATTGGTTCTATTTCAGGTGCTATGAGCGAAGACATGGAAAAGCAGTTCCTTGTTTATGTTATCCGTGAGTTGCTTACATTGACTGAACAAAAGACTGGTAAGGATAACAAGGCTGTTGTGGCTTCCAACATTATGTACATTGTCGGTCAGTACCCACGCTTCCTTCGTGCTCACTGGAGATTCCTCAAGACAGTTGTGAACAAGTTGTTTGAGTTTATGCACGAGACCCACGATGGTGTCCAAGATATGGCCTGTGACACCTTTATCAAGATTGCACAAAAGTGTAAGCGCCACTTTGTTGTGTTGCAGGCTGGCGAAACCCAGCCTTTTATTGAAGAGATTCTGCAAACACTTACCAACATTACTTCTGATTTGCAGTCGCAGCAGGTCCAGACCTTTTACGAAGCATGCGGATACATTATTTCATCCCAAGGCGTTGCAGATGTCCGCAATAAGCTTCTTGCAAACCTTATGGAGATGCCTAACTCTGCATGGAACAGCATTTTGGAAAAGTCGCGCAGCGACCCTGAGCTTTTGACAGACAATGAGACAATCAAGATCATTGCCAATATTATGAAGACCAACGTTGCTACCTGCCAGGCACTCGGAGCCAACTTCGCACCTCAGCTCGACTTTATCTACATTAACATGTTGAGTTTATATAGCACTGTGAGTAAAATGATTTCCAGTGCTGTCGCATCACAGGGCAGCATTGCAACCAAGACACCCCGCGTCCGTGGACTGAGAACCATCAAGAAGGAGATTTTAAAGTTGATTGAAGCATACGTGAGCAAGGCAGAGGATTTGGAGCATGTTTGTAACGACATGGTGCAACCTTTGATGGAAGCAGTTTTGCAAGATTACCGATCTAATGTTCCAGACGCACGAGAAGCTGAAGTGTTGCACTGCATGACCACTTTGGTGAGCCGGGTTGGACGACTTGCTCCAGATATGGTGTTGGCAATTTTGGAAAATGTGTTTGAAAGTACATTGGATATGATCAATAAGACCATGAACGATTACCCCGAACACCGTGTGGAATTTTACCAGTTGTTGCGTACAATCAATCTCAACAGTTTTACAGCTCTTTTGAAGCTTCCTCCTGCTGTGTTTGAGCAAACTGTCAATGCATGCTTATGGGGAGCCAAGCACGACAACCGTGATGTTGAGTCATCTGGTTTGAGTTTGTTGCTTGAATTGTTGTCCAATGTTGGGGACTTGAACAATGATGTTTCAAACGTCTTTTTCCAGCGTTTTTTCAAACCCATTATTAGTGATACCCTGTTTGTGCTTACTGACAGTGACCACAAGTCTGGATTCAAGACCCAGTCGCAGATTTTGGTCAAGATTATTGAACTTCTTGCTTCTGGCCGTGTGTCGCAGCCCATTTACGCAAGTGGCGAGGCAGCTGCTGGAACTTCAAACATTATTTACTTTAAAGATACTTTGACGACCATGTTGCTCAACGCTTTCCCACACTTGCAGCGACCCAAGGTCTCAAACTTTGTTTCTTCATTGGTTATGCAGTACCAGGACGCTGTTCGTTTCAAGACGACGCTGCGAGACTTTTTGGTGGAGATTAAAGAGGCTGATGGTGGTGATACTGAGTACTTGTTTGCTGAAGATAGGGAAAGAGAAAGGGAAAATAAGTTAGCTGAAGAAAGAGAAAGAGCAAAGGCAGTTGGTGGTTTGATCAAGCCATCTGAAATTGAAGATGAAGAGATCTGACTGGAACAAGAACTGCCATTATCGTTGAATGTTGGAGTAAGAGGAGAAGAAGAGGTGGAAGATTGGATGTAGAGAAAAAACGGAATTAAAAGATTTGGTTGAGCCTTTCTTTTTTTTATATATAATTTTTTGGTTAGGAATTCAAATTTTAGTTTTATTTTAGTAGATTGTTTGATATATACATATGTTGATTAACAAATGGAACAAGTTTTTACAAAGAATGTTTTTACAAGTTTACAAAAAGAATTAGTTAAGCGTTTATTTAATCTTTCTGACCTTGAGCTTGATAGTTTCACCATCAACAAAGATACCCTTACCTTTATATGGTTCAGGCTTTCTGTGCTTACGAATATTGGCAGCAAACAACTTGACCTGCTGCTTGTCATTGCCTTCAATAACCATTCTGTGGGGCAAGGGTAACTGAACCTTGATTCCTTCAGGGATTTCAACTTTGATAGGCACGCAGTATCCGACACGCAACAACAATCTGTCCTGACCTTGTTCGTTCTTCTCAAGCAAGGCACGGAAACCGGTACCCACAAACTTGACAATAGAGATATGACCTTCGGTCACGCCAATGACACCGTTACTCAAAGAAGCACGGGTGGTTCCCCACATTGATCGCTGAGCCTTGACCAAGGGCTCGTTGACAGTCACAACAGCCTTACGGGCCTTGTTGCTGCTGCCAGCTTCTTCAGCACCGCCGTCAATGTCAACATTCACAAACTCGGCCATGTCCAGCGTTAACTCGCCACGGGGACCTGTCACGATAGCCTGTTTAGTCAAGTTGATTGGGTACTTGCCGCCACGCTTGGAATCAAGCTCCATGCGTAACCGGGTAATCGGGTCGATGGGTTTTTCGGTTATGCGGATAGTCACATCGCTTGGCAAAGGAACTGGTGCAGAGCCGATGTGCGAAAGGTTAGGGGATGAGGTGCTGAATGAAGATGAAAATGATGGGGTTGATGATAAAGAAGGAGTAAGAAGAGAGTGAGTTCGGGAGAAGGTGGATAAAGACGCACCTAAGCGTGTAGACTGTCGAACCAAAAACGTCATCCTTGATATTTCGAACAAAAAAAACCGAGGAATGAATGCGAATTGGATTGAGGAAAAAAGATTCAAAAAAAGATTGAACAACAAAAAGAACAGTCCTGGTTGGTGATCCGATTCTGGCGGTTGGTCAAGAAAAAAACATGAAAAATCAGCGAGTGAAAAATGAACGTGGTTCATGAACCCACACGTGATGTTGAAAATTTTCATATACATACAACATAATCATTTTTCCAAAACTAAGCTTTATACATTAATAAATATTTTTTTTTATTTTCACCTCTTTTAGTTCTCATACACCATATATACCATTTTCACATTACCCATAAATTATATCCCACGATGGTTCGTCAACTTAAGCATCATGAGCAGAAATTGCTCAAAAAAGTCGACTTTTTCGACTGGGAACAAGATAATAACCATACCGAGACCATGATCATGCAACGCTTCCATCTCCAAAACAGAAACGACTACAGCAAGTACCACAAGCTGTGTGGCCAAGTACGTCGATTTGCACTAAAGTTGGCCACGCTAGACCCACGCGATCCTGTGCGTATTGACCACGAACGCAAGCTGTTGGAGAAACTGGACGCCATGGGCATTTTCCCTGTTGGCAAGAAACCCAAAGTATCAGACTTGGAGCACCAAATCACAGTCTCGAATTTTTGCCGTCGCAGAATTCCAGTTGTCATGTGGAGACTGAAAATGGCACCAACGATCAGAGACGCTACTATGTTTGTGGAACAAGGTCATGTACGTGTTGGACCACAGGTGGTTACGGATCCAGCATTTTTGGTGACTAGAAAGATGGAAGATTATCTCACATGGGTTGATGAAAGTAAGATCAAGAGAAATATTGCCAAATACAGGCAAGAGTTGGATGATTTTGTCATGTAAAGAAGGAAAAGATATAAATATTATTTGCTGTATTAATATACCATTTGTTTTAATTTATTGATAATAAATTGTTAATGAGATTTCTGTGTGTGTGTGTGTATGTGTAGCCAAGTTTGTGATGATATTTAATCAGTAACGATAATGACCAATTTTGATGCTCAATTGAACGTCTACGATTGTTTTTTTTTAATTCTTCAAAACTACAATTTTCAAAAATTTGTAAACTTTTATCAATTTGGATACAGGTTTAGGGTATATGTGATCCTTGAAATCAAACGGTTTTTCATTTATTCATGTTTCCTCCACTTTCCAAACTAATTTTCCTTTTTTTTCTTTCTCATTTAATACTTCATGACTGCCTCTTCAAATTCATTATCTTTTTAACTCTCCAATCCTATACTAATTGTATCTAAAAGCTCAAAAAAAAAAAAAACTTGCGCACTCCGAAAAAATCTCGCACCGGCAGCAAAAAGAGAAGCTTCCCCGCCAGGGGTCGAACCTGGAATCTTTCGCTTGCAGACCAAATCGTAGGCGAACGCCTTGCCATTGGGCCACGAGGAATAGCTTGGTATAATTTGAAAACAGGAAAATAAGTACTGCCTTTTCCGAAAGCCAAAAGCTAATGATTTTGGTGGTTGATATGATAATTGTTTTTTAAGTATATAAATTTGTTTGAAAAACAAAAACTACAAAGAAATGCTCGAAACAGCTTTATGTTGATTTGAATTCGAAATTTTCAAACAAAGCATATTCAAATTCACGCTCGCAAGTCAACAAATGTTTCTTTTGAAATCCTTTTTGTCTTGAAACATTTTTTTTTTCATAATATACCGAAATCTAAGCTTTATGTTGTTTTGTGTGTTGCTAAATCTTTTTTTCGTGGTTGTTTAAATGTCCCTTAGTCTTAAAATCAAAGTTTGATGGAAAATCACTGACCGGAAAAACTAACCGGAGCTACGGAAAATTTTAAGAAAAACAAAAATTGTTTTATTCACAAACATTTTCCAGCACAAATGAATGAAATTTTAGGGAAAGTAAGAGAAAGATGTGAAGGTAATGTAAAAATCAAAATAACAATGATAAAGTTTTACGTCAAATGATATCCATATGATCAAATAATTACTCTCTCTCTCTCTCTCTTCTTCTGTGCTTGTGCATACACACGCAAGCGTGCTAGTTGAAAAGTTACAATATTTAGAAAATAAATAAATGAAATGATGAAAAAAGGTAGTTGGCATCATACCATATGAGATCAGACTAGAATGATGTCTTGTTTCTGGAAAGAACAAAACCAACACAAATGACGGAAAACACCTAGAGTGAGCCAAAAGTATCAAAGACCAGAAGAATACTAGGAGAGACTACAAGGTATTAGGAAAATGTATTCACTTTTTTTTTGTTTTTGTGAATCACAATTGCAACTGCAATTGAAAATAACGTTCTGAGAGTGTGTTGCTAACAAAACAATGATATAATAATAAAAATCCTGTGACAGTCAGCAGAAAGGTCTGAAAAAAGACCAGCCAATTAGACATCTGATATCATTTGCTGCAACTAATTCTGCTCAAACCTCTGAATCTCATCAATTCCCTATTTTTTTTGATATCTTTTGTATTGATTTTTTGAAACAACCTACAACTTGATTATGCTTTTTTACCTTCTTGAACTGTATGAGCCCCTTGAGCAATAGCCTTTTCACTATCCTCTTGCGCATTTGCCTTTGTCGAAAACGCAATATGCCTTACCGACTCTGAGACAGAGTTTCCTAAAGACCTTTGGTAACTGTAGAGTCTCAACACTTGGTACCCGGCAACGGTGCCCAAGAAAAAGTTGACTGAGGCAAGCAAATAGTTTTTGGGCTTGATGATCATGCACCAGCGCGTCCAGATAGCGCCGGTGGCTAGTAATGCGACTTGCTGGGTGCCCGAAATGCTTTCGATGGGTCGCTGGATGTCTGAGATTCCGGCAAACACTAAAGACCATTTCATCACAGGGGCCTAATTGAGCAAAAAAAAAAAAAAAACATCAATAAATAAAGAGTTGATTATGAAAAATGTTAGTCGAGGTAAAGACGAAATCAATTGACAATGATGGAAAGTTGTAAGACTTACCCAGAAATGAATGGTTTTGGGTCCAGTTTCGGAATTCAAAAATCTTGCAAATCTTGATGAACCAGCAGCTGACATTGTGTAATTGTTTGATGTATGAGATGCGTGCGTATAAATATATAAATAGTCTATTCTATTAATTTATATTAATAAATAAAATGGGTATGATGGTATAAAATCTTGTTGATTTTCTGTTTATGCTTGATGATTTGGTGACTGTTCTGATTATGACTGAGCAAACAGATATTAATCAAGTTATATATACAAGTTTTTTTAGTTCAACAACAATGAGTAAATAAATAATATAATGATGATCAAACACAAGTATATCAAGGTTAATTCACTAACAATCTGATACAAAATGTCTTTTTTTTTTTAAATCAATTGAAAATAATTGAGTAAAAGGAAGAAAGAAATAAAGTAAGAAAAAAAAAGAATGGATTTTGATCTCCACGAATTTTTCAACAAGATTCTCTCGACAATTTGTCATTTTTTATTTTCCCGTTCCTTACCTCCCTCTACTTACTTACTTACTTACTAGATTGTATAATTATACATTTGTACAGCTTTACATTGTCCAACCTTACCCTATCGTTACGCTTCCCTACACTACAGCAAAGTACTCTACGGTACACGCTTACAGCACAGTACACCCTACAGCAAACACTTTTTTTTTTTTTTTTGGTTACCTTCTAAGTTACATACATTCTCCGCGTTTTTTTTGTCCTGTTTCGCTGCGATATAGGTCTAAACAAGCTCATGTCTTTGGCTACTTAAACTGCGTTGGCTACACCAGCTACACAGTTACTTAGCTCGCGTAATTGAGTCATCTAGTTTGGTTGGTCATTGTTAATCCTGTTTTTGTAAAAGACCAAAAAAAAAAAAAGCAAGGAAAATGTTTCACAGAGACCTAACAAAGATAAAAAAGAAAAAGGGTTTAAACGTATTAATGTGTAGTATTGTTTATTGATATCATTTTATGGAAGTTTTTGTTATTAGGATTATACTACTAAAATATTATTGTTGTTATTAATTGTTTTTTTCATTACTGTCATTGAATTATTTTTGTTTGTTTTTTTAGAGTTGTTGAAATTGTCAACATTATTAAAGTTTTTGGGTTAGGTTGGTTTTAACTTTTGTTGATATTGTTGTGATGTCAGCTGTTTGTTTGTCTCTCTCTCTCTCTCTCTCTCTCTCTCTTTGTGGCTATATGAGACCCGTTATGTCGTGTTTTTATGCATAAAATGAAGAATCTGACAAAGACAAATCTGGCAATGAATGATGGGGACCATGGTCATGATTATGCCAAGCTGGAAAATTACAATTGTTAAATCTAATAATGATTATAATTCAGAAGAAGACTGCGCTTTTGAGGTTGATGATGCTGATGATGACGTTGCTCCTGCTGTTGCAGCAATAGGTGTACTGTTTTGGGATAATGATTGAACGCTCTTCCATCCAGAATATCCAAGCAAAATGTCTTCAGGTTCTGATTCAGTAGCAGCGGTATCGGCGGTACTAGCAGAATTGGCGACATTGGTAGTATCGATGGTATCAGCAGTATTAGTAGTATTGATGATATCGGCGGTGATAATGGTATCAATGTTGGCATTGTCAGTCATAGAAGAATCAGTAATTGATTTTGCAAATGGTTTAGCAGACTTTTCATTTTCATTATCTTCTTTTTCATTGCTGTCTTTGTAGTTATTATTCTCGTCGTTTTCGTTTTCTTTATTGTTTTGATCATCTTTGGTATCTGAGCTCACGAAATCTTTGATTGTCGAAGTCACAACACTTCTATTATCATCTTCTTCTTGGCTCTCTTCGGCATGACCATCTTGTTCATTATTGTCAGCTTTGTCGTTTTTTGAAGCATGCAACAAACTTGATTCAAAATGTTCCTTTTGGTTTTTATTCTTCTTTTCGGCATAATCATCATCATCATCATCATCAGACTCATTAGACTCATTAGACTCAGCAGGTTTATTAGATTCAACAGGTTCATCAGACTCAACATGGTTATTTGGTTCTTCATTTTCTTCACCATAGTCTATCGAATCATTTCCCAAGCTTGACATACTATCATCTCTTCCAAAATCAACACTCAGCGTTCGTCTTCTGTTCCTTCCACTTCCACTTCTTCTTTGCCCATTTTCATAATCATCTTCTTCATCGTCTTCTTCTTCTTCTCCCAAACCTAATCCTATACTTCCATGTTTAGGCAAGATAGACGTGGGAGGTAACAAACTGAACAACCCTTTTCCATTTGATTGTTTCACGTGGACTGACTTGTTGACCGGCGCAATAGTAGCTGCTGCTGTGTTCGTGATATTGCTGGTCGTCAAGTTTATTGGTGTCAACGCTGTCGTTGCCGGTGTAGTTGTAGTTGTATTGGTAGATACAAATGTGCTAGTAGTTATATTAGATGGACTAGTTATTGTAGCTGTGTTTGGTGCAGTCGCAGACGCGGTCGCGTTTAAAAGTCCTCCAATACTAGGTGACGAATAACTGTGAACACTACTGAACCCAGTAATTGAAGGAGAAGAAACAGCGACGCCAGGATTTGATGCATGGAATGTTGTTGTGGTTGTATTCAAGGCGCTACTACCAAAACTGGACGACCCATCTGAACCCGAATTATGGTTTGACAAAAATGACTGTTGATTTTGGTGCTGTTGCTGTTGAGAAAGTTTGTTAATTCCAGATAAAGAACTAGTAGCGTTTGTTCCATCAAGTCCAGTAGTACTTGAACTGTACCACGGGGACATGAAAGCAGGAGGAATATCGGTACTGTTATTGTTGCTATTATTATTATTATTATTTTGTGCGGCTAACAATCCGCCGGATCCACTACTACTGCTACGAGTTCCATCGACACCAACACCGCTTGTTGATCCAGCATTATTGTTGTTGCTGGAATATGTATTGAGATAGTTAAACGAAGGAGGTGATGGATTGGATAAGGAGCAATAAGAGTGGAAAGGTGATTGAGAAGAAGTATGTTCATTTGATCCAACCGATCCTGAATTCAAAGTGGTATCATTGTTATGGTTATGGTTATTATTATCATTATCGTCATCATCCAAGTCTTTACTTTTATCCTCATTACAATCCACCTTTTTAGGTTCCGTTTTACGTTTGTCTTTGTCTTTTGGACTGCCAAAAGACGTAACGTTTTGAAATGCTGATGCAAACTTTTGGTTACCGCTATTATTACCAAACTGAGAAACTGACGCCAAAAAACCGTGCTTGATACTATTGTTGTTATTGTTATTGTTATTGTTACTGGTCGATGGGTATAAATCAACCTGCTCTTCGTTATTCTCATCTTCATCTTCAGAAGGTCCAAACGGATCCAAACCACTCGAAATCAAATCGTCCAAGCCGCCTCCAGACCAGCCTTTTTTTGCAATGCCTTCGTAGATTTCGACTTCAGCACGCACAACTGCTGCAGCATAGGATAAAATATTAAGCGACGTTGTCTGCGCCAAATCAAACTGCTGCACAAAGTGCTCATACTTGAGTCTGTCAATGTCATCGATCTGCGACGTCAGTTCCAACAGCGATGACCGGTACGCGGCCAAGTTCCGGACCCGACGTTTCGACAGTTTGATGTTGTCGGCCTCATGCGCACGCAGTGCTTTTGTCTTGGCCTTCAAAACACTGAGGAACTGGTCCTCGTTTTGGGCAGTAGCTTTGCACAACTGTTGCACCTGTTTGCGGACAGGCTGCTCGAAGCTACGCTGGATGGTTTTTGCCAAGATTTGCTGGTGATTAGAAACAAGGTAATGCAGACCGCCGGCGTTTAGTAGCGGTTCTGCAGAGGACCCGGCGCCTTTACATCGCGCGGAGCCTTCTAGAGCCTCGCCGAAATCAGCGGCAGCTTCCGAAACAAGCAGCAAGGCTTCCCGGTACTTTTTCGCAGCGTTAAGAAGGGTATTGTACGACGCAACGGTTTCTTTGACTTCTCGCGTGGTGATTAGTGCAGGAAGATCGGGGTGTTTTGCTGCGACTCCTGATACTAAGTTGGTAGTTCCAATTGTAGAAGTCACAGTCCCAAGGGTTCCTAAAGACGTGTGGGAAGATACACGTTCGAGGCCTACGGCTGGAGGGCTCGAAATGAGATTAGAATAGTGTGAAGGGTTGTTGGAGTGATTGGAGTATTGGCCATGAGCAGGGCCAACGCCGTAAGATGACATCATGCTGTACGTGGCAGGGACTGGGTTTGATGGAAATGTGCTTTGAAAAGTCTTTGAAGGGGATGGAGGAGCAGACTTTTTTGAAGATATGTTTGGCGAAGAAGAAGAAGCTGGATTGAAGTTTAGAGGCAGGCAATACAAATCCTGGGACGCTTGTGAAGAGCTTTTGGAATTTGAAGGATGCTGAGAATGGCTTTGTTGGAATGGAAAAGATTTGGACATGTTGTGTTGATATAGATTTGGGCTTTGGTAGCGGTGTTTAGTAAATATTCGAGATATGAGAAATACGAAATAATAATATGTATATCTATTTTTTCACTTGCTATTATTAGGTTATTATATAAGAAATAGTAGTTTAGAGCAAAAGAGTGAATCGTGAATTAAAAAAGATATTTATAAAAACACAAATGGAACATTGAAAGTAGCATTGCCAAAATATTTACGTTCAATAAAAATGCTGGGGGTATGTTTTAGAAGAATATAAGTGTTTGGTATGTTGAAGGATGTAATATAAAAAAAAAATAGTCGAGACATAATTAAAATAATAAGGCTGTATAAAAAAAATATCAAAAAAATATCAAAAAAATGAAAAAAAAGGAGAAATGTGAAAAATGTGTTTATTTGGGAGGGATGTTTAGTACTTGTGTATTAAGTCATATGATATATAAATAATTACATAATTGTGACAAATTATTACACAATTTCACTTTTTCACGTTCAAATATGATCTAGTATCTGTAGAAAATAGCAATAACACCTGCTTGACACATTCAACAACCAATTTTTGAATACTTATATTTTTGTTATTTTTCATCAGAAACAAAGAATGTTATTAAACAAGTAGTTATGTTTATTATTAGGTTCTTCTAATGACTGAGATTATTGTTATTGTTTGCTAATTGAAGGATGAGAACAAGTCCTAATCCCAACGTTGGATTGGGTCAGTAAAACCTCTCTGAGCACACACATTTGCTTCCCATTCATCCTATGACCACTAACAGTCAAGAAATACAAACGTATCGTTACTCTAATCTTTACTTTAAGGAAATATTTCCACAAAACTAAGTCAACCTTAATAACCGCTCTTTTTGCCACAGTGAGTCACGCTTGTCAAACCACGCCTTTTTGGACCAAGTGAGTCACTTTTCTTCACTTATCATTGCCACTTCACGTGACGGATGACGAAATGACCACTTTGCGTTTTTCTAATATATAAGTCCTGCAAGTCGTTTCTCTAATTACGGTTTTTTTTTTTTTTTAAATCAAGTAAATACAAAATATTCCTAATTCCTAATTTCTAATTTCTAATTCCCAAATCTCTCAATAATTCACAATGTCTTCTATTTCTTCTGTTTCTTCTACTACTTCTTCTCCACTTTCGCATGTTTCAAACTCCTCTTCGATTTCAGCCATCAGTCCGTCAATTAATCCAGACTCTTCTTTTTCCGCTTTGAAAACCGTTCCTCAGAACCTTTCCGAATGTAAATCATTTTTTGTCGAGGCTCTAGTCGACGCAGCTACTTTCTTGGTTGAAGCCATGTGGACATATTCCAACGACTCTTTCAGCTTCACTCGCCAGTCAATTTCACTCAAACAATTTATTCAAGAAACTCTTCGTCGTTCTCGTACCTCTTATTCGACTCTCCAGCTCGCTCTTTATTACTTGATTCTCATCAAGCCGCATGTATATAAAACAATCGAAGAAACCAGAAACCTCGGCAGCAAATCGACATCATCACCACCCCCAATTGCCAAAGGCCAATCTCCAGCTTTGAGATGTGGCAGAAGAACTTTTTTGACGGCTTTGATGCTTGCATCCAAATACTCTCAAGACCGAAACTATTCAGTCGCAGCATGGTCAAAGATTTCAGGACTCAGCACTTCAGAACTTTCTGCCAACGAAGTCAAGTTCTTAGACGCTGTGGACTGGAACTTGTTCGTTTCTTATGATGTGTATGAACGCTGGAGCCAAGTGCTTTTTGAATGTGCTTGTGATTCAGCAGCAACTGTATCCAGCGAGTCTTGTTCATCGTCCATCATTGACACGATCAATAACAGCAACTCTAAACGGGCCACTTGGATTGACAGGTTTGCTGGTATAAACGTTTTGGTTTCCAATTGTGGGTGGCTCAAGCCTAAAGTTTCTTCTTTTTGTATTTCCCCGGATTCGGTCACTGCGAAATCCACAAAGACTCATCCAAGTCTCCCACCACCTAATGTCCACAAGTCTCTTATCAGCAACACCAAGCTTTGTAACAATAGAATTGATAAGCATACTTCTTACAACAAGAATTCTCACAACATCAGTCACAGAATTAGAATCAACAATGCTAACAACAACAATGTTAATGACAACAATATTAATACCATCAATCATAGAATCTCTTCTTCTTTTAATCTTAGACGCCATCAGCTTCACTCTGTTTCCAACACTTTTCCCAAACCTGTATCCAACCGCTTTAACCAAAAGTTGTCCATCTACACACTTTTGAACCATGATAATGATACTACTGAGCAGTTGATTGTTAATACTAATAACATCAACAACACCGACACCAATACCTGTTTGGTCGAATCTTTCTAACCCTATTGCTTGACTAGAAAAGTACTGCTCAAAGTCATTATCTTTGCGGTGGATGCAATGATCTTTCGACATAAAGTGGATCAGTATTACTACTGCTAATACTAGTAGTATTTGGCGATTAGTCACGTTTAATGCTCTTATTATTTTTTTTTTTTTGCTTTTATTCCTTTATATTACGTTTCCCTTTACTTTATTATTACGTTTATTGCTATTATTTTATTATTTTATTACTTGTATTACTTTTATTCTGTATATTTATATATTCATTTTGTATACTATCAAACATGATGAAACCCATAATGAAAAAAAACAATTAGCCAATTTCAACCAGTTAGTGAGAGTAAAGGGTATATATCACACCAATTTACCAATTAGTCAATAACCTGTAAATTACACTCAAAAAAAGAAAAAAAAGAAAACAAAAAGTTGATGGTTGCCGATACCGGACCCTCGCCTAATTAGGAACAATACCACTAACAAGACAATGAAAAAACAACAATAGAAAATCATACCAAAATTAGAAAATGTCTCTCTAGAATACTAGAAATATCTCGTGTGAACTAATTATACTTACTGTGACTCAATTAGACAATAAAATACTTTTTATTCACGTTATTGTTCTTAAAAGAGTGAAATTTGGTATACAAGCCTGTAGAAAAGTCTGACCAAAAAATCTTTATTGGTTCTTTATTTTGTCTTTTTTAAGTCCTTTTTTTTATATCACTCATATTTAATTCTTCTTGACCTTTTACTCAGTTTCTTTTAGAGTTTGCCATTTTATGCTTTTTTTTTCTCTTATCAGTTAAAAAGACTCAACGGAACAAACCGGCATTCTTAAAAAAATGACTTTTTCGCTATGATTAAGTTTTTCCAAACACAAAAAAAGAAAAATATAAGTGACAGAAATGACTCTGGTATCGCCATTATTTACAAATGACACGAGCTTTTTTTATTTCTTTATTTTGTTTTTGGTTTTGAACTTGACAAAAACATTGCACTCAAGCTACATTCAAAGCCATCAGAAATCCATCAAAACCCAAAAAAATAAATAAAACAAAAAAAGTCGTTTAAAAAATGCGGATTTCAAAAGGGTTAGGGTAATATATATATGAGAGGCAAAAAATTAAGCTTCCCCGCCAGGGGTCGAACCTGGAATCTTTCGCTTGCAGACCAAATCGTAGGCGAACGCCTTGCCATTGGGCCACGAGGAATAGCTTGAAAGAGTAAATGTTTATAAGAATATAAACTATCAACAGACAAAATATACAGATTTAGTGGTAGTGATAGCCGCTCGACAAATATGGACTAAAAGTTTGGAATCACTGCATTATCAAGTCTGAAATCAGAAAGCTGGATGTGATGCAGAATATGGCCTTAAGAAGAGTGGTTGGTGCTTACAAAACCACACCTATTGACGCATTACAGGAAAAAGCCGGTATAATGTCATAAGGTATCAGACTGGGCTTCATGGTTGCAAGAAAAGTAATTCGACTATTGAACAAGCTAAAAGACACAAACCCATTGGGCCAGCATTTAGCCACTTCGAACTCAAGCTCGCCAGTTGCAGAACTGATGACGAAATACAATCAGGTGGAGGACTTGAGGAAGCAAAGAAGTGCCAGCAAAACGCTCTTACTAGATCTGGACAATTGGCCCTTGACTACTGGGAGAGTAAGTATAACTTAAGCTCCAAAGGCCAATGGCATCACTACATCACAGCAGAGACACAATGCACAGACAAGAAACAAAAGCTAGTCACAGTTGAAATTATGGAAAAGCATAGTCGACGAGTTATGAGCAGAATCACACAGTTCAGAACAAGCCATGGACAATTTGGTGCATGGTTCGAAAAGTTTGGTATCACAAAGGAAAGCTACGTTTGTGAATGAGGACAACTGGAAACAGTAACTCACATTCTATTGTACTGTCCTCTACTAGGGACGTAACAAGCGAAGCTTAGACGGGTGTCTCCTGCGATGAAGTTACTGACTCTCTTGAATAGTAATAAGGGCTTGCGAACAGTCGTAGCCTTTATTGCTGATAAGAGGAATTAGGAACCTTTAAAAAATACAAATTAATGTCAAGTGGAATGAGTCCGAAAGGTTTCTGTCCTATAATGGTTTCCTTATTCCTCGTAAACTAGCATTAGGGCTCATGCTCGGGCTGAGATAAACACAAGCCATGAGTTCAAGTTTTGAAAACCTACAAGTTGATATGTAAAAGGATGGCTACAACGCCTATGTTATATAGTTCTATAACCCTTGAATAAATTCATTCATTCATTGTTTTAAAAATTGACATAGCTTACTTGAGGCCTGGGTGTACGTTGCACGAAACCACGTATTATAGTTTTAAATCAGTTGATACTGGCTTGCTTGATAATTTTTAAATCAAGCAGATTTAACTTTTAAAGCCATTTTCTCTAGTTCAGTCAAGAGTCTGATTTTTTTACAATTATTGCGACCAGTGCATGATCTATACTCCTTTAAACTTTTAAAACAATCACACGTACTTATAAATTTTAGTTAATATTTAATATTTAAATCATTTATTAAATATCATACAGGACACCCATAGAGCCACAAAATACTAAAATAGACCACACGCCTACACCTCATCTCATCTCATCTCATCTGATGTCTGTGAGAGATTGCATTTTAGACAAATTATACATAGTGTTTGCCTCATAAACTATTATCTAAACATTTAATCCAACATTCTCTGTGTTTCTTTCGTTGAACCATCGCTTGATAAACGTTGTATAGTGTGCAAGTAACCATCACAACATGTTCGACGGCATACTTTATTTCTACACCACTATGTTATAGTGTAATTACAACACTGTCATAGTATAAAATGCCTTTATTGTTGAAAATAACCTTCCCTTGTTTTTTCCTCTTACCTCTCACTATCTATAGCTACTTTCTCTCACTTTAGTTTCAGTTTTTATCTATGCCAAAAATCCTTTTTATTTCTCCAAAAGTTTCAAAAACAGTTAAAATCAATACTAGCATTCAATTTCAACAAGTCTCTCTTTGTATTTCAATCCAGCGACGCCATTCCTTAAGTATTGACTACTGTAAGATATTGAAGTTTACTAGGTTCACTAATTTCACCAGCTGCACAATTCAACACTTTTTTATTGTTGTTACACTTTTCTACTAATTTCTCATTTCATTTTCATCATTTCTCTTTCATGTCTCATTTTCCTTTCATTTGTTCCATGTTCCTTTTTCCCTTTTTTTTTGATCCGATCGTTCATTTATGAATTCGTTCTCAACTTGGGCTAGTTGGTATTGGCACATGGACATGTGTTGCGAAGATACCAGCCTGTTTCTACTTTAGGTGTTCTTCTACTTGCTCTTTCCTTTTGTTTTTCTCATAATCTAGTTCGCTAGGTTGTGGCCCCAGGAGTTGCATTGTATGGTGCTTCAACGTGTAGGTACATACACTAGCTTCGACTTGCTTTCAGCGTACGGATGTGAGCCGTGGTTTAGTCATTGTACGCTACTGGGCTCCTGATGTTGTCATTGCTCAAGAGTTCCTTGCTTAGGGCCAAGTGCTCAGGCTTTGACATGTATTAGCCTTTCAACATTTTCTAGTAGTTAGAGCTCCTTGCTGCTAGTTGGTTGTCACGCTTTTACGAAACCGGAGGCGAGTCTACAATTAATACCAGGATAACTTTTGACTCGTTATGATCTTTACCATGGGCAATGGTTCATTTCAGTTCCGTGCAGAGTCTCTCAGTCTGCTATCTTTTTTTTCAATTATCTTCTTTTGATAATCAAGGTCTTTTCGAAGGTCTTTGTGTTCCATTTTTGTGTTATCACTACTGTTTTTTTATTTACTGTCCCTACACGAACTATATGATTTAAGCTTTTGCTTATTCATTTTTCCTGCCCGATAACACAAGTTGCATCCAGTACTGCATAGGGGATTGGGGACTAAGTTTCGAGGCCACTCTTATACAGTGGTTATAGTAGAACAATTTGTGCTTTCTGGCTTTTAACATACACACATTGTTTGCTTCAAACTTTTTTCTTCCCATGAAGCGAGTCCCGCCGCAGTACAAAAAGGACATCAAGCGTGCCACCAGCTATCCTACATAGTGGTGGAATGTCGCCGAAGATAAAAAAGCACCATCGTAATCAAGCACCCAGGAACGTCTGAAGGCTAATGCGTGTAACGGCTCTATTCGCTAGTATATGTTCACGTACTGATGCCAAGGTGCCTCTCGTTTACATGAATGCTAATCTTCACGATGAGAACAACCACAGGAACACAGAATTACTGGATTTTCTACCAACTTTTGGCCAGTTGGTGTTGTGGGCAATCACGTCGTCGACTCTTGCCGCAACAAACCTGAGAGGAGTACTAACTTTAAAATTTTTGGATAGGAAAGAGCATAGGAACGGTATCTTCCTCGTTATTCTAAGTTGCATTGTCCATTGTTGTTGTCTCACCTCAGCTTCTGATGTTGCTTAGTTTGCGATGAATGTCGATACTGATCCGAAGTTGGTAGAAAAGAAGGGAGAAAAGTTTGTTGGAGCATGAACTTTTCGCAAACTTGCAAGCAGGTTACAATGGGTACCTCATTGAACGCATCAAAAGTTGGAATAAATACTTGTTTGATCGGTGATAAAATCTTTTTCCTTTTTTCCCTCATTCATTTGAGCCATTTCTGTGTTTTATTGTGACGTGATGGGAGTTTTGCCTAGCATTCCTATTTATTTAACAGTTGGTTTATTACTCTATTGGCTTGCTGGTTCCCTGGTTTACTGATTGTGTCATTGTTTCCTTGAGTATTATTGTTGAAACTGTTCACCTCACTTTTTCATTTTTAGCTTCTCGTATCCATTTTTTATTGTTAGAAAATGTTGTTCATGCGTGCTCGTCTTTTGCTGCCGAGCCTTAGACAAATATCAATTGGAGTCCTATATCTGCAGCTTGTAAAGCTTCAATGTGTTAAGGTGGCTGAGCTCCTTATCCAAATATACCCGACGGAGCTTCATGGATTTAAAGATTGACTGGAGAATTGAATTGGAACCAGGACCTCAATAGTCTCTCTTTTTCCTTCATAGTTGTTCATGTGGTATCTCCCCACTTGTGATTCAGCTTTGCTGTTTATTTGAACTACCATCCTTTCCAACTTTTGTCACCATTTCGACTCGTGCATTCAGCGCCATTGAAGTAAACCTGGCGGCCACTCTTTGTGCATGTTTGTTTTTCGGTCTTCGACTTGTACCCAAAAACACTCTGTATGCTCATCAACTGCAAGCAGATGATATCCAACACAATACTCGTTCGTTTAAGGGTTTTGCACAACTTCACCAACCGCCATTCACTTTTTCTTGCGTCAAGTTGACAGCTTGGCATGCTGTAGAATCACACTCAGGATTAGTTTGTTTCATGGTAAGTTAATCTTTGAACGAGAGTTGTTGAGGTTGATACTAACATTTGTTCTGCAATTGATGATGTGTTAGTTAGCCACATGAATGATATTTAACGCTTGTCATACCTGTTCTCACTACATCTTTAACTAGCCTTTTTGTTGTCCACTTTCGCGAGCTTTCTTGTCGCCATGATATTCTTTTCACTCAACCAGCCAACTATTTCGAGCCGGGGTAGTTTGCCAATACTTTGTTTCTCAGCTGGCCCACATGTACGTTCAAGATACCCCGGCTGTATGAGAACTCCAAGGTTGTGAAAAACAGTATTTATCCAATTCAAGAAGTTTCTCCTCAATTCACCCTCATAAATACCAATTGTTGCTATGCAAATCAAACTGGGGAGTACAACTCAGGCATTATTTCAGAAGCCTATTCAAACACTGTCTGATTTTCCATGTTGAACAATCGTGTGTTGCAGTCGCACATGATGACAGCCCTCCAACAGTATCTAAACCAAGCAAGTCTACTATTACAAATTTCTGAACCTTGGTTTGCCATGGAAGCACTGGTTGGCTTATCAATGTCTACTCTAAGCAATACTTGCTTTGGTGTTGAGCGATAACTGTTGCCATTTGTTGATTTTGAGTTTTGATTGGTTTCTCCCAAGCAGCATGACCAGAATGTTGTGACGCAGATCAAAGAGGATTCATATATGTAACCAGGTTGCAGAGAATTGAATCGATATGGTATTATTGTCGTTGGTTGAATGAGTTACCTCATACTACATTTCTTTCGAGTTTGTTAGTGTCAAAAAACCGTTCACCATTGCCTTCCTGGTTGTTTTTTGTTGGTTTAAACACATGTTTGGAAGCGTTTTGAAATATCATCCGTATTGCATTTGATGGCTCTTGGTTATTGTTGGAGGTTTTGTCAGCATGGTAGTGTTGTGACTGACAATGTCTGACTGGCTGTTGAGTTTGTATTGAGTTATTGGGTACACTCTTTCTTTACCGAGCTTTGTTTAAGCGTTTCCGAATGCTCGAATTCCAAAATTATAGAAAAGCAAAAACTTTTCCGCAATGTTTTTTTTATACAGACTGCTTCAAAATCAGAGGTATCCAAATGCTTTTCTTGTCAATGGATTGTTGGCTACTGGTATCTGAGTCGAAATTCCAACCAGGCAAGCCCAAGACCTATGATTTAACTCCGTTCTTCATATTCGAGGCTAAGAAAGTGTTCGTAATGTGCCCTAACAAAACGCTTTAGTCGAACTTATTGACATGAAGGCGTATGAGTTTTTAGATCATCTTGGTTAGCATCTTGAGTCTCTGGCATTCTTGGGTGACAAGTTTTCAGACTCTTCTCATATCTATGAGCCATTAGCCAAACTACTTACAGAGTAGTTCACTTTTTGATAAACATATTTGGACGTTCTTTGAAGTTGCTGGCGACGTTTCAAAAAGCCTATGTGCCTTAGGGTTGATTGTTTGAGTTTTTCTACTCTCTTATACCATTGATTTCTTTTGTGACAATGTTAAGCAGACATTCGGAGGAACTCGACGAAAACTTTCTGTGGTGTAACTAGCACTACCCTTACCCCAAACTGGGATCCAATTTAATCTGGAGTGCGGCTGCTGTTGACTTCTTGTATCAACATATTCAACTGGTGCAATTGATTCAGTCACTTCGTGAAATGATCATTTAGTCCAACAAATGGGTTGGATATGCTTCTGGAATAGGCTTGATGATCATCAAGCTGAACTTTTGGTGATTTAACGGCTAAAATTCACCTTCATGAGTTTAACAACGCAAAGCTTTTGCCACTTAGTCTTAGATGCTCTTTGAGGATTCTAAGGTCGCCACTTGCGAAAAAAACAGTACCCTAGTACCTTGTATTCATTTTGCATCTCGCAAATGCAATACTAAATCAAGGTCTTTTTGTTGATAGATGATAAACTAGTCCAATTATGTTGACTATAAGGTTTACTGGGTTGCATAAAGGTGGACTTCACTACTCTTCGTTCAATAAGCAGTTGGTGATAGTAGATGTGTCACAACTCTATTCCTTCACCCTAAGTGTCCGGACCATCTTTTCTGAAAATACTTGGAGTTCGTTTGTTAATTTTTTGGGAAAGCTGGTGGTTTCTCATTTTTGATTTTTTGTCTTGGGCAATTATTGGCAAACTTCTGCTCTTCCTGCTTGATGTTATACCGCCCGTTGAGTATAACCATCTGTTTTAAAGTTGCTCGAATAAATCATTTTTTTGACATCTGGCCTCACTTTCCAACGAAAACAAATAAACTGTCTGAAACTTTCTGGTAATGTCTTGGAACCCTGAATTACATCGTACTCATTAATGTCTCCACTCTTTCAATTGGCACTGTATTTTACAATAACTGTGCCACTTTATTTCAGGATCTATTGGTGTGATATGGCGTTATAATTGAACTGTTGGCAACTATTAACACTCAGAACTGCTGTTTTTCTGGATGTTTTTTTAAAGATTGAGCCCATTTTCGACACAGAAGAAGACTTTTTTATTTTGATGATTGCCAAAATTGATATTTTCATTAGCACGAACTCCATCATCGTTGCTGAGTATTTTTGATCCTAGTCTTCTTTCCAAGCACGTTTGGTCTCTTGCTGTGCTATTTCTTATTGATTTATCCCAATTGTCTCTGTTCCTTTTGCATTCTTCCAACATACCCATTATCCCAAGATACCTTCCAAAACTTTACTTGTAATGGATACAATAACCTTTCCGAAAGCGTTAATTTCTAGGTTTTGTTTACGTTCTAGCTTAGTGGTTCTGATATTTCTCAATGGTATTCAGTCTATGCAACATTTAAATTATTCTTCGAGCTGCTGATTCTCTTCTCCCATGTCATGCAACCATTTTTTGAACGTTCCGATTAACCACCCACTAAGAGTTGAAATAAAACTAGGACATTTTGGGTTTTGTCTTTGGTATTTTTATGGTGTTTTTACTGGCTGGGCTTCAGGTTTTGAGTTTTTGGTCCAATATTTCAATACTCTGACTTGACAACTCTCAGTTACTCCGGACTTTTAAGGGACGCGGCATATTGGATTGGAAATTTTCCAACTTTGTTTACCATCTGTGCATTGGGTGGTACCTACGAGACAAGTATGGTTGTTATTCTGTCTCTTTTATCAATTCACCTAGGAATCATATTCTTGAAGCTAGGTAGAAAAACTAGTTTTGATCATACCTATAAAATATTTGATTAAGTGTCTCAAATGGAAATTATTTTTGCCAACAGCGTTTCAATAAGACGAGATACCAGTCTCTAAGTATTTTCATAGGGTTCTCCTGGTATCTGTCTATGATTTGGTGTTCTTTGAAAGTTTTTGATATTTTCACTTAACTGAAAACGAGCTATTTTTTTAATCAGCTATCTGGACAGTAAGTATATACATTTTAAACCTGCAAGACCTTGAAGTTAGTGATAGGCTCAATGAATATTGAAATAGATATACCTAAATTCTCTCGTTTTAATTAAACCTTTCGCTGAAAATCTTTACTTACTTGACATCTTCAAGGTATGAATTGGCTGATTAGTTATATATCCCACATCTCTATTTTTCTAAACTGAAAATTTAGAAGTATTATACAAACTATCAAACCTGAAAAGTATTTTGTCATGCTTTCCTTGAGAAATGAATGGCAAATAAAAGAAATTAGAAAATTTATTCATTAATTTCCAGCTCTGAGAAATGTTAGCATTCGAAAATTAGATAGGTATATACTGTTGAGTTTGTCTGTATTGAAGAATCCATTAAATAAATATAAACAGTCTTTCGCTAATAATACAACACTATACTCAAATTCAAATTTATCAACGTTTTTACAATTCAGTTTATTCAAGAGTTATAGAACTATATAACATAGGCGTTGTAGCCATCCTTTTACATATCAACTTGTAGGTTTTCAAAACTTGAACTCATGGCTTTTGTTTATCTCAGTCCGAACATGAGCCCTAATGCTAGTTTACGAGGAATAAGGAAACCATTATAGGACAGAAACCTTTCGGACTCATTCCACTTGACATTAATTTGTATTTTTTAAAGGTTCCTAATTCCTCTTATCAGCAATAAAGGCTACGACTGTTCGCAATCCCTTAATACTATTCAAGAGAGTCAGTAACTCCATCGCAGGAGACACCCGTCTAAGCTTCGCTTGTTACGTCTCGAGTAGAGGACAGTTACAATAGAATGTGAGTTACTGTTTCCAGTTGTCCTCATTAACAATTGTAGGTTTCCTTTGTGATACCAAACTTTTTGAACCACGCACCAAATCATTCATGGCTCGTTCTGAACTATATTATTCTGCTCATAACTCGTCGACTATGCTTTTCGATAATTTCAACTGTGACTAACTTTTGCTTCTTGTGTGTGCATTGTGTATCTGTTGTATATGCTGTGATATAGTGGTGCTATTGACCTTTCACCGCAACAACTAGCAAAACCATGCTAATAATTGAAAAAATATAAATACTTTGGTAACGGTTGTCGTTACAACAGTAAAAGCCTTGATGGCCAAGTTGGTAAGGCGCGTCACTAGTAATGACGAGATCGTCGGTTCGAATCCGGCTCGAATCCGGCTCGAGGCAATTATTTTTCATGTCAATTTGACTTGCACTAAATTTTTTTCAACTTGTTGACACGTTCAATATATTTCAATAGTCAAGAAAAACAGCATTGCTTACCTTATAGACTGTTTAAAGTTTTGAATATTTTGTTCAATAGAAGTTATAAAGTGAATTGGAATTATAAAAAAAAAATAGTCAGCATAGGAATGACTTCATGAAAAATTATAACCAATAACAGTGTATTTGTATGAATTTCATTACTATTTTCATTTCGTTCCATTCTCGTGTTTTTCATAGAGAAGGAGCAGTCACTGGTGTAATTGAAAAGCATAAGAAAATAATTCACAATTTCTTGTGAGATTGTATATTTTCACGTGTATAAAGAGCTGTTTCACAGTTTTTGTAATGAGTGTGTTATTCTATTACCGTGGTGTACAAACAAGGGCTTAACGACTTGTTTCGCTAAAAAAAGGGGGCTTGCTTAAATTGAGCTTCATTTATTTAAATGAAAACTTATATATAAAAGGAAACTAGAGATCAAGCGATGTTACATTACTCAAAACATTTCGTATTGGTGAAAAGCACTGAAAATCTGGGGGCTCACTAAACGTCAGAAGCTCTTGAATTTAAAAATATAATTGGAAATAAATTAGGCAAGGTGTTTGCTCTTTTCGTAGTCAAAATTTCAACAAGATGAATTCGAAGAAAGGCAAAAGAATAATCGAGTTAAAGTTAATACTAAATTGAGCTATTTGACACACAATTTCTAATCGTCATTCAGTATGTTGGTGATTGTAAGCACTTTTTGCTTGAAAACCACAATAAACGGCATTATAGACAGTTTTGAAGTCATGATATGCTTTGGTTGATGTGTTTTAATCCAAACAACTCTGAAGGAGTTTCAAATCTCAATATGTTTAACATATACTTTTGAGCGATTCTTTTGTTTTTTACTTGGAGCTTTGAAAATTTTCAACTGCTTAGTTTTTTCGAAATTAAATCAAGACAAATCGAATTCCTATTGGATATTTTCCATTCATTCTTGGAAACAATATTCTCATCACGTCAAATGGCTTGAGTTTGGCTTTAGATTCAATTATTATTTTTAACATCCAAAAAATGTATAAGAAAGGGATAGAATAATGTTTAAAAATGTAATTGTAAACCCTCGAGCTATTAAAGCCATTGCAAGCTACCTTTGGGGTTGTTCGTTGGTATCTGATATTGAACATTATTGTTAGGACTGCTTGTTTGATTGGCTACTTTTTTCCCGATTTTTCAGAAAAGTCATTTAGCTGATCCTATTAGTACAACATGTTGAAGGATATTGCATTTTTAGGTGATTATGAAAACATCATGATTGAATAAAAAACTTAGTAACAGTATAAGAAAGACGGTGATACACCAATTAAGTGTGAATTATCATAGTGATATTTGGTATTAGTCTGACCACACAAAAGGATCTGTCAAATTCCGATTATGATTATTTGTTTTTTCTTTCTTAGAAAGAAAGTAATGGTCTATGCAGATTTTTATTGAAACAAAAAAAACACTAATTGCACGCTGCTTTGTTCCAGTTTAAATAGTTGAGATCTAAAGAATTAGACAATAAAAAGCTTGGTTTCCGTGGACAAACAAAGTCAAAGAACAATGAAAAACATTATAAGATTCCAAAGTATTTCTACAAAAAATAACTGTGCAATGTATTAAAGACAACTATTGAGCCAAGCTAATGATGAAAAAAAGTGGGTGATTTCATTTTCTTGATGGTGTTCTCAAGCTTTTAGGAAATGGCAGGGTGGAATGGCGAAATTCCACTGTATGAACGCACGCACGCACACATACACTCGTAGACTGGATGTTTGTAAACTGGATGTTCGTAGCAAAACTGGGCAATAGTAGTAAACTGGTCACAACTTGATATACACAGGCAAATGTGTATGCTTCTACTCACTCATTCTCATTCTCACGCTCAATAACAGAAACAAATAACTAGTAAACACTCAAACACACTCATCGAAAATAAATACTTTCAATAACACGTTCCGCCTGGATTCCAATTCTAGTAATACTACTAATACTGTTTTTTTTTTTTTTTTCAGTACACATTGTAAAAGTTTCTTAATAAAAAAACAGGACTTTGGGATATTAAGTTGTTGTTGTTTTTTATTTATTTGTATTTTTTTTACCCAATGTCTTATCAACGTCCCATTAACATGGCTTGTCAACGCCTTGCCAATTTCTTAAACTTGGTTGGATGGGCGCTCGCGCACTTCGTCTTGTTTTTATTGTGCGTAGCAGTCAGTCAGTTTGTGTGCTTGTGTGCTTTTATAAAGTGTAAATACTTGTTTGTGTGAGTGCAATGAGTATAAATATTTACTCCTGCACTGTGTATATGAAAAACTGAAGAACAAAAAATTGACATATGATTTAAAGAAATTGGTTACTTTATTTCGGTAATGTGTGAAGGAATTTATGGGAATTAGTTGCTATCCGCTCCGGTCCGGCCGAATCCAAAAGCCGGAGGATTTGTTGCCTAGACATGAAGTAAACTGATTGGCTGAAGCTTTGCACTTAGGGGTTCATCTTCGTCTTTCTGTGCTAGCCGAAACTGGGGCTACATACATTCCAGTTGAGTGGCTCGTAATGGAACTTGGATTTTGGACCAATGAGAAATAACACTAAAGGTTGCTACGAACAAAAATATATGGATGGGCTGTATTTAAAGGGTTGTTGACGCATCAATGACGGACTTTCACATGCGATTACATAATTTAAAACCCCAATATCTTGGCTAAATCGTCTCTAAAATGAATATATATTAATTGACTTTTGTACAGTTATTTAGCCGTTGAGGCTATTTTTATGATTGTTTTAATTTTGTGATTTTGTAATTCGGCTTTTGGTTTTGGTTTCAATTTTAGTCTGGTGTTTTCATACATTTATTTCACCTAATCCACGCTTGATTCCTTATTCAATTCCTTTTTCAAAAAAGTATCAGAAATCATAGACCATGAAGCTCCAAGACCAAAAGCTAACTAAATCCAGCCCCAATCATCGTGTTGATAAAAATCTCAGTCAAAGCAGTCGCATATCTGACGTTTCAAACCTGTTGTTAACATCTGCTCCGCTCAGCCTACCTCAAATTCTAGACACTATCAATAACTTTGGCCAAATCGGTGGATTGAGTGAAAATGAGTTAAACTTATTCCGTCAACAAGTGCTAAGCCTTAAATTTGAAAATTCAAATTTTCAACCCCAGCACAGCCAAGCAAACATGCTTTACCAAAAAGACATGTTAACCCCAGACGAGTCAATTAGCACAAGTCCCAACAAACTGTTTGGCCTACATAATCAATGTGAAAGCGGAATTAATAATGGTATGTGTGATTATTTTATTATTATTATTTTTTTTGAAACTGTTCTGATGTATATTTTCCCCTTTTTTTCTGCTTAGGAATTTCAGCTCTGGACTATAACTATGCTAGCTTTATAGATAAACCATCTCAACAAAATCATACCACTTCACCTATCTCCTCAAGCTACTGTACACCTTTAACCAGTCGGACTTCAGTCTCTCCACCATGCTCTGAATTTTCGGAATCTTCCGGCCATCATACACCTAATCACCTCATCCGTCATAAGACCTTTCTCGCAGACTATGCTCGTTTAAATCAGGCACAAACAGTAACGTACAACACAGAAAGAGAAAAATGCAAAAACCATCCTTCGCAAGAATCCTGTGATAGTTCTGCTTTGAATAATTCCCCAGAAAACAGCTGTTTTTCACCGCCTATGAGCTCGCGTGACTCAGTTCCCCCATCTCCTCCAGATTCTAATCAAAAGCCTCTTACTAATTCAAGCGTTTCTCCCAAACTCTCACAGGCAAATGAGGATAAACCATTTCAATGTAAAAATTGTCCCTTAGCTTTCAGAAGAAACCATGATTTGAAACGTCATTCTAAAATACATCTTCCTGTCCGACCTTACATTTGCAGCCTCTGTGAAAAAGGGTTTAATCGTAAGGACGCTTTGCATCGCCACGTCACATCGAATGCCTGCAAAGCAAAGTTTGACGGCTCAAAAACGTTTCAAAACTTTCATAATAAAACCTCCTTTATAAAAAAGCCAATATATGAGCTTACCGAAACGTACAATAAACCTATTCCTGGTGTGCCAGCCTCCTTGACTTCCTCTTTTGCGCTTTCTTTTCCCAAATCAATGAACGGTTTGCGTGACACTTCAGCAAACAAATCTTATTCTTTTTCTTCGTCATCTTCTTTCGTCCCATCAAACCCGGCCACTTTTACTGAAAATGAGCTTCACAGTCTGGCCAATCGAATCACTCCGCATTATATTTCGTCACTCACTGATAAAGCCAAAACAGAACAAAACTTACACCAGCCCCACCAAGCCCAAAATGAGTCCGAAAATCAGCAACAAGTCTCATCTTCACCAGCTTCATACACAAATAGTATTAATGATAGTGAAACTCGTCAACTTTTATCAAATCTAGAGTTTGTAATTGACAAACTGGCTGAGAAAAAACGGTCTCACGAACAAATATTACACAATTTATCTTTACCAGGGAACGAAACTAGCATGTTAGTTGAAAAACTGCTGGACACATACAACAGCTGTACAACAACAAACAACACCACATCTACTGCCTTTTCACACATTGGGGTCTTTGATGTTGAAAATGGGTCTACGGAAACTTGCCAAGCAAATAAATTTGACGAAATTCCATCTCCCTCAACAAGCTTTTTCTGTAATGATGATGGTCCAATTTTAACCAGCGCCCAGCAACAGCCGTTGAACTTATCTATGCTTTTAACGAACCTGGACGTTGAAGCTAGCCTATATCGGCATAAAGAGAGGCTAGAGCCTAATATATATCCTCCCAATGTGAAAGTTACAAACCCTGTCTTTGTTGATGACGATAAGGCGGACATTTATTTAGCCAGCAACCATTTGGGCTTTGTACAAGACCAGCTCCCACTTCACTTGATCAATCCAAACCTTTATCAGTAAATAGTTTTACAAACAACACCAAAAAAAAAAAAAAACTGAGCTGTTTATAATTTATAAAATTTTGTGTTTAACTTTTAATCAAATTTAATTTCTATTTAATGAAAAGACACGATTCAAGTATAGGTTTTATTAGGACTTTTTTTTTCACTAAAGTACTAAAGAGACTTGTAAGTCGTTGTTGTTACCAAGATACCATTTTTTTTAGGTATAGATAGTAAGCCCAGTTGTTGATTGGTTAAAAACATGATATCATTTTCGACTCCCAAACACAAGTACATGATGTTAACTAATATAAAAAAAATATTTTTAATATACAATAATAAAAAAGTAACTCAATACATTAAAATTAATCAGCGCATTGGTTTAGTACCATGCTGGTGATTCACCACGTCGTGTACGCTTTCTTCTTCCTCCATGGTCATCAAAACTATCAAATGAACTTCCCATTCTTACGGATTCTCTCTTCAGTCTTCTGATATTTCTTTCACGTTCAATCTCGCGCTTCTCAATCTCCTCCTGAGACAAAACTTCAACCGAGGGTGCCCACTCTTCTCCCAGCATTTCTTGGTCAACACGCCATCCAGCTTCTTGACCAAATGCTGCGTAGTTCTCCACGTCTTGAGAAGGTAAATGGCCTTCTAAAGCTTCCTTCTTAATTCGGTACAAGTTTTCGTACAATGCATGTGCAATGGCTGGGTAAAACTCTCCGCCTAATCCCAAATCTTGAACAACTGTTTTGGCAAACTCCAGTGGAGTAAACCCAGGGCCGTTATCAAGAGATACACTTCGTGACCCGTTCTCATTGTTTTCGTCATCTTCAATTTCCATAGAATCGGTGTCGTTGAATGACCCAACGATACTTGGTGTGCCTGTTTTGCTTTGGCTCTGACGAGTTACACGCCCACCAGCAGCTTTGCTTCCATTCTTATCTCCCTCTTGAACTTCAGAAACAGAACCATCAGTAGAAACCTTTTTCATTGGACCTCCAGAAATAAGCTTTCCTTCATGTGCATACGAACTGCTTCTAGTTCCATTTCCCAAGTCCCATTCAAATCTATCTTCATAAACCTGCTTATTCAAATTGACGCTCAAGTTGATAATGACATGGAATCCAACCTCTTCTGGCAGTTTGACATTGGCAAACGTCGTGTACTCGTGGATCTGAGTATTAATGGTACTAGCAATTTGACTCACAAAAGGAGAGGAAGCATATGCTTGCGCCAAATTGGATGGCATTGAAGAAGTAACCTTAGGAGGAACTGATGAGCTGATTGCGTTTCCGCCCATTGGCAAGTCCAGATCCTGGCACAATGCCACTGCAAACTTTTCAGGCGTTAAAACCTTTTCGTTGAGATTCCATAAGAAAAAGTCGGATATTCTGAAATTGTCATGTTCTAAATTAAGTCGAATAGGCACGAGCACCTCGTCCAAGTCTGCGATTTCGTTCAACTGAATGTCAGTGTATTGTAGCATGTGTCGCACTCTAGCAACAGTGCTTGGATTCATTAAAGTCTTGGTCTCAAGCTTTTCGGGGGCAGTACCGCTACTTTGAAAAAGATGTGACGCGTTAATTCGTGGAGAAGATGGGGTTCCAGAGCCTGTCATAGAGTTCAGGCCTGAAAGATTAGTATTACTGTTATTATTGGTATTGCTCAAATTAGGGCCTGGTGTGCCAGGAACACTATCCATTCCCATATTTCCATTGAAATCATCATCTTCATCATAGTCCTCCTCAATCTCTGCATAAGAAATAGCAGCAGCCGAACGTTTATTTGCGCGCACTACTGGGGCTGTAGAAATAAAAAGAGTGGTTTGGTCTAATCGTAGTCGTGAAGAAAAGCCTGAACGTAAGGCTTGAGGCAACTTAGTCAAAATTGGCTGCCCGGTGACTGTTTGTGGTTCTGCCATTTTTGAGATACGGTGCTGGTGATTCTATTATGTATTTTGAATTTATTATTATTAACCGAAAGTACCGTTTTTTGTAAAGAGTTATTAAAGAAATTGATAAAAGAAAAATGTTGATGTAAACGCGTAGTTGGCGAAAATTAAAAGAATTCGTCATGTTTTGAAGTATATTTCAACTTTTCAAGCCGGGTAACAACTCACGTGAACATGCTTATCCAACATTTGAACTCGTCAAAACAAGTTCAACTCCAATAAAATGAACATTGATACCTCTTCATCTTCGTATTTACTAAACTCGTTGGGGGAAATTTATGAAGGCTGTTATATTTATACTCTTTATGATGTTTTAGTTAAGTTATTGAGAGAGCCAGAGCTCGTTGACTATCTTAGTATCGAATACTTTGATCAAAAACCTTTTAGAGAAATCGACAACTCAAGCCAGCCTATACCAAAAAACAATAGACGAAGGAACAGGAATGCCAAAAAGCTGCTGAATAAACAAAACGCTTTGCGTTCTTTTCTTCATGATACCGTTGTTGTATTTCCAAATATCACATCGCATAAAAATGTTGAAGAGATGAATACCCAAAATGAAACACAGGAAGACGCGAAGTGCTCGCAGTCTCTTGTGCCTTTTAGGGCCATGAATGCTTTTTTGAAAAAAAGAGGCTGTCTTTTTGACAAAATATATATTGACAGGCCGTTATATACCATTGTTGACAAAGCCGTTGATGACGTATCAAACGATACTACCCCATTCCATCAAGAATGGGTAAGCTTAGGTCATGCGAAAAGCTCTTTGTCTAGTTACTCAGGAACAATAGGCCAGTTTTTTAGGTTTCATTTATTCAAGTTTGGTTTTCCAGAAGATAAAGAACTCAAATCTATAGTATCATTTCTCTCTACCAACCCGTTTTGGAATCAGCTCAAAGAACACGTCCGTCCATCAGTCATTTATTATATCTTGACATGCTCTTCTGTGTTTTGTAATACTGATGCTAATAACCCGCAACTGCTTGGGAAGAAATACAATGGCTCTTTGCCTTCAGAAAATTTCCCTTCACCTGTATATGTGCAAGTCTGTGGCTGCGATATCCATGAAGTTTACTGTTCTGTGTACCGCAAACCCGCTCTTCAAGAAAAACCGCAGTTGTTTGGTATCCAACTTGCAATGTATAAGAAGCCAATGTTTAGAAATGACAAAAGGTCTGGACTACCGCTTAGTCATGTATTCAATCTGTACTCTGATTTGACTAATCCAGAAGATCTTGAAAACGTTTTGGAATTGGTTCTAGGAGAAAGTGGAAACCCTAAACAATACACAGCTGAGCCAGTCCAGCATTTTGGAAAGACAATAATGAAAGCACATTTAAAGTGCAGATACGATATTATTTTGGATAAGACGTGTGGAACCAGACTGCTAGAAGAATCAAGTATGATTATCAAAGAAATATATAACAAAAGAAACAATTTACTGAATCGAGAAAAGCCTGGTAGCTTAAAGAACCCAAAAAAAATATTTTCTACATTTTCATGCGCCGAAAAAAAAGAGCATTATACCCGGCTTCTTGAAACTCAAAATGTGAATACTTCCAAAGAGTCAGTTATCAAATATTGCTGCACAGTTTTTAAACTAGTCCTTGGCAAAGTTGTTGGAAAGAACTTGAATCATTTGCTTGCACGAGTCAAAAAGTTTATAATGCTACGAAGCCACGAATCGCTTAGTTGGAAATATATTTTAAACGGTGTTGATTTCATGCAGTTCACTATTAACCCTTCTTTCGTCAAGCATTTTTTGGCTTGGATATTTAAAGACTTTTTACCTTCGCTGCTGCGTACTGCTTTTTATGTAACTGATGCTTGTGGAGATTCTAAACTTACAGAAGTATACTATTTTCGTTACGACGTTTGGTTTGCTTTGTCAGAACCTGCGTTCCAAGACTTTGCCAAAAGTTCATCGCTTGCGCTTGTTTCAGCAAACACTACCGAAGAATCTGCAGTTTCTCACCCTCCATTTGGAATTGCGCAAGTTCGACTGGTTCCAAAAATCAAGTTTGTTCCTGATGAAACCCAATCGAGAATGAACTTGATAGTACGTGGGTTTAGGCCGATTGCTCGAATGAACCGTGTACTCACTTGTCATCCGGTTCTGGCAAGAATTGAATATGTTTTGGGAGAAGAGGGTGTGTACTGGAGCGACAAGCAGTTCACTAATGTCAATGATATGATCAAAGATACCCACGAATCAATAAATTTTGAATACAAACGAAAGCTCGCGCACATTGAAAACCACTCAAGATCTAACAAAAAGTTGAAGTCTAAACACATTTACTCATCAAATGAAACTCGAACTGCAACAATAAAATCTAATCTTGATTTTTATCACAGGCTTGTTAAATTTAAGACACAGTTTCCTGACAGCCCTCGTTATTACTTTGTGAAAGTGGATATTGAAAAATGCTACGACACAATTCCACAAGATGTTGCAATGGAGGCTTGCCGAAAGCTTTTAGAAGACCCTACTGGAAAAGAAGCTGGGTTGGATTCTGATGCCAAAATTAACACAACTTTCACAAACAGAAACTTCAAATTGTTGCAGTTGAATGGAATGCGAAAATCAAATACTGATTCGTCGTTGGCGGACAAGAAAGAGAGCCAGCAAGAGTTTTTAAAAAAGATACGTGTTCGCTATTTTCGACAGCTCGAAAACGTTGTGCACTTGAAAACAGCATTTGAAGAAGCTCAAGACATTTCAGATCAAAACATAGTTAAACAAAAACTATTCAATAGTAACCTGAATGGAGGCTCTGGCAGTTCTGCAACCATTTTAATAGATAGAGATAGAGGCCTAAAAACACAACTGGATGGAAGTGAGATTATGGAAACGCTAGAACGACATATTAAAAGCAATTTAGTATACTTTCAAACCCGTTTCAGCAACGAAGTATATCATCAACAGATAGGAGTACCCCAAGGATCCAAAATGTCAAATCTTTTGTGTAACTTGGTTTACGAAGGGCTGGAGCAGTTAATCTATACAGCATTGGAAGATCCTAGTGCTATTGCTGACACAACATATTCTGACTTCTTAATGACTCGGTATATAGATGACTTTTTGTTTTTGTCGACTAATCAAGATGCTGCTGAAACCTTTTTGAAACTCATGCTCAATGGCGTACCTCAGTATGGTGTCACCATTAATCCTGAAAAAACAATTGTCAATTTTGAACCCTCTCTTGCTAACTCTGATGCTCAGATTCAAGAAAAGCTAACGCAATGCAAGGTAGTAGAGCAACATGAATACATGTCCTACATTGGGCTTGGAATCAAAATGGATACACTTGAACTTTTTCGTGATGCCAAGATATCATTATCTGGCGAAAGCCTCAGGAAATTGAAACAACGGCCATTTGGAGAAGCGACAGATCGAAATATACCAGCAGAAGGCACTGCTCAGCGTGATGACCCGCAAATAATGATAGATAAAATGCTCTATATGACTACAAACAGACTAACTAAACCATTTGTGGATCTTCAAAATAACTCTTGGAATACCGTGTTGTATAATTTAGAATTTGTAGTGACCAACACTGCGAAACTTATGGCTCTTGCAATTCACATACGCTGGGGATACCCTTTATCTGATGACCAGGTGTATATTGATGGAATTTCTAAGAACCAACTAACTGTCACTAAAATGTTGATAGCAGTAATTGAAAAGGCTCACAATATTTGCTTTAGTCTCGATGACTTGTCTTCAATCTCAGGAGCTCAAAAAAACAAAAAGAATTATTTTAAGCAAAGACTACAGCAAAAAAGACATGAGCAAGCTTTTAGACTTATTGTTGAAACCATTCTAGAGGCGTTCAATAATGCTATCTGTCAAAAGATGAGCGGGAACAAGTTGATGGAGTATGCTGTCAAGTATTTGTCTATGTTGTGATGCCATTTTGATAGCTACAACCAGTGTACCTTTTGGTCAAGTCAAAACCAGCTGTAAGTTTTTCAAGTTTACTCAAGCTTGATGTTTTTTAATATGGGCTTGGAAATAACTGAAGCTAGAATTTTTTTTCATTGAAATAGTTTATAGCTAGTGCTTTAATTTTGCTAGTGAAAATATATTTTTTTCAATCCAAACAGTCTCAACATAAAAGCATCAGGCTTTCAGATTGACTTTACCTTCTTATTCTTCGTCCAAGAAATATATTTTTCTCATGAATCAATAATTTAATTTCCTATACTCTGAATAGTATAAAAAGAAGTTCATTTCCACTCTAGATCCCATTCCTTTTTCATCTCAAAACTAATCAAAACATTTCTTGATTTCACTATTTCTTTGAATTCTTTATTCGCTTTTGATTTTTTTTCTTTTCATTAGCTTTTGCTTTCTCATATTTAACAATGCTTTTTGTTTCTGCCTTGGCCCTTAGCTTTGTTTCTGTTAGCCATGCTATTAGGGCTGTTCGCACTCGTCATCGTGTTAAGAAAGCTAAGCGTAGAGCTGGAAACAACTCTGTTCCCAATCCGAGTCCCAATCCTAGTCCCCAGTATTCTACTGTGGAACTTGAAAAGTGTCTTGCTTTATCTGACACTTCCTTGTTCTTGGTTCCTTACGTTGAAAACGGGTCCGTTTCTCCTACCAAGTTCAAGCAGGACTCTTTCCGTGCTGCTATGTTTGTCTACATCGAGCCCAAGCTTTGGAACTATTTGCTTGCCTCTGTTGCTACTGGCAGCATTAAGGAGTTGAGTCGTATTTTGAGTAGAGAGATCTCTGCCTTCAACACTCCTTATCCTCAACATTTTGTCATGGTGTTTGCTGGTGACAAGACTGTTGATGGTATCAAGGGCACTTGTGAAATGACTGTCAACTTGAACGACCTTTTTGTTGAACTCTTCATTGGTGACGAGGAGGCTTGCAACTATAACAATTATCCCACCCTCAGGGATTTGTTGCAAGACGCCAAAGTCAGAGACTTTGGTAACATCAGAGTCGCTTTGGGTGACTACTCTCGTTATCCCACTCAGCCTCCCAATTACGCTGCTTACCACCAGTTTTACAACGAAAGCGCCAAGTCGCTCAGCTTCAGAGAAAGCTTGTCTTTGTTGTCTGCTGAAGGTGTTTGCGTCAGTGACGAATACTCTGTCTCTGCTGATTCTGTGGCCATGAGCCAGACTTTGGCTGAAGAGCAGTCCGTCAAGTTGGCTGAATCTGTCGTCTCTGACACTATCAACGTCAACGAGAAGTTTGTGTTGGTTGATGATGACGGTGAAGATGACGAGGAAGAGGAAGATTCCGACGAAACCGGTAGTTCTTACGTCTCTGATTCTGATTCTGGTTATGGATATACCAGCAGCGAGGCCAGTATCTTGACTGGCGTTGCTGATTCTACTGACAGCTCTTTATACACTTATGAAGAGTCTGATGAGGACGTTTCGGTTGAAAATGATGACTCTTCCGACTCTTCCGACGAGTCTGTTGACAGCTCTGGATCTTCTATTTACAGCAGCATGTCTAGTACTAAGGTTAACGAAACCGAGGAAGCTGATTTTGACGGATCCTTGAAGGATTTGGATATTGCTTCAGTAGAGACTTTTCCTATTGATGCGCCAGCTGTAGCTGAAAAGGCACAAGCTGAGTCCTCCAATGATATTTCAATGGCCCAATATGCTCACGCTTAAAAGCTTTTGTCTGGCTAGTTTTTATGATGTAAAATTATTTTTTGTAATAATAAAATGTTGATGTGTTTGTGTTTGAAAGTACTCTTGTTTTTGAAGGTTGTAGCCTCGATGTCTAGACTAGTTTGATTTTTAGACATGATACGTTTTCAAAATTTGCATGCAATACTAGATTGTTTATTTTTTAATTCAAGCAAACGTTAGTAAATGACAGCTGTTCATTTGAAGCTATTTTCTTTTGAAACAGAAAGCTTATATCAAATGTAAAGATATATTTTTCTATAAATTGATTTTGTGAAGACACTGAAGTGCGCTTTATTGTCAAAAAAAAAAAAAAAAAAAAAACCTTCAATGTTTTAATTAAAACTAGACTAATTAAGCCACACAGTCACAGATCTTGAAAAATCAAAATTCTGGACTAACCATAAAAGTGAACATATTCCAAATACTTTGCCAACACATTTAAGAAATCTATATTATAAAAAAACAAGAAGTTACGAGGTTTATGAAAAAGTCTGCTAAATGCGCTAATCTTGTCAACTTTTGTATACTCATAACTGGGTGAGTTTTGAATTACTGCCATGAGATAGATGCTACATGTATAAAAAAAACTACGCTAGTTGGAAAAGTTGTAGAAAATAAAAGGCAAATCATGCCATAGGAAACTGGAATATCATTTATGAAAATTTGAGGGAAACAATCGATTTGGTTGTTCAAATAAGCAGTACCCACATAGAAGGTTGTTTTTGGGATCACACTAGTTATAAGTAATAGGCCAAAGAAAATCCCAAGTAGCCAATTTTAAGTTAAAAATAATACGTACAAGCAGATATATTGGTCAAATCTGTGATGTAGATTCGACAATTCTCTTAACAGGTATAAAAATCACTACGAATAGCCCTGAGGGTCAAGTCAATAAAAGTATATGTCCTGATCACAGTATTAAATTCTCGAAGTTGATTTGTGTATCGTTACTTTGTTAGGAGGGCTAAGTTTATATTCAACAGTAATTTTTGCACAGAAACTAAAAGCTAGTATTGGATCAGAAACATTTTCAGCAGCTTTAGTTAGCAAGGTTACCATTGTAAAAATGATTTTTTTCCCTACAGGTCTATTATTAAATGTAGCTTGTCGTTTTTTCGTTTTTCTCTACTATTTCTGTGCCTGCGCAAATCTTTAAATGTTATTTTTGTAAGAGCAGGTGTGAGCTCTAAATACCCTTGGATTCTATAAATATTTGTCGATAATGTTTGTCTGGTGCACACAGGTATATATATATATATAGATTTTGAAACTTATCCACAAGGTTAAGGGTACTTTTATACACGTTTTTGGACATTATTGATGGAGGTTTTTTTTTAGGATCTAAGGATCTAAATATAAATGATACAAACTACACTAAACATGTGTTTTTAATATTAATTTGGCTAGAGTACGCTTATTGAAAATTATCAGATTCTCGGCTTTATTTTTCTGGGTTTGTGGGGGAAGTTTTCCATATAAGGCTCCCTAAAAAAATTAAATGTTGGATTTTTCTGTACTAACACCAAGACTTTCATTTAGAAAATCGATTCAAATGACATTGGCTCATTTGTTAAGATAAATCACAGATTTAAAAGAATAAAGTCTGTTGAATCGAATGCTATGTGCCTTATGCTTTCGATGGTGATGAGCAATATGAAAGTGAGTTTGCTGTTCCTGGGAACAGTATAGAAGATCAGTGAAAGCGAAGCCTCTCAAGGAAGATCATATGCGACCTGATCAGATGCATACTTTAGAATAACTCTGTCTTTACTAAAAATATTTGTTCCATGTTGAGTGTAAACCGAATATGGTCTAGAAATGAACATTGATCTTCAATTCAAGGTATTTAAGAGTAAAAAAACTTATGAAAATAAAGCTCAAATAGATGGTATATTTGAAAATTCCGTAGTAAAAGCAGCAAATATCGAAATCGCTTAATAATATTCATTTTAGAAATATCAACAATCAAAAGCCTTGAGTGATCGGTGATATACTGAAAAGGTTTCAAAAAGGATACAAAGCGTCAAAGAGTTTTAAGAAATATTGCTACATTCTACTTCACAATTTATAGAAGCACCTATTTCAATTAAAACATTGGTTTATGCTTTTTTTGTTTCTAGAATAGCTGTAATGAGACCAGGTATGTATATAAATATAAATGTACCATGTTAGATTACGATATTTTATTGCTAATGTTTTCTCATCTCAATATGCTTTTTACTATTCCAAATTAGCATGGTATCTACAACAAGATAGAACAGCTCCACTTTTTGTTCCTTCCTTGTTTCTATTTTGGCACTCTTAAACATCCGGCTTTTGAAATCGTTTTAAATTTCAAAACGGTTTAAATGTTATAGCAATTGAAATACACGCGAGCATAAAAACAATGCTCAATAAAAAGTTCAATACGTAGGTTGTTGTTTTTTTTTTACATGTAGCGATACTCTTCTGACACTTTCTGGTACTTGATGAACTGCTCGATATACACAGTACCTGTAATACCGTTTTTTACCTCCTCGTGTAGCCCAAAATTATTTTTGTTAACAAAAGCATGACACAAGTTTTAGGTTTTTTAGGCACCTTTAACCATAATGGCTAGGTTAGTCGATCTTTTACGAGAAACAGACCAATACAAAATAATAATATCTAGATATCTCCAAGTATTACCAGAAAGAAACGAGCTTAAATAAAAATAAAAAATAGTCCAATACAATTTAGTGATCACGATTTCACCCACGGGAGCTAACTAAATATTACGAAATTTTTTTTTATATTTCGTTGAAATCATTAGTAGAAGGTTTGTAAACAAACAAATTAATAAATGAAGGAAAAAAAAAGCAAACAGTCCAAAAAACAAAAAGCGAAAGAACCATAATTTTATAATTTGGTATCATAGTATTGTTCCCCCGGTATACCAACTTTTTTATTTGTGATGTACTAGAAAAACGAGCAGATACTGCAATTAAATATATATTTCCATTAGCCAAACACGTTGAAATAGCTCCCATAAAAACCTACAGCTTTTCATGGACTGTCTGGCACGTGCAGCGGACTAGGTTCTACCCACATTTTTTTGTTTTTCGTGATTTTGACAGTTCCCGCATTAAAAAAATCACCAAAACTAATAAGTGTCAAATATGAATTTTGGTTGAGGGGAAGAATCAGACAAAAAAAAAAGAATTCAAGTGGCATATTGAAAAATTCAAAGACACAAAAACTTAAAAACAGATATTTTTCAGTTGTATTAAACCTTCAATTTCAAATCCTCTCAACATCACTAATGTTAGAAAACAGGTGGAATCACGAAAGCAAAAATAATAAACAAATGTGTGTATGTGTGTGTGCGTGTATTTCTGTGCTAACAAAAAGAATAATTAATCTATAAGTCCAAAAGAGTGAAATGAAAACAAAACAAAGACAAGAACAGACAAGAAACAACATGAAATCATAAAAAGCTGTAACAGTCCAATGCAAAACAATGAAATCAAAAACAAATAAAACAAAATAAGTAAAAAAGAAACAATAAATAAAAAATCGGTTAAACAAAGTAAAAATAAAAGTGGAAAATAAAAAACCAAAAAAAAAAAAAAAAATGTACAAGATGGATTAGAGCGTCATTGAAAAATGTACACCACCTGGATTGTGCAGCTCAGTTGACCCAGTTCTGATTCGTCTCTTAGATTGTGGCTCGGCATACTTGCTAGCCACCTGTTGCGCTTTTCTCAAATGCCCTTCCTCGGACATCATATCGATATCGTAATCCAAGCTTCCTACATAGCTAGCAGTGCTCGAGCTATTATGGTGCTGCAGAGCAATGCTAGATTTGGTCAATTCTTCAAGAAGATCCGGTGACAGCTTTCGGGGCGCCAGTCTTCCAGCACTTAGAAACGATTCCATTGCCCATTCGTACCAAACACGAGATCCGTCAGTTCGGCGCCACATCGAAATATCGATTTCGCTTTGTTCACTGATGTATTTGGGTTTACTAAAAGGAAACCAAATTGGAAACCATGAAAGCATTTCCTTTGTATGAGGAATTCCAAATGCTGTAGTATTGTTATCTTGAGCCAAAGAGCCATTTCGTCCACTATCTGTTTTCCTAGAAGCATTATCGCTTTCTGAATACTCATCAGAATCAGGAACATAAGAAAAGGAACTGAATGATCTTCCACCGTTGACAGAAGTTGTGGAAGATGCTGCATTCATGTTGTTGTTTTCAGAGTTGATATCTGGTCTTGTAGAAAAGCCAATATTTCCGTAGAGTCTGCACTCAAAAAATCCTGCAATCCCATGAACAACGCACTGGCGGGGTATCATAAACGTATGTTTAGCTTTCCTTGTATTTGCCAAATTTTTTGCAACAATAGGACATAAAGTTTTAACAGCAGCAGTGGTTTCTGCAGCTATTCTTGATGCCTCTGCAACTTCTTCCGCAATTGATGACGACATCTGCCTGTTGATGCTATTTGCACCTCTGTCACAACGGCCACCTATTATGGGGCTGTGAACTGAGCCACCTCTAACTGCTCCTGTCGGTGAGTGAAAAGATGCTGTTGAATCAGAACCATTAGAAGCAATTGAAGAGAGACCAAAGCCAGCACCTCCACCAGCACCCCCAGATTCAGATAGAGAGTTGGCACGGAATGCTGCAGCCCCGCTGTTACTGCTGACACGGGTTCCATTAGTATGAGTATTGTAAGCGTTGTGATAATTCTTAGAATTGCCGTACCCAGCCATTGGAGAGTTTATCCTGTTTACATTTTCTGCATTACTAGCTGCTTCAGATAAAATTTCAGCAGATGCCAAGCAAGCGCCCATAGGCGAAGAGTGACGAAACTCCCATGCTTTAGCGTACTGCTCAGGCGCAACATAATCAACAGCATCCAAATGAACAACATATGGCGTATGGAACACGGATGGAGTATTAAGAGGATGAAAAGGCATTCCAGTATTGGCTCGAGATGTAGAATTGAGGGCTCCTACTGATGAATTAGAAGCTGCATTAGATGGAGAACCTGCAAATACTGAGCTTGCAGCGTTGGGGAGTTTAAAGTTGGCAGCTCGTTTGTACAACTCGGAAGACATGACAGGCGTGAACCAAGCCGCATATTCTTGAGGTATGATAACACCACATTCAGGATCGAGCACTTCAGGGGTGTCTAAAGCATCGAGACATTCTGGAGAAAGTTCGTTATCACCAAAAGATCCTAACAGTTCACTGACAATAAGATGAACACGAGAAGCTGAAGCAGGTGGGCGCCAGGAACGAAGATCAGCATGAACAATACTGACAGAAGACAACGTGCTATTTTGAGAACTATCAGCGTTAGACGATAAAGCCGAAGCTAAATTTTCAGGCGTCCACTCAAATTCCTTCCGACGGGCCAAATGAATACAAGCACTTGCATTCTTCTCAATTGCATAAATATGCACCGTTTTTCCCACTGTAGCCGCCGCATTTAGCGCTTTTTCAACTAAAGGACCTCGGCCGGCTCCAGCCACAGCAACTTGGATGTGTGCTTTGGGAATATCTAACAGTGCCGCAGCAATGGCCTTTTCGTAAATGTTGTATTTTGTGGCATCACGCTCAAAGACTTCATAAGTAGAGTTTTCCAGATTGTCAGCCAGCGGTTGCAGAGGCAATTGAAGCAGGTCTGCATATCCAGGTGCGTACGAGTCAACCAAGCTTGGTTTTGGTCGTACCCGAAGAAGATGTCGAATGTACAGTAAATAAGACTGAGAGCCACCCGCAAAATCGCGGGGTTCATAGACGTCAGCCAGCATTATAAATGGTGACTTTTGAAAAAAGCGAAATAAGAGATTTTGTGTGGCTTTTGGTAATACTGGGTATCTTTTTGCGTTTGGCATAAAAATGGAAGCAGACAAAGTAAGCATTTTGACAGGTTCTGCATACCATCTGTTTGCAACAGCCACAGGAAAACCAGAACATTTAGGAGGAATTTGCAAAGCCACAGAGAGGTTTGGAGGGTAATTGGTGATAGTTCGAATGGTATTCCAAACATCCCAAATAGATAAATGATCTGCTGGAGGTATATGAATGCCAGTGCGAGAAGACACATAGTCGTCTTCAGCAAATGGCAAATTGACAATAAGTTGAGCTCGAGGAGAAGCTTGAGCTATGATTCGAGACACTGCAGAAGCATACTGTTCCACATTGGTTCTACGCTTGGGGCCTGGTAGAACAATATGAGCCACGCCGCAATAAGAGGCGTATGCAACCTCTTGAACTATGACTTGAATTGATAGAGCAGCAATAGATGGATTTTTAGAATCGAGCTCTGCCCAAGGAGCCGCAAGTGCAATCACATTATGAAGATGAGGACCTGGCAACAGCAAAATGTCATCAAGCCCTAGTGGAGGTACTGATATTGAATCAAAAGAACGTAAACTAGGAGTTTGAGAAACGTGGGTTCTGGGCCTGTTATGCATAGAGCCAGGCGACGCTGAAGCGCCAGAAAAGTAACGCATATGATACTGAGATGCACCTGAAGAAGCACGAGATGCTACTGAATGTGCTGATGAAGCAACTCGATTATGTCTGTAGGGTGTCTGCTTGTTAATGGAACCATGTCGGTTTAATGCTTGGCCTTGACTAGCGGCCACAGCTGTACCCCATGCTTCTTCTGCTTGAGCATAAAGAGATTCAATGCGTTTTCGGTAAGCAGGAGAAGATATTCGAGAAGTGATCATGTCATAGTCATTAGAAATAGCAGAGTCCACCAATGCTCGATCAGTATAAGGGTGTGCTATTCCTGGTTTGTCAGCCGGCAGGTTGATTCCAACAAACAATGCATTGTCATTAGAAGGCTTGGAAATGTTTTTGGAGCCATTGATGGTGGTTGAGCTTGCGTTTTTTGTACTGCTCGCACTCGGGGACTCAGGCGTGTTTTTTGCCGGAGGAGCTGGCCGTTGGTACTGAGACCCTGATAACGATCGCTTACGGCTAATCTCAGACATTAAACTTGAAGTTGAATCCGTAGGAATCCTGTTCATAGCAGGACGATTCGACGCTATGGGCGAATATGGCATTACTTGATTATGGTGAGAGAAAAGGGGAAAGAAGAAGAAAAGGGAAGAAAGGTGAAAAAGGCAATAAATGTGGAAAATGTAGAAACTGGATTTATGAAACTGGAATTGTACATATATATATAATAGTATTATTATTTTATATGTGTATATATTTGAAATATGCCACAAAGAATCGAAAAAAACTTGTGACAGCTGCTATCACAAATGTAGAAACTAACTGACAGACGAGACAGTTTATGATATTACAACAGATGTCATATCATATTATGTAACACAACCTTGTAAAAAACCACATATTCACCTCTTTGAAATCAACATCCAAAAACTATTCACATCATCCACATATTTATAAACATATCACTTAAACATACAATAAACATCCAATTCTATACACATCTATACTCAACCAATGTCCGATTCGTATCGCCATTCTAACCCAACCCATGCACCAGCAGAGCCTCGGATGCTCACAGAGTCCGAGAAAACCAAAATCCTCGAGTTCCAGGAATCAATTCATTATTCTACACGTTATTCCGACGACACGTTTGAGTACCGACACGTTATTTTGCCTAAAGGAATGTTGAAAGCCATTCCACGCGACTATTTCAATCACGAAACAGGAACATTACGAATTCTTCACGACTCTGAGTGGCGAGGTTTGGGAATCACTCAGTCTTTAGGATGGGAACATTATGAAAACCATGCTCCGGAACCACACATTTTGTTATTTAAGTAAGTTTGATTGTTTTTATTTTATTTGGATTGCTTAAAATGTTTGAAAGTTTTTGCCATTGATTAGCTTCTAACAATTTCTTTTCATTTTTGACGTTTTAGACGACCCAAAGCATAGACTAGATCATGATAATAAAAGTGAAAAAAAAAAAAAAAAACTCAATCACAGCTACAATAATATTAACGATAATAATCCTAATACTAATAATCACTGAAACAAGTAAAAAAAACGCCAAAAAACGTGAAAATTAAAATAAAAAACAATCGTTGCTCTTAAAAGTAACGTATATTGATGAGTTTATGATTATAATACCAACTTTGCTTGATACCATTTTAATCCTGTTTTATTGAAAAGAAATAGCATTTTTTTTTTTTTTTTGCTTTATACCTATATTTGTATATACTTGAAATAAACTTGAGCAGATATATACATATTAAAATGCTTATCTTTATGAAAAGTTAATTTACATTATGAAAAGTATCTAGAAAATCAGGATATTTGCTTATCAATCTTTTTTCTACCACGTCTTTTTTTTCGGTTTAATGAACGGTCTTTTAAGTTCTGATTATCCATATCCTTACTTTCAGTTCTTTTGAGGCAAGAATATCAATAACTAACTCGAGGGTTTAACGAGACGAAGTAACCAATGAACAAAAAATGAAACTTTAGAGAATGTGGTAGATGAGTGTATTGTAATCAAAATTATTATTTGTCAACAATTAAAAATGAAATATAATAAAATAAAAGAGAAACATGAAAGAAAGAAAACTATCAGTTGAAAGCACTTTAATTTAAAGAGACATTTCTTATTGTCTTTATAAATTATTGGCGTATCTAATAAACTTAAATCATTACATTAATCACTTTTTTGTAATCCATGCAGACAAACCACCAGCCTTTTTTAATTTCTTGCAAGGCTTGTCGTTACAATTCTTTGTATATTTGCCTTTATCGATTGCTGAACGAAGATTACTCCCAAAACTTGAATCGCTCGCCGAGCTTCCAGAGATTTTCGATTGTGTAGAACTTGGAGAAGCTCTATTGTTGAACGACCCTGGTGCCATTGGCCGTTTGGTACGTCGTTTATTTGCAAGTTCTACTGCTTTCTGAAGGGCCGAAGAGTCGATCATTGAAGACGCAGACGCAAAACCTGTTCTCATGGCTGGCGCATCTGCCAATGCTGCGGCTGATGATGATGACCGAAAATCTCTATACCCAGCAGTATTTTCAGGCTTTGTTAGTCCGTATCTTCGAAGGAACTTTTGCGTGCTCTTTACATCCAAATTCGTAATTCTGGGTATCGAGTCTGTTGACTGTTGTAGCATTCCTTCCGAAGTATTTTTTGGTAAAAAGCTTTCATAGGTCACACCATTGCTATCTTTACTAAAACCTCCAAAATTATCTTGATTGTTTTCTCCATCTGTTGAGTAGGTCAAGTAACAAGCTGACTTGCCTCGGGTAATCGAAACATAGAAAATGCGCCTTTCCTCGTTTTCGTTTTCAGTTTTGATGACAGTTGTGTAGGATAAGTATGGGATAAAAACAATGGGCCATTCTAAACCTTTGGAACCGTGCATTGTCATGATGGTTACTTTGTTTTTATAATCGAGTTCAGACGACTCTTCATCCATGTCTGCAAGTCCTAATGAACAAGACTGTAAAAAGGCAGTGAGATAGTCAGGAGTTCCGTCAGGACGTTTAGGTATATCATCCAAATTGTAATCACTATTCTTGTTTTTAGCATCACTCTCACCAGGCCCAAGACTTTGTATTTTTTCAAGAATAAGCTGTAAATTCCTTTGAACAGATTCTTCAGTTCTTGGCGACTCAGTCACAATTATTTCCACAACCTTCGAATATTCGCAAACCATTCCAAAAGCTTTTTCAAACCCAGCAGTAGTCGTTGAATTTTTCAATTCTTTTCTGCACTCTTGAATAAGCTTAACAAATTTAGAAATCCCTTCAATAGCTTTTTGGGAAAGTTTTGATTTTGGTGTAAATGATCCAACAGCAACGCCTCTCAGTTTACTCATGAATGTTGGGTATCCTCTGTCGACTTGAAGGTCAATGGACTCAATAGATTTTTCACCAAGTCCAATTTTCTGGGTCTTGATTGCAGCGATGGTGGAATCATCTTGAGAGTCAGACTTGATAGCCAGGAAAAATGACATTATAATTTTGACTTCTTTGATCTCCCAAAAAGACCGCGATCCGACAACCCTGTACGGAACATTTGCTTGATTGAGCGCAAACTCCATATCTTTAATACGATACCTGTACCGGAACAAAATGGCAAAGTCAGAGTAAAGGAACGGATTGTCTTGAAGCGAAACAAGGGTCTTGATGTGTGTAGCAATTGCTCTCATTTCCTGATTGCCTCGTTGGAATTGAACAAGATGAGCACCAAGAGTTTTGGGACCTGAATATTTGGCATGTAGTTGTCTTTCTCTATCAACTCTGGCGTTGTCTAACTTAATGACTTCTTGTGACAGGTTGACAATGTCGTTGGTGGATCGGTAATTACAGTTTAGGTACACACGCTGGAAATGTGGGAAATCGTCTCTCATCGTGTAAAAGTTTTTGGTCGTGGCGTGTCTAAACGAATAAATAGATTGATCTGGATCACCAACAATAGTAATATTATTGTTTCTTTGCGCAAAAAGTTTCGCCAGAGAGTACTGCGACTCATCAGTGTCTTGAAACTCATCCACCAACACATGCTCAATGTCATCCACAATACCTGGCGAATGTCTCAACAGTCTAGCACAGAAAAACAGCAAATCATCAAAATCAAGCACGTTCTTCATTCTTTTAACAAGCTCGTACTGTTTAATAATTGCCAATTCAAACTTTGAATTCTGCCCTTCATTTGTTTGTTCAAAATCAGTAGTTTCCACGCCAGATGACCTGATTCTGCTGAGCATGGAGTGGATATACCAAAAATTAATTTTCTTTTTGTATGAGCCTTCAAAGTTTTCTTTTCGTTTATCCAGCTTGTACCCATGGTCGTCTGCTAGTTTTACAATTTCGGGAAGTTGAAAAATCTCTTGAACGATTTTCTTTTGTGCATTTTCGTCAACAACAGTAAAGTCTTGTTTTATTCCTACTCTTGATCCGTATTGCACCAGGTATCTTAAGCAAATCGAATGAAAAGTGCCGGTTTTGACTTTTCCTTGTGGGATATTAGTAGTGGGGGAAGACTGTGATTTGGATAACAATACGCTGATACGTTCGTTTAACTCTTTAGCAGCTTGATTGGTGAATGTCATCAATATAATTTTTCTGGGATCCAGCTTGTAATGCTTTATCAGCCAAGCAGTTCGGTGAACCAGTGCTGTAGTTTTTCCAGTTCCTGGTCCAGCCAACATTTGAAGTACAGCATCGTTAGGTATCGTAACCGCAATTTTTTGATCTTGATCTAGATCCTTGAGAATAGGATCATCATGGAGGTAGTAAACTTTCTCGTGCACAATGTTCCCAGCTCGAGCATCTTCAGCCATTGTTTAAAGGGTATGACCACTTGTGACGTTTTTTTTTTGAAATGCCTTTTGTCGTAGTATAAGAGAGTAAAACCAATAATGCGAGAAAAGAAAAAAGAATACAAAACGAAAGGCAATAAATTGTGTCCAGCTCAAAATAATTGTAGCCGTACGTGTGGTAACAACGAGAATATAGGGCTAGGGGTATGAAGTCAAGTTGAAATAGAAAAGATATGAGATAAACATTATTAGCCATTGTGACTTTATATGCATTTTTATGTATAGTTGAAAAATAATAGAGAAAAGTGCAAAATCCTGATAATTTTATGGCATCAAATTAAGGTATAGTCACCACACAACCTCAATTTTCCATTCAGTCTTGGTTTAAAGACACTGCACTCGAAAAGCTTTTGCCTTTATACAATTTTGTGACTTAAACAGTGATTTTCCAAAGAGATCAACAAAAACTCTTAAACTGAGAACAAAACTAAGTTCCCATAAACTATGAATCGTCCAAAATATCAAGATGAAGTCTTTACTTTTTTGTAAACCGTTGGCTCTATAATTATGTCTCACTTTGGAAAACCTTCTGGCAGCATGCTAAAAAAAAGCCTTGGATTGGACTGGTATTCTTTCATAAATATATTTAAGCCCATAACAATTATTTCACATTACGTTTTTGGTTCTCACTCATGCTTCTATAGACTCAATTTCATCACTGATAAACTTTCTTTTTCAACGTCTCGAGCTCTGAGCCTTTTAGAAGCCAACATGTCTTGGTCACAAGCCCTTCAAAACCATAAACCTAACCCTCGTCGAGTATAACCAAAAAAAAATGATTTAACCTCGGAGATGTTTCGTTGTTCTTGCGGGGAAAATCAAACTTGTATTTGCAACCAACTCTTCTTTTACAAAAATCAATCAATACCAGCTTTGCTTTGTTACCTCGTTTCCTAAAATTGGATTACTACTTATAAGCTTCGTGAAATCCTCGATCGAATTATTTGGATTTGCTTTCTTTGATACCCAGAAACAAAAAAAAAAAAAAAAAAGACATACTCAAATTGTATTGCGCAAAAAAGTTAATTTAATTATCTACACCAAAGAACCTATTAAAGACTTTTACCAAAGATTCTCACAAAAAATGGCTACAATCACTACTTCAAAAATCGCCAAAATCCCACCAGTATCCGTTTTGTCCCCGCTTGTGACACGGATCTTAGGGCTAAACCCTGGTAAATTCACACTACAGGGCACCAACACCTATTTGATTGGCCAAGGACGATCTAGGGTTTTAATAGATACCGGCGAAGGCAAGCCTGAATACTTTAAACTGCTTTTGGACTACGCAAAGATGGTAGGGTTTGAGATATCGGCTATCATGTTGACACATTGGCACGCTGATCATATTGGTGGAGTGGACCAGATTATTTCTCATCCGGAGCTTGGAAAGCCTCGAGTATACAAGTACCGATTAGAAGACGAGGAAGTTGTAGGTGATGCCAATTATTCATCCACTTCAACTTCTGCGTCAAATGCCGAATGGACACATCCGTCACTCAACAGGGCTGGGCAAATGATTGACAGTAGGTACAACTGGAAGTTTACGTCTTTAGAAGACGGCGAGTCGATTCAGTTTGATGGATTTACTTTAACAGGGTTCCATACTCCTGGCCATGCGACTGACCACATTGTGTATTGGCTCCAAAGCGAACAAGAGCAAGCAATGTTTAGTGGCGACAATGTTTTGGGAGAAGGCAGTACTACTTTTGAAAGTCTCAAAGAGTACATGGACTCATTAAACCGAATGTCTAAAATCATAGCCAGCTCATCTGCTGGTTCTGTAGTAAAGCCGCAAAACATTAGAATGTACCCAGCACACGGAAACCTTATTGATAAAGGATTGGACAAGTTGAAGGAGTACATAAGCCATCGAACAGAACGAGAAAACGATATTTTGAAAATGATGGACATGTACCATAGAGAAAATGGGCTAGACAGTACTTTGACTGTCCCAGAAATCGTCAGGATTATATACAGAGATTACCCAGAATCGCTTCATATGGCTGCAGCTAGGGGCGTATCGCAGCATTTGAACAAGTTGCAACATGAAAGGAAGGTCGAAGAAAAGAGCGCTAGATGGAAGCTGACTAACTTTCTCAAAAGCTCACAGTTGTGAAGTTTAGATAAGACATTTTCATTTTGAATTATAATCAGGACAATTTGTTTTTTCTTTAAATCATAGTTTATTAACAATACATTTCTATATTTATTTTAGTATCGATACAAACGTTTTCAATTCTCATAACATTTTATTTTATTTTTTTACTCCTTAATGAATCTAACCATTGATTTTGCCAAGATATTGCCATCGTTACGAAGTCCGGCTTTATCAATCTTTTCTTCCAGCTGCTTCTCGCTCAGTCCAATGCTCTTTTGGAAAACAGTCAAGAACTTGGTTTGCAAAGCCTCATTAAGTTCAGGGTGGCCTTGCAAACTCCACATGTATCCCTTTTTGTAGAATCCCTGAATGTCACAGACATCGCTCTTTCCAGTAACTTCGATTCCGTCGAGCCCTTTGGGAACTTCAAAGACGATATCCTGGTGGAACTCCATCAAATTAAAGCATCCAGTGTCTTTAAACTCAGGGAAGATAGACGCGCCCGTTTCAGTCAGCTGGATAGGTGTGATACTGAGTTCCCAGCCCTTGGGGTTGGGTCCAACTCTAGCACCAAGGGCTCTGCCAATAACTTGGTGACCAAAACAGATTCCAATGATCTTGATTGGCTTTACGAGGTTTGAAACCTTCTTTGTTGGGTGAACATCAAAGCATTGTTGAATAAACTCGATAAGATTAAGGATCCAAGGATCGTTATCGTATGCATTTTTAGTGGACCCTGTGATCATCACAACGTCTGGACGGGGTTTAGCGCCAATTCCGTCATTTTCTGGTTCCAAAGATGGAAAGTTATGAGGATTATCCAGAATGTCGTAAACTTCGACATTCACCTGGCTATCGATACCTTGATCATCTCGTGGCGAACTGTCGGGAGATAAGTATGGAGATAAGCTTAAACCACCTTTTTCAAGAAGTTCAAGGAAAATATTAGAAAATGAAATGTGTTCTTTTCCAATCTCGTCGGGTAATTTTTCGGCGTCAAGAATAGCAATATTGATCATAATCCGAAAGCTGTGCAAGTAACTTAAAGATAAGGGCTTTTCAAAAAAAAAAAAAAAAAGAAAGGTTATAGATAAGGAAAATTAAATATGGAAAAATGCGGAGAAAGAATAGTGAAATGAAGTGATGATAAAAGCTGTTGATGGCTATGAAAATAAGAATAAAGAAAAGAGTTATAAAAAAAAAAACGGGGACTTTGGGTCTTCTTTAAATACTCAGAAATAATTAAATAATAATACAAAACCTCCAAAATTGTTAAACAATCCTACAAATCTCCCACTCCAGCCGGCTGGACTACCTGGAATTGACGAAAATAAAAAAAAGCCGTTAAGCACATATTTTAGCAGGAGATCACGTGGGCATATACTGAGAGTGACTCAAAACTGCACAAAAATTAAAAAAAAGACGTTGGCGGGAATTCAAAAAGTGGAGATTTTGATCTTCAAAAGACAAGTCGAGAGAGTGTACGACGTGACTGTCGTACTATTGTTGAATATTTCCAGCACAAGAATAAAAAGGTTTGATGAAAAAGTTTCAAAGCATTGCTCTTGATGTTTTGAGTATGAGAGTTGTACGCCTAGCTAATGTTTTTTTTTTTTTTTAAACAAACGAAGGCCAGCTTCAGGTGTGAAAAACAAGGACTATAATAGTAGGAGTTAGAACAACTGGGAACAGTTTTTTGGGTTGAAAAAAAGAGGGTTTGGGTCAATAGAGAAGCAAGAGCAAAATGTGATGTGTGTAGACTTCCTGTTTACTACCTGTTTTGAGCCTGTAGACGTGTGTGCCAGTCTGTCTCGAGTGTTTTTGGATTTTGCTGTTTAATTCAGCCATGAAAAAAAGTACCAATAAAAATGGACATGTGTGTACATTTCAGTCCGAATTTGGTCATGAATTTTTGGCGAGGCTAGTATTAAACTGATGGTCGTTACCCTATTTACGTGAATTTACAATTAAGGTGGGTTTGACTTCTTCAAGACCTGCTATTTCTCAGTTGGTGCTCAGTTATGATTCGTAGAAACAAGTATAATGAAACATAATACATGCTAAATACTAATGGTATTAATGAAAATGAATGTTGGTATTTCTTTGAAATCAAAATGCACCTTAATAGATTTGAATGAATAATTACAACACCACATTCTGATGTGAAGCTCAAGTTTACTTCTTCCGAAAAGAACCTAGAACAGTATTTTAAAAGTCAAAATATTTTGGACTTCATCTTTAGAATCATATGACCCCATCCCCTCAAAACCAGTCCATAATTGAGTTTACTGCTTATAGTTTTCATTGTCGAGCTGCAATACTGTTATTTTTTTCTAGGGAAACTATTCACATTTCAAAACAAAAAAAAAATCAGTTTAGTTAGCTAGTGAACAATGGCAAATACGAGAAGTTTAAGAGCAAAAAGGGCATATCCAAAATTTAAACAGCAACACATTGTCCAAGTATGGTGTGAGGAGTGTACTCATTAACTGTGTGAAATAAGTAGAAAACTACAAATACTACAGAGCATAAATTAAAGGTCAGCTATTTCAAAAATAAGACAACGGAAAAATACTATAGCAAAATACTAGAAAAAACGTGAATACAAGAAACAGGAAACGAAAAACAAGGATTGTATAACTCCAATATCAATTCCAGAAACTTTAGAAATGACTTGGCCCACCAAGAAAACCAAGAACCCAAGACCTAAAACCAATATTCAAAAAGATGCTTTTTTGCTTTCGAAATCAGAAAAGAGTACACATAAGTGAAACAAAAGAATGAGAAAAAAAAAGGAATAACAGAAACATGTATGCTTTCCAGTTATAAGGAAAACTGCTCAAAATGGCGACTTATTTCTAAGAATACACGATGCCCTTATTATATTTTCATGACCAGTTATTAACATGAGCGTGGCTTACTTGGAAATAGTTTTATAGTTTTATAAATACTGAGATAGTTGGAAAAATAAAAAAAAACTTAGTGTTTGAAAATGATGCTTGAAAGTATCCAAAAGTTTGCGTAACTTGAATTCCAGTAACAACGGCACAAAGCACTCGCTACTATACTTCATTTTAGGCACACCGAAAAACAAGTACTCACCGACACGAAAAAAAAAAAAAAAAGAGCACAGCTACGGTAAAATTTTTAATAGGTTAAAAATCTGGTATGCCAGGAAAAACACACAATAAAATAAAAATGACGACATTTTTTGTGATGAATCTAAATTGGGTAGGTTTCCTTCTACCCCACTCCCTCTTAATTTGTAGTTTTGGTTGGGAGGGCTAATTGAACTGGGGGCCAGAAAGAGAAGGGGGGCAAAGGGTTACTTTAAATTTTGACTGAAATAAAACGTTGTATGGGCCATTAGTGGAACTAATACTACTGCTACTGCTGCTAAAATATAGGATTTTGTGAAGCGTGTGGTGATTGAAAAAGTTTTGGTTGGCCAGAGAAAAAAATGAGAGATTTCAACTCTTATTTCTTCTATAGCTTTTACTGAGACTGGAATAAAGAGTAGAAAATAACTAGCTTAACTCTATGTAATTTATATGCCACTGCTGATTGATTACTTCAACGTCTTTGAAACCATTTAAAATCTCCGGCATTACTTCCTGTTTTTGTATCAGAGAATCAAAACATTCGATTCACATATTATAGAAAACACATAAAGCCCACCTAGTTTTTCAATGATACGTTTTCTACTAGTCAAGAAACGGCTATTAAAAACCTATGGTGTATTTATATACGAATCCAAAAAAAAAAAAAAAAAAAACTAGTGAGGTCTGGGAACATGCTTCCATGACCATTTTCAACCCTCCGAGATTTTTCACTTGAAAAGATTTTCAGCATCACTATACTCACTTTACAAAAAAAAAAAAAAAAAAAAAAAAAGTGAGGCCGTTTATTGTTCAAACTAGGCTTTCGCAATTGTTTCTCATTGCCATATATACATGCCATTCTTATTAAAGAAAATAAGCGGAAAAAAACTAGTAGTTGTGCATACAGAGGGGTGAGGACGAAAAATGTTCTAAAATGTTTTTTTTCTTTCTATACTTTTGTGAAAGTCAACAACGGTCGGAATATCTTGGAAATGCCAACGAAGCTGTAAAAAAAAAAAAAAAAAAAATTCCAAATTGGTTGAGAAATAAAGCAATTCGGAGATGACCCAAGTTTGGTTTTATTTGAGTTATATTCCTTTGTTTTTTGTTTTTACTATTCACTTGCATATTGGATTGTTATAAATCACAAGTGAATAGGCTACAAATAGGAATAAAAATGACTGACTCATTTACAAAATCACAAAATACGAGAAACATAGAACCCAAACAAAACTTGGAAGCGATGAAAAGAAATCCGTAAAACAAAAATTAAACATCAAATGAAAGTAAACAACATACAAAAGAAGAAGTAAAGGAAAACCAAAGAAACAAAAGTCGATAATAAATAAAGAAATTTAACAGAAAAATAGTAAAGAAAGAAAGAGTCTAAAAAACTGTCTAAAAGTGAAAATCAATGAAAGAAGGGGAAAAAAAAACTTTTCTCATCTAATTACAATACGCTGAGCTGAGCAAGTAATCCAACGGTTAACAATAAAAGTGTTTTTGAAATAAAAAAAAAAACAAAAGTTCAGCAAAAAAGCTTATAGTACACAGCCATCCCTTAATTAACTCGCTTCAGTAGCATTTATCAATATGGTTCAAATCAAATGAAAGATTGATTGTATCTTAATTTGATTCTTCACCTGGTTTCTCATTTCCGCTTGTATTGCTAGAAACGCTGCTAGGTCCTGGACTAGCCGAAACATGTTTTGCTTCCTTGGCCAAAGAGTTTTCCAAAGTCTTGTCATGGAGTGGGCCGTATTCACAAACCTCCAAGAACCTTTTGAGTTCTTGGAATCCCATACGGCGAAGGGCTTCGACATAAGGTCCATCAATTCCGTCAACGCAGCAGCGATCAAACTCGCGTCCACGGAAAGTTTGCCATTTGGCATCCTTAAATGCCTGTAAACCGCAGCCAACTACGCCCCAGACAACTGTTGAACGAAGGCGACGAATAGTTGAAAGAGTGTGATCCCTTTGAGAAGAAAATGTAGCTGCTTGGGAAAGACTAGAGCTTTCGTATCGGTGTGACTTGGAGAATCCTAATTCTTCAGAATACTCATTAGATTCATTATTTCCTGAATCTAAAACTCTTTCAATGAGCTCTGGTGATGGCTCGCTGATGATTCCACTCATACCTCCAACACGGGCGCTATCAAACTCAAAAAGCCAAGGCATTGAATACGCAACTGGAGAAGAACGGCTAAAAATAATCGCAGAGCCATGAATACACTCTTGAAACTCTCCCTCACCATCGACTTCCATCCGGGTATCCTGTGAAGTATTTTCAGTTGTAATTTTAGACGATGGTGCAACACGTTCATCAGAAACAGCCAATATAATGTTAGCTTCTCCTTTCGCCATGACTTCTTTGTAAAGTCTCCACAATCCAGCCATTTTAGACTGTTTGGTTTGACTAAATTTTCCATTCTTGTTCATCGATCTTTTCACAAGATCCAAAACTTTATCGGTATCATCCTTACCAGCAAGTCGCAATTTGATCCCAGCTTTGGTAAGTCGGCGCAAGTCGGAAGAGAGAGGAGTCCAGTTTTTAACATTTTCCAATTCAAGAGTGTGAACAGTGTCTGTAGCACTGACACCAGAAGCGCGGGGAATATTCCAGCCAACATGACGAAACCACTCGACAATATCAATAGGATTATAAGTTCCTGCAAGTTGGCTAACAGGATCAGGCAACGAAGGATGTGGCGATGATGTGGCATTAACTGCTGCTGATAAAGGAGTGTCCAAAGGTGAAGAAATACTAGACTTGGTGTTGTGGGATGACATAGGTGACATGCGATCCAGCTTGCCAGAAACATTTGAAGCAGATGCATGAACGTTTTCAAAGCGTAAAGAAAGCGGGATTCCTTCGAAATAAGATGGAACTCGAGAACCAAGCCGTATTGAGGACACTTTTCGCTCTGAAATGAGATATTTCATCGCACGTTCGTGCAATGATTGTCCAATGGAGCGAGAACGTCGGAAAGGATCAACGAAGAGCATCAAAATGCAACCCACAAGGTTTTTTCCTGTGGCTGACGTAGGGTCAGGCTCTTCGTGTACCCAAGTAGCACAGAACCCGTAAAGCTGCTGCGTAGAGGAGTTTCGAACAATAAAGTGTGTTTGGCTTTCAACTTCAACTCCGTCTGAACTGCTTTGAGGGGACTGTGACGATTTCAAAATTCGTAAGTAGTCGCCTTCAAACAATCCAAGTCTATCGGGAAAGCAACTTTCCCAAAGAATTTTTAATCGTCGGAAATTTGCTGAGTCTCCAGAAAACTTCTCAACTAGCCAACGTCGTTTAGGGTTGACTTGATGCTGCTGTGCACCACAACCGGGCCATCCAACAGCTTGGTAAGATCCAGACCCAGGAAATCTTCCACTGGCTTGATGCTTGCCAAACAAAACACGGGCAGCAGTTTCCAAAGCCTGTGGTGTAAACTCATATAAGCAAATATATGTGCCAACACCTCTATCTAAAGCCAAGTCGTACGGAGAAGATGCTGCAATGGCAATCATGGGTTTACGTTGTTGAGTACAAACAAGACCTATGGTCTTACAAAATTGTACTTGGTACATGTTTCTATTGGCATCAGCAGTTACCACAATAACAGTTTTTGCCTTTTCAATCAAGCTTTCATGAAATGGAGACATGCCTTTATCAGTGTATGATGTATGGGTAATCTTTCCAGTATGGAACCGTGATAGATATTTTCCAAAAACATGGAAAACATCTTCACCAGCCAAAAGATTCTGGTGCTGATGGGCGTTGCCATCAATTGAGCGCTTTCGAGGTATAGTTCCAATTACCAAAGGCGTCAAAAGCAAGATATCAGCATCAAGCTCAAGTGTATGATTTAAAGGAATGTAGTGACTGTGATCTCTTAGAATAGTGATTGATTTTTCGTAGGCGTCCTTTGCGAGAGCTTGGTTCGCTGTGTGAAGCTTTTTAAGATCTTCTAAAGGTGGCGGATTCAAAGCTTCTTCCCATGAAAGATGCTTTCGTTTCATTGTCAAAATTCTTTCAGCAGACTGCTTGACTTCTTCAGGGGTAATAATGCCATCCCTTACAGCACCCAATATTCCGGAGAGAGCTTCCAACTGTAGCCTGTAGCTAGAACAAACGATAATAACATCACAACCTGCCAAAACAGCAAGAACAGTGCCTTGTCGAACACCAACATCCTCATATAAAGTCTTCATATCTAAGCATTCACTTACAATTACCCCATTGTACTTCATGTCATCGCGAAGAATTCCTCTAACAACTTTTTCAGAAAGACAAGCATGCATCACAGATTTCGTAATTTTAGGAAGAGCACAAGATCCAACCATAATAGAATCAATACCTTTTTTGATGATTTGGCGGTAGGGTATAAGAGCGGCAGTTTCAAGCTGTTCAATGTTATCGTAGACAATTGGCAAAGCCAAAGTTTCATCTATAGTGGCATTGCCATATCCTGGAAAATGTTTCCCGCAAGTTGCAATGTTTGCTTCTGCGTAACCGTCTAGATATGCCAAAGCATATTGTGTAACTTCTTTTGGGTCATCGCCCATAGTTCTGGCACCAAGCAGCTTATTTGTAGAGTTTGAAAGAACGTCAACAACAGGTCCCAAAGTCCAATTGATTCCAAGAGCTTTGAGTTCCAAACCGGTTGCTTTCGCAACCTCACGAGCCATATCTTTAGACTGTGTCGCTACAATTGCCATAGCACCAGGGAATTGTGTAATATATTCCTCATCATTCAGGTTATTGAGCATTCCATTTTCTTGATCAATTGCAATGTTCAATGGAAGTTCATGGCCAGCATCTTTAGCACACTGCTGTAGTTCCAAAATAAGTTCACGTGTTGAAGGTGCATCTAAGGTGCATGTTAGTGACAGTTTCAAATGAAAAAAAATACTTCATAAAATAAAAAATAAAAAAAAGAAAATAATGATGATCAAAATATTATATTGGTCACATACCTTTCATGTGCCTCGATGGTAAAATAATATTTCCAACACCGTATTTAGTGATGAGTTCTTTGATTTGGTCCATTGGGACCTCGTCGTCGTCGCCACAGCTAATACCTACCATAAGCATTTGGCCAGCATTTTTGATCAGCTCCTCAGAATTTGGAGGCGCAAACGAATGTGGGTCTTCATACTCAAAACGAGTATTGTTTGCGGTCACGCTAATGGATCCAGACCGTGATGCTTGTGCCTGCCTAGATGAGGTGTCATGAAAATTTACATGAGCTTGAGTGTGATTAAAGGGGTGCTGGGAATCGTAGCTGATGTTTTTTTGTTCAGTATTGTTCCTAAAGACTGGAGCGGATTGAGCAGGTTGAGCAGGTTTTACCAAGGGGATGGTAAAGTCTGCTACAGCTGGAGTATTGTTAGAGCTAATTAACATTTCCACATCTCTGCCAGCAGCTGATTGATCAGATTTAATTTCAGAGGTACTTCCTTCTAGTCTTTGCTGATTTGTATTAGTATCTTGAATGTTTGCTGAAGGCTTAAGAGAAGGCTGGGCTTGTATTGGTATCCCAACTTGCGACTGTGAATATACGCCATCCTGAATAGTTTGGACCATTGATTGAGGTCCAGAAAACATTTGGTTTTGAGAGTAATTAGACTGAGAGACAGCATGATGCTGATGCTGGAAAGATTGTTGATGTTGGACCTGAGGTTGCATTTGCATAGTGACAGGTTGTTGATTTGCCTGGTAACTAACACGTTGCGGTTGCATAAACATAACAGTAGGTCCTTGACCCTGAGATTGAAGCTGTGCTTGCTGGAATTGAGCCTGAAATTGTTGTTGTTGAGGCTGAGGTATCGAAAACGTTTGCCCAGTTTGAGGATTATAATAGTACTCAGTATTGGGGTCGAATTGAAAAGGAATTTGCTGTTGTTGAGGCTGCTGAAGCTGAGATTGGTAATATTGACTAGACACTTCAACTGGAACCGAATCAATTACTGGCAAAGAAACTTGGTTTGGATCCATTGAATTTGTATCATATTGAGGGATTGAGTTTGAAACATAATGCTGAAAGTTTCCACCAGTACCTGGTTGTGATGAAACATTAAAATGAGAGTGATGGCCATCCATTAAATCGGTATTAAGCAAACGAATGAATAAAATTAAATGTACATAGAAAGAGTAACGAAACTATACAGAGAAAAAAGACAATGGTGGGTTTTTTGGCTTGAACTGGTGGTGTCAGTTTTGATTAGGACTAAAGATCATAGAGGTCTTTCGTTACATTAAAAAAAATGACTAATGATTACACAAAAATGCAACGTTACATATTGAAACTATGTTACATAATATGACATTTCAATGACAATAATAACCAAGTAGTTAGTTTAACTATTGTTCATAAAAGGCTTATCCTAGTTTGTCACTTGTCATTGTTAAACCTTAGTTTCAATGGGTTTTGATGTTATTGTTCAAGATTGAGGCTACGGGAAATATAGCTATCGTTGCTGAAATTTACAAGTTAGAATTTATTGCAAAAACCTCCTGGTTAAAAGCTAAAGCAGAATCACTAACATGATCTGCTGCATCCTTTTATAAACAGTAGCAGACAAACCCAAAATGACTAAATATATCACCCACAACAAGCAGCGGTTAGTTTTCAATGATATTTTATTGATCAGTTTATCGTTGGGTTCCAACACAGTGTATGAATAGATAATCTTCGGGTGTGTGATTTTTGACCGCCAGGCAGCTTCTTGTAAGCAGCTCTTCAATTGTGCTAAGCTAGGAACAGCATCAACGTCAATCGTCATGACTGGTTTCTATTAGTTCGATCAGATCTGACATGCTATCACAATCAACCAAAGCCTAGATTCGATGTATAGATCTCTGTAATATCCGTTTGTAATTGAATTTATATTTTCAAGGCTCTTGATTCCGGATAAGACTGCTTGAGTACTGGGCGAAGTAACATATCATGTTTAGCTTCAAACCAGGGTTGCGAAAATAAATTTGTACATTTTTCTTTGGTACAGTATAGTTAACAATAATATGAGTAAATTGATACTTTCCAACAGTGCGAAAGCTTGTGCTAAGGGGAGTTACATTCTATACGGTTCAAAAACATTGATCAAAAGAGTTAACAGTCAATGCGTGATAGATACCTGGAGAAGTATCCAAGTCTACTTTTGGAAGTTAAGTATCAAATTCCTTATTTAGCAAATGTTGAATGATGATATCTATAGAAACCTCAGGTATCAAAATGGATATCTTGGCTGTTCATCATGCCCATTTCGTCTCTTAAACAACTGATTTATGAATAAGCCTTAGGATTCGCCAATGGTATAAACAACGCAAAATGTTTTTTTTTCTCAGTTTGTTGCTTCTGTGTTATTGTTGATTGATTTGGTTTAGTACATATGCCTATTAGACTTTATTACTGTCAAAACTGCCTTTAGTTCATGTACATTTAATTCATAATCAAATATTATTCATCAATAGGTTCTTCTATCTCATTTATTATATAACTATCCTGTCGAATATCGGTTTGGTATTTTGGGTTCTTTTTGAAGCTGTGACTAGCTCTTTCAGTTTGATTTTCTGAATAAAAAAGAAAAAATGAAAAGTAAATCGAAGGGAATTTTTATTTTATTTTAACACTGCATTGACAGCACTGTTGGGTGGTGATAGTAGATACCGAAAAGCAATTATGTCATTAAAATTAGGGGGGAAATATCAGCCAAAGCTGAAAGCTGTTTTTTTGTTGTTTTACTCAATTTTTCTTGGGAGGTGAAGTTCTCAGGAAATGAGAAGGGCACATGTACCCGTCTTTATTGTTTTCCAAGTATAATTGATGATAATCTTCAGCGTCCCAAAAAATCTTGATGGGTTCAATTATTGTCACCACGCTCTTATCAACTGGATCAAACCATTCTTTTTGATACTTTGATTTTATTTTTTGAGCAATGTCAAGTTGGGAATCATTGTGACTGAAAATAACACTTCGGTATTGAGCGCCAATATCATCGGGGCCTTGCTGGTTTACAGTGGTTGGATCGTGAATTCTGAAAAAAAAGTCAACAAGATCTGAATATGAAACGATTTTTGGGTCATACGAGACTTGAAGAACTTCGGCATGGTTGGTGGTATTAGTACAGACTTGTTTGTATGTTGGGAGTGTGGCATTGTCATATCCCCCGCTATAGCCAACTTTTGCATCAAATAAGCCTTTTTCCGATGGCGTAAAATGCTTACGGAAAATGTGCTCGACACCCCAAAAACAGCCTGCACCAAATGTTGCAACCTCAGCACCTTCGGGGACATTCAATGAATGAGAAATGGGTCCTGGAAGGTACCCAAGCGTGGAATTGACAAACTCGGTTCCTTCGGATTTAGTATTTTGGTCATTTTTGACCTGATTTTCAAGGGTATTGTTGGAAGACATGTTGCTTTTCTTGAACTTCAATGCTATTATAAGAGCTATAAAGATAGGAATAAATGCAAATATTCTATATTTCAATCGTGTTTCAACTCTTTGAATACGACGAGTGTGGTATGCTCTGTCTTTTGTAACTCTTCTCGACGAGGGAACCTTTGGATTTGAATTGGCGACAGAGGCCTTTATATGTGATTTCGGAGTTGTTGACATTTTCATATATAAATTTGAAATTGAATATAGATCCAGTTAATAAAAATGATAGGTTTCAGCTTAGTAAAAGTCAACAGGAAGAAAAACGAAATTTTGTCAAAAATTCCCAAGACGTGTGACTATGTTGCCATCTGAGGGTTAAATTGCACCATGGTTTTTATTTTAGAGAATGTATAGAACTATATTTTGTCTCAATGACACAATGTGTCATGGCATGTGGTGTTACTTACTACTGCAACTTCAGACTTTGCTCTTTAATGAACATATGTAGACAACTATAGCTTAGCACAAATAAGATTGAGACCAAACGAATATGTCAAAAGGCAGAGCTTAGAGTAATTCAGAAAATAACGTGCATAAATGAAAAACCCTAGAGTTTAAAATAAAAGTAGCCATCGCAGGTTCAACAACCACTATCAATGAAGGAATAGGCACATTGAAGACCCCAATATGGAATACAGTGAAGATAATTCAATTGATTTTGAACAATCCGGCCTATTCACACAATCATCATTTTCAATTCTCATTAATATGAATTGAGAATTCTCATCGAAGCCAGGCCAAAAAGTACTAAAGCTTGATTCAATATTCCAAGTTTTACAGTTGTACAAAAACCTTGAATACATACATAGAGAAATACATACATATTCTGCCGATAGCCTAGGGAGCTGGGGTACTAATATAGTTTCAAACCCTTGAGTACACAATATATTCATCCTCTGTTATCAGCAACCTCAACTCTTCTAAACGCCTGCCTCACATTTAAGTACACCTAAGGTCTTCACTTTTGATATCAGCAACTCAACAATGTCTTGCGAAATTCCTGCTCTTCCAGCATTTTGCTTTTTGACACTTCTCAGTCTTCTCAAGGATTCAACATATCCCTCCATTAAATTAGAAACTCTTCTCAAACACGATAAAGTTCCTGCATCTGTGATAAGCCCCAAAGAAAAGTACCCACTGTTTGTGACATGGGAGAAGTTTGATACCCACTATGATGACTATATTTTGCGAGGCTGCATTGGTATTTTTTCAAAAACTTATTCTCTGACGAAGTGTCTTGAAGAGTATACTGAAGAAGCAGCTATGAACGATCCTCGGTTTGACCCGATTAAAAGAAGCGAACTAGAAGAGATCCAGTGCAGGTAAGCTCATTTTATTAATAAACAATTTACTGAACTTGTGGCCCACTTTTTCGTTTCCAGTTCCTCAATTGTTCTTTTCTCTATTCTAACTTTTTGCTTTAGCACGACCCTTTTAGACAATTTTGAAGTTGTTGACCCGCTAGACTGGGAAATTGGAAAACATGGTGTCTCGCTTCACTTCACTTACAAGAACCGTTCCTACAGTTCAACATTTTTACCAGACGTCATCAAAGAACAAGGCTGGACCAAAAAAGAGGCATTGACAGCTTTGATCCGCAAGGCTGGTGTTCGAGCAGTTTCTGACGTTTCTCAGCTGGACTTGGTCAAAGTCAAACGGTACACTGGAGAAAAAAACACATTGACTTGGACTGAGTTTCAAGAGTACATGGCTGAAATCAAGCATTGATAATTTAAATCCCATTGCACAATTAGTACTGCTACGTTGTTCTGATATGGGGAGTTAGAGTCCTTCATTGTGGCACGGCTTATCTTTATCATTTATAATCGCCTCAACTGATGGAATGTTTATATCGAACTCAAGTATTTTCAATATGTAATTGAATATAAATCTCCAACACGGAAGTGTGTTAGGGGTTTTTCTCAACATTCTTCATAATGTATAGTACAACTATGTTGAAAAGTTGTTTTGGAAAATAGACAAAATCAAGTCTACACTGATCAATTACAAGCGTTGAAGGCTTTTTTAAAATTACTTCAAGCTTTTAATGACGAGCAAGTGGTCTTATCAGAATTCCTTATGTTCCAGCACATCATTTTTGTAAGCTTCAATAATGAAACTTGATTATCTATAACTTTAGGAAATTTATCCTACATATTTTACTGTATCTAAAAATGGTCAACTTTTAATTCATTCTATACTTTTGTAATAGGGGTCTTCAGGTGTCATGAAGTTCAAACTATCATAAAAAAATCAATCTAGTGAATTAAAACCACTTAACGGAATCAAGATATAAATAGTGTTTTCTTGAAAATTAATACAACATAGAAACAAACGCGCCTTTTTTTGGATTAAACAACACTGGCGGCAAACATTTATATATTTAAGATGGTCAATGTTCAATGATTTACATTCATTATACTTTAAAGCCGTTTGCGTGATTTTCATGTGCCCTACAATAGGACTACAATTTTCATTGTTACATACAAAACAGCCGTATATCAAAAAAAAAATATTTGCGATAACCAAGACAGATCTTCTTGAAATTTCTTTCATGTAATAAAAGTACTACGTTGAAAAGTTTCCGCTAGTTACAAAACAGAAAAATGGCATCTTTCACAGAACTTGGCGTTCCACCATGGATGGTGGAGAGTTTAAAGAACTTGGCAATTACTACACCTTCTGCCATTCAGCAGTCTTGTATTCCTCCAATTTTAGAAGGTATGTTAATGAAAATTTCAACCTTTGGAGGTCTTCAATCTTGGTATTTTTTTACATAGTTACTAACTGTTTTTGTTGATTAGGACGCGACTGTATTGGTGGTGCACGTACTGGTTCAGGTAAAACTATAGCCTTTGCAGCTCCCATGATTACTAAATGGGCTGAAGATCCGCACGGAGTCTTTGGAATTGTGTTGACACCTACAAGAGAATTGGCAATTCAAATTGCTGACCAATTTGCTGCTCTTGGAGCCGGCGTTGGTATCAAGACATGTGTGGTTATTGGTGGTATGGAAATGACAAAACAGAGTCGAGAATTGAAGGAAAAACCACATTTTGTGATTGCCACACCAGGCCGTTTGGCAGACGAAATTTTGAGTAATAGTGACGAAGTGATACCCGGATTAAGAAGAGCAAAGTTTGTGGTATTAGACGAAGCCGATCGACTGTTAAATCCTACAATGGCAAACGACTTGAACACATGTATGAGTGTGTTGGCTCCACCAGAAAAACGGCAAACTCTTTTGTTCACTGCCACTGTTACAGACGCTGTTCGTGAACTTCAAAACAGACCTCAAAAGCAAGGTAAAAAGCCAGTCTTTGTTGAGGAACTTTCATCAGACGCAGTAGCTATTCCCGATACCTTGGAACAAACATTTGTTCAAACACCTGACATTGTTCTTGAACCATTTGTATACAACATTTTGACACACGAAGATAATATCAATAAAAGCGCAATGGTATTCGTGAACCGCACAGACAAGTGTGAATTGTTACGCAGAGTTCTCGAAAAGATGGATGTCAAATCTGTATCATTACATTCACAGATGGCACAAAGAGATCGTATCAATTCGTTGGCCAAATTCAGAGCTGATTCTGCCAGAGTTTTGGTTGCGACAGATGTAGCATCAAGAGGTTTAGATATTCCAACTGTCGAAATGGTCATCAATATGAATATTCCAGCTGATCCTGATGACTATGTTCACAGAGTTGGTCGTACAGCTCGTGCCGGTCGACGAGGTGAAGCTATTTCGTTGTTCAGTCAAACAGATCTTGGTCTTAAGGAAAAGATTGAAGAGCGTGTGGGTAAACAAATGAAAGAGTACAAAAAGGTTACATATGATTACATCATTAACAACGGCCTGAATCGTGTCAAGGCCGCTGAAGGTGAGGCTATTATGGAAATGAAGAGAGACGGTGTTGGCAAAAAGAAGCAAACCTTGGAAGAAAAGAGAAAAAGAGATTTGGCAAATCAAAAAGTGAACGAACACAAGAAGAAGAAAACAAGCAGCAAGAAGAAAAGTAAAAAGAATTAAGCTACAAGTTTGAAACAAAAAAAATTAATTATAAATCAGTTAGGTTGATAGAATAATGATATATGATAAATTTTAAACAAATTGTAATTTAGCCCCGTTTGATTTTTGTATTTAAAATTCATAGAGGCTGATAAATAACTAACCAAGCAATATGTCGCCAAATAATGACTTTGAATTTCAAACCCCTTGATACCTTTTGCTGTGACGCTATAGAGTTTTGTTTTTGGGTACCTTAAATACAGTGAAAGAATTCAAGGAATCATCGTCTCAGCGTATAAAAAAAAACTCTTGTACATCTCACAAAATAGTCCATGGTTTTGATTAAATGATCCCGCTACAAAAAAGCGTTGGTAAAAAAAAAAAAAAAAGAAAAAAGAAAATCAGTAGGTTAATGTTTAGCCATAAAACCATTGTGTAAATTAGTATGTTTTTATTAATTTAACATTGAAAAGAGGAACACTAACAATATTCTCATTTCTACTGTCTTTCAGTATTGTTGGCATTTTCTTGTCGAGTTCAAGTGTCAACAAGCTGAAAAAAGTTTCCATACAAAACCGTTTAGTCCTAGCCCAGATCGTTAATACAGTTTTTGGGGTGTCACTGCATCAAATTTCTGTTTCCCAACATGGTCATTTGACACGTTAGTTATTTGTTTCCCAATGATTAGCAAGATGTATTAACAAGAATCCATTACCATAATTATTATTATTTTTACTAAATTACATTTTTTTAAAGCAAGCACAAGTTTTAATCATAATTTAAATCATCATCTCCACCAAACGTAGAAAAAGATCAAAAAGATAAATCCAAACAACATCATCCAAACCTTCCACGAAATACCCGATCGTTCTGCCATAATCTTCATTCGGTTAAAAGTGACTTTAAGCTTTGTTCGTGCGCCTTCAAAGTTATGTTCAAGATCCTCGAGCAGTTTGTTTGAGTCTCGCACTTCGTCACCAATCTTGAGAGTAATGTCCTTCAGCATCTTCACTTTGGCAGTCAAGCCTTCAATATGACGATCATTTTGGGATTCAAGGCTGTCCATAACACTGTCGTTTACATATGGAGAATTAGCCCTACTGTTTCCATAGCTTGGGGTTTGAGAATATGGGTTGTTGCTACTGCTCATGTTATTGTTGCGTGAAGTTACTCCATTGTTGCCCATACCAGATGTTGAGCTAGCGCCTCCAAATGTAGGAGTTTCAGTCCGGCTGGTAGGTCCACTTCCTGGATAGCTTCTGTTGGCATTATATGCAGGCATATTTGAGAAAAGCTGAGTTCTACTGTCTTGTCCGTATCTGTTTATTAAAACGGGGGGTTAGTACCGGATGGAATATATAAACAAACCAAAATTATACTTGATCTAACTTACCTCGCTGACATTTTGAATTATTTGAATATACTTTAGATAAATAGTGTTAATATATATGATTTTGCCCAACTAACGTGGCTTTTTCAGATTTGAATAAAAGGTTTGGAAAAAAACATTGAAAGACAAGTCAAAATTGGCTGGCACAAGGCTGGCTGTGATTTATGTACACATATGCTTCCACACATATATTTTCAAACAGGCCTACACACACATTTTTTTTCATAAGGCTGTGACACGTTTTCAAAAAAATTATATACAACTTCAATGATTATAAGCTACTAAACAGAATAACTAAAAAATTTAATACCTGCTAAAATGCCAAATCCACCACGCCCTCAGTTTCCCAAAAAGAAAAAAAAAGTAGTCACAAAGCCTACAACGCCTGAAGAATTTTTAGATGCAGCCGTTGAAGAAGAAGAATATGGTGACCGATGGATTGATTCTGGAGATATCCCAAAAGCACTAAGATTCTATCAAAAGGCATTCAATTATTACAAAAGCGCTGGTTCTGAGTTTTCAAGCTCTTCAAACCCTCGAATTCCTGGCAACATTGCTAATCTTGCTAACCCTAGCAATACCCAAATTGCCACCGTGAATGAAGACGTGTATTATAATTATGCACGGTTGGTTTATGCTGTGTATTCAAAGGTTGTGAAAACTGGAGAAATTGATCTTTTAGACCCTAAAACAGCTGGAATACCATTAGATGGATCAGGAGTTTTAGTATACCCCATTGGAAATGTCTTACAAGTGGTCGAGTCTATGGTTTCTGCTGTAGAGAAATCGACTGGTCGAGACAATATCCCATTAGACTTGTTGTTCACTTATGCACAAGTGTTAACCGAAAACGGAGAAGAAACAGAAAACCAGGCTAATCTTTTACAAGCGCTTTCAGTTTATGAACATGTGTTTTATAAGCAAGTAGAAGGGTTGAATGAACTCAAAGTCTCATTTGGCGACAACAACAACTCAACTAATAATGAAATAATTGATATCAAAGACAAATCTTCTACTGTTAATATGTCAGCTGCTAATGGAACTTCACCAACTGCTCTTGTTGACACTATTAACGGAATACTTGAGTGTATCAACATTCTGCTAGAATTAAATCGTGATGAATCTACATCTAAAATTACCCAAAACGACGTTTTTGACCAATGCATTGAAAAATACAAGCTGATGGTAAAAGGATGGTTTTCTGTTCTACAAGACTTTTATTTCAATGGCAGCAACGATGACGAAGCTTTCCAAGCAATGAAATTGGAAGCTTCTCAAGTCCAAGAAACTAATATTGCGTTCACACAAATCATCAGCACGCTTTGTGAATCGATTGATCAAATAGTCGAATTATGGTCAAGCATCTGTATTTACCCGTTTCCAAATCCACAATCTGAAGTTGTTCAAATTGTTAATGCATTGTTTGGTATTGAGAATAGTACGGAAAGACCAGAATCTGTTGTTATTATTCCAAATTCACCAGACCGTAATATGGCTGCGGGCGACGCACTTTTCGGATTTGCAGAACGTGTTGGAGTTTCTGACACTCTTAAGTGGTCAGCATACTCTAAAGCGCTCAACTTTTTTAAACAAGGCTGGACAATTGCATCTGACCCATCTACCGCTGGTGTCGACCAAACAATATCTCAACTCACACAGCATATCAATATTCCAAACTTGTCTAACTTGTTTATGGAACTTCCGCCAACTTCTCCTATTTTGAAACTGAAGCTTCTTGTTGCAAGAGGTGATACTGATCTTTTGAGATCAAACCTTGATACCCCTTCTGCGCAAGCATCTTTAGCAGTTTTACGCAAAAATGCCGAAAATATGTATGTCAGCGCATCTAATCTCCCGCTGGTAATGCAGCAATCTTCTTCTTCAGCATCAGGTGGCGTACAACTCATGGGAAACTCACCAGAAGCTCAGCGTCTCAAACTAGAAATAAAAATTAAATTGTTGTTGCTTAGAGGCTCCCCTGAAGAAAAGGAAAAGTTGTTAAAGAGCACCAAGTACAAAAGCATTTTGAGAGGAATTAGTGATATGGGTGGAATAGGCTTGTTATAAATGGAGTATATAGAAGAATGACATCTAATATATGTTACTTTCGCTTGGTATTGCATATTAATTTTAAAAGCTGAATTTCATTATAACTGCTTGCCTTTCAGATTTGGCCTCACTATAGCTTCGTTGAAAAGCAGTAATTGAATCAGCCTACAAAACAAAAAAAAAAGCAGTTGTCTGGTTTTGAATAACTTGAAAATTTTCATTTGAAATACGTTGTACAGTTTTGAACAACTCTTCTAAACTTTAGCTTTGTGTAGCTACTGAATTTTTCTGATTTATCCATGTTGTGGTGATTTATTTATTAAACTGTTTTACTCTGACCAAAAAATTTAATAAAAATATCAACTACTGTTATACAAAAAATAGTAACATATTTGTAAAGCATTTCCTTATTTTATTCGTTTCTTCCTATTCGCAAACATAAAAAAAATGCAAACAACAAATTTTCTCAGTTTTAAATGCTCCTTATAAATCAGCATTCAAATCCTCCAATCTTCCATGTCTAGTAACATATTCTCTCACCTCCTGATCAGTTCTTCCAACCAACTTGTTCCAATAGTAATTGGCATTGTATAATCCGATTCTGTAGATGTTCTTGGGAAAGTCAATATAACTTTGGAAGATAAACTTGAATGCGTCGATCCAGAGTTGAAATTCTGGGTCGTCCCAGAAGGATTCTCTAGGTGGTTGTCCGCTCTTAGAAGTTGGCTTTTCTTCTTCATATTCGTCATCTTCCTCTTCATCATCGTAATCGTAATCATCTTCCTCGTCATGATGATCATAATATTCAGAATTTGACTCTTTCTTTTCTTCCTTGATTTCGTCCTTCTTTTGCAAAACCTTTGCATCGCCATCTTTACCCTCAGCCTTTAATTTTTCTTGAACTTCATTTCTGAAATATTCAACGGCTTCAATAGATTTCGATAATCTGTCAAAAGTATTAACAAGAGAAACAAGTTCCGATCTTCTCAAAGAAGCGATCAACTTTCTAGATTGTTCATCTTCAGTTTCATGCAGCTCAAACACAATCTTGAGAGCAGTTCCGTAGCCAGCTGCTTGCAATTTGCCCCATAATCTGCATCTGTCACATCCAACGCAGTCCATAAGCGCAGAAACCTTGTGGAATCTTTGTCTAAACTCTTCTTTCAACACCTTAGCTTCATCAGTTGAGAAAACTTTGGATTCGTCAAAAATCTCGGGAGAGGTGGAAGCACTACGCGACAATAACAAGATTTGGCGACGGGTGGCTTGGTCATAATGCTTAGAGTTTGGGCAAAACTGAAGATCGTCGACGTACTTGAAAAGTTTAGCAATTGCTCTTGAAACAACCGCGTAATTGAAATAAAGGTTGGAAAGGCGTTCAGGATGATTACCAACTCGGGAAAGGAAGCAAGAAAGGTTAGGACCCCATTCACCAGTATGTGTGTCAAGGTATGAATAACAAAGATGGGTAGAAACACTGGAATGCATGCCAGAAATCAAACGGTAAAACAAACGTTGCTCGATACACATGTCTTGGTCTTTAGTGATATCGGTGTTATCCTCAGCAAGGTATTTTTTGGTATCATTTGTTTCCTCTGAATTTTGAGATGGTTCTTCACCATCCAAAAATGACTGTGAAGTTGAAGATCCGGTATATCCAAAACAGTTTTGTTGATAGGCGTTTCTCCAAATCATATGAGCATGAGGTCCATTGTAACCAGTGTATCGCTCTGGGTTATCAAGAAGAGAAACGTAAACGCCATCAGGTCCAGTCAAATCGTCTTCTGGAACACAGTAGTTTTTGTCTTTGCAAGACTTAGCCCAAGCAGCATCAGCATGCTTTTGTAAACGGCCGCCAAGTGCCATTGAATCGTCAGCATTCTTGACACACGACAATTCGATATCATCACCATCCTCAACGTCCATGTCAAGTCTGACAGTATCTTTGCTAAGTTTTCCGAGGTTTGAAGCTTTCCAAATTTCTGGCAAGTCGTTTTCGTCCTCGATAGTATCGACGGCACAAGCTCTGTTTGCACAAGTTCCGGAATCGTCGTCTAGAGGGCATTTGTCACCATAAAGATCAAGGTAGTAGAATTTGAAAAAGTCGGTTTGGACAAGGCCTTTTATGATTGGGCGCACACGATGATTTGTGTTTTCAACAGCCTCGTAAGTGGCACCACATGCATCATCAATGCTGCCGATAGGAACAGCACAAAATCTAGGGTTTAGTAAAGCTGATGATGATAATGGGTCTGATAGCAGTGAAGGGGTGGTATAAGTTGCTGGTTCTGCAGCTATGGATGAAGTGGCAAAAGCCGAAACGGCTAAAAGCAAATTTTTCATGAATAACATTGTATATTTGTGAGAATCGATGTTTTGTTTTGAATTTTATTTCAGTCCTATTTAGTTCCAACTGGACTTTTTATGAAATTGGGTAATATAAACAACGAAAATTCAAGTCCTTTTTTTAATACTGAATGTACCGGTTATTTATTGAAAATGTTTGGATTTGAGTCAAATATTCAGACTTGAACATGCAAATTGAAATTTTCTGTTCAATAGCTGCGTAATTCTGTAAACTCCACGGTGGCAATTCCTGTCCGATTGTAAAATGCGCTGGATTTAAGTCAGTTTTCAATTTTTGAAATTTGTCAAAAAAAAAAAAAAAGGTTCAGTTCAAAAAATGTAGTGCAATGTCACATGCACATGCACGGCTGTATCAACCCTTGAGGGCATAAAGGGATGATGGTCTGAGATAATTTAGGTCTTCAGCCTGGTTATGAAAGACATTACTGTGAATGTACTGTCATTTGAACTTACTTGATGAGACATGTGATTGTTATTTTTCAAGTATTTCTAGAAAGTTCAGCACAGAAGGGCTTTCAAAATGATGGCCCTCAGAAGGAACTTGCAATGCTTCACAAGCTGGTTTTATGCTTAAACTGAGCTTCGAAAACAAAGTAAACAGTATTGAGAAGCTTCAGTGGTTCAGTGTCAACATTGACAATCTTGTCTGCGAACTATTTCGTGTTTCTTTTTCATACTAGCATATCAATTTATCAATCTATTGGTTCGCATATACGCCTGTCGACGTATAATATATGCCTTTATGCCATATCGTATATATCGCATCCTGTATTTACATAATCTATATTACAGATAAAAAGATCTTAATCTCTTTTCATTTTTCTACTTTCTATAAAACTCATTTCTTTTCACATTACAACTCTAGTTTTCTTGTATTATCTCCATCCAATGTACCTGCTTCTCAATATGGTTTTACAAGTCTTACTTCCTGACAACAAATACTCAATTTCGCTTGTTTCATCGGTAACACTAACATCACCAAACATGTTACTTTCATTTATACTTACGACCCTCTCATTCGACCCAAGAAACCATAATAGTTTTTGATAAATTCAAGCAATTGTAAATTACTATACATCCATCTACCATGCATGTGTATGTCACGTTTTTGTAATTTGGCGCCACCTGTAAATTAGGGTTTTTTATGCGTTGATTTCGGCTTCCTAAAAAGTAAATTCTTAAAAAGCCACTGTATAATAACACTTTTTTTTAATTTATTTCCATTTATTTATACCCAGTTTGATATTCCACATATTACTTGTGGTGAAATTGAGTCACAATGTCTTCAACACATCCATCCGTCAGTACTGAGAAGGATAACAACGCCAAGTCTTCTTTTGGCACTTTTGCCATTGCATCCTCTTTTTTGGGGCATCTTCGCCGATTCAATCAGAACTCCAATAGCAGTAACGGTTCTTCCAAATCAAGGCCTTCGTCAGGAAATAGCAGTAGCCATTCATTAAGCTTAGACCCTCCTCCACTGTCGCCATTACAGCTGAGTGGTTTTTCTTCACGCACGAAAACGAGGGTAATGACACCAGACTTGGCAGAAGAAATACGAGTTCTTCTTCCTGCTCGTAATCAACTCTACGATAATTGGTCGCTAGTATACTCATTAGAACAGCATGGAGCTTCATTAACTACATTATACCATAACTCAGCACCACCAGTAAGTTACTCAGGTTCAGAAGAACGGACAACTAGTAAGCACGGATATGTTCTTGTGGTAAAAGATACTATGCACAAAAGGTTTGGTGCTTATGTCAATGAGTACTTTCATCCAAGTGCTGCTAAGGGAGCTAGACGATTCTATGGAAATGGCGATTGCTTCTTGTGGTCATCAAAGCTAGTTAAAACTCACAACACTCCTAATACTAAAACCAGCAACACCAAGAGTAATCAAGACAAAAAGCATGAAGGAGAAGATATAGGAGAAAAGGATACAGATATCTCTGAAAAAGATCAATACCATATTCAATTTAAAGGGTTTCCATATACAGGTGTAAATGATTTTGTGATTTACTGTTCTCCCCAATTCCTATCACTCGGTGGTGGTGATGGGCACTATGGACTTTGGCTGAATGATTCCTTATCTAGAGGGGTTTCAAGTCATTCACTCACATTTGGAAATGAGCCCCTCAGCGATGAAGGCACCAATTTCGGAATTGTTGGTGTAGAAGTTTGGAAAATTGGTTGAACAATGTGGGTCTTGAACTAAAAAGAGTCTGTCTTTGAATCGTTATTTTCTAGACTTTTGTTAAATTCATTTATTTATTTTACTATTACCTTTTGCTTGTTTGTTTGTTTTTGTCTTTTTAAGAACTTTTATTTTTATTTTATTTTATTTTTTTTTTTTGTACTCGTTAGTTTAAAATATACTCTGTAGCATTATTTGACTTGAAAGTTGCAATTTTTGAATTAGAAAAAAGAGGGCAAAACGAAACAAACGATATTATGGTATCGGTTCAATATTGTAGCTTTCTTACATTATTGATGTCAAGAGAGAGAGAGAAATAGTGAAGAAGATGGGGGGGTAAAGATGAGTTTCAAGTTTGCTAAATCTCATGATTTCAAATTTTGAACGTCAAAGGCTGCTTCAAAACTATAAGATTTTTTTATGGTTGGATTGTACTCAACAGAAGAAAGTAAATAAAATGTCACTACTTATCCTGAAAAGTGAACTGAGTGGTACAGCTCTTTTTTTGGGGATAGTAGTCATTGACGGCTAAAGAATTTTCGTCATTTAAGTAGTATGTGAAAAATCAATATACAAGGTGCATTACATAATTTTTTTTTTTTTTCAATCATATTGAACTGATTATTTCTAGATAAGAGATTTTTAGTGAAAAAATTTCCATCAGTATCCGGGGCTATTTCAAAACCCCAAATACATAGGATTAACAAGTTAAGCATATCGTAGATCACATATGTTGTTAAAAAAAATGGGCGAATGAACTGGTGCATTGCAACGCTCTGTATGGTTTCTTTTTAAGAGTATCAGAAATGAATGCAACATAAGCAATCAACTCTCTCGATTTTTTAATACAGAAAAAAGATCAACGCTAAGCCATTCGTGTAATGTAACTTGTTTGTTTTCTTTAGAAAATTAGAATAAACCAAGGCGTTGCTTGCGAGCAGAGATTTAGGCCTTCAAAACATCAGATAAAATATCTCTCATTCTTTCAGCTAGTTTAGGATCTAGTGTAGTTTATTATTAAGAAATAGAACTCCCTAGAATGAAGATTTCAGTACATAATCAAATGTATTCTTGGCTTTACGTTTAGCTCAAGAAACTGTATACAAAATATTACAAACAGCGTGTTTAAGAAACGATTAAATCAAAAATTACATTCAATATCAGTTTAATTTTGGGTTATTTGACCAATACTTTTCAATGTAAATGATTCTGTAAACTGTCTACAACCATCAAAAAGTTTCTAGAAACTTGAATATTAAACTAGTCACGAGAAAACAGTAAACAGCACCAGCTTTTACTTGTTTTTTTGTTTTGTTTTTTTTTTTTTTTCTGATACTATTTTTACAGTACATTTTGATGCTACATTGAATCTTATAATACAGCTGTCCTTGTTTTATTTGGTTTGTTTGTGAGCCGGGCCTGGGGAAAGATTACATTAATTTATTTAGAGTTGGAATATTTTTGTGATCGTCGGCTTGTTTCTGACCATTTATTGAGCCCGCTGTGTTTGATGTGTTGGACAGCAAGTATTCAAAACCGGCTGATTTTTGTTCGTTTACAATTAAGCAAATATTGGATATGAGAAATCATAAAAACTCTGACCGAGGCAATACTTCATGAAGAAGATTGTCGGGTTTACATCCTGTTTCGTAAACACAATAGCAGCAGCGCGGTTTTCACAACTTTTTGACTTTAAATGGTGCATGAAGCAGACAACTAATAGAAAAATGAGTTTGCGAGGTTTTCAAATTCAAAAAGAGTGCGTCCTTGAAGTTTTGGCCTCGAAACAAAACTTAGAACCAGATGTAGAATGGAGAAAAGGAAATAGCGGAAGCTCGACTGTTGATAGTGAAAAATAAAATCAACAAAATAAAACAGAACAAAACGGAACGAAACGGAAAAAAATGTAAGCAAATAATAAAAAAAAAATCCATGCCAGTTGTTTTTGTTTTCTAAACCTTGTTTTCAGAGTGAGAAGGTTGCAGGAATTTGTTTGTATTTCCACCAGCTTATCAGAAGTTCGTGCTTATTGAACGACTCAAGCTTTCAATAAGTTTGAATCATGGAAAGCTTTTTTTTTTTTCATCAGTTCGTTGCACTGAAATTTTTTATACAAAACTTAATTATTATTTCCAGGCAAACAATCAATACGTTTTTCGACAATTAAATGTTGTAGATTACATGTCGAAATTTTTTTTGGAAAAAAAACAAAATAAAGGTTTTGTTGTACGCTTAAATTCCCGGAGAAGTGAAATAAAATACGATGAAAAGGTTAAATTTTAATTATATGTGTGTTTGTATATGATTTTTTAGTTCGAATGTACATGTTTTAGTCTATGGTCCAGCAGCGAAAAGGTTGGAAGTTGTACAAAAGGTTTTTGTACTTGATGGGATGAGCTAAATGAATTGGACTTTAGATTTAAATCATGAAAATAATAACAGCTGAGAAAACAAATAATCAGAAGCAGTTTAGTTTTCTAGAACAATACAGATGCAAGATATTATATATGTTGAAAAAGCATAGTTTACATTAAGGCTTTGTGATTCAATTGTAGAACAGCTAGTGTTGAAAGAATTATGGTTTTATAAGATTGAACTCAAAGTTGCATTCATGAGCATTTCTCACGCCTATATTCTTAAGAATCTTGGGCTTATTCAAGATCCCAAAGAAATATCGAGAAACGTTTATTTTTTTAAGACTGAAACCTTTTGGGTTCTACTTGAATTAAGTTGTTTGCGAAGTTTTAGACTTAAAAGCCCTCTTTTTTGCTTGTTTTTGAACAATTGAAGTGGTACAATTGTTTGTTGGGCTGGTAACGGAACTTTGTTCAAGGTGATTTTCGTTTTTATGAATACGAGAAACAATACAAAATGAAAAATATCAATAAATTTTAAAAAAAAAACAAGGTTCAACTTTGTTTACAGCGAAAAATAAATTTTGTCTTGTGGCTAAGATCAAGTCGTTGGAACTTGGTGGTTTCTTAAAACTGTATATGCTGTTACAAGTGCAAGAATACCTGAATTTGAAGCTAGGCTTTAAGATCAAATCTTAAACTGTTCTAATACCTGTTCATGCTACTTCTTGTTTTCAGATTCAAAATGACCATTTTGAACTGAAAACCCTTGTAATTTTGCTTAAAAATATGGTATGTTTTTGGGCTGACCAGCTTCACTATGTTCCTCGTTTCATGTGCTTGAAGGTCGTGTTTGTTGCAAATAAAAGAAAGAAAGCAAATGAGCTTATCTTTGCGCAAATACGACCGTAACTATCGTGGCTACTAGGGCTTGTGCGAAAGCATAATTAGGCAAACTCACAGACTATTCAACAATTCTTTTTCACTCATTTGTAAACCAAACACTATACAGCTCTGTACACACTCCATCGACTAAGAAATGCAGGTGTTTTTTTTAATCGACAACCTAATCATACACCCAATAGGAACTACAAGTTTCAAAAATTTTTGATGCATCTCCAGTTTTCATTTATCTCTATTCAATTTCGTCGCATTATTCGGGAAACGTCATCACAAAATTGCACAGTTTAATTACATGATTTAACGAAGAAAAAGAGTGGGAAAAAAGGTCCGAATACAAAGTAAGATGAAAATTGGCAAAAATAGTAAGAGCGATAATAAAATAAAAATAAAAATGAACAATGCGTAGTGTGTTTCTCAAATCTGGTGAATTATGATTGACATGGTTTACGTGATTTACAGAACTCGCACGCAATGACGGTATCAAATAACTAATAGTGGCGTGGCTTTTTTTTTTTTCTAACGTGTGTTGATAAATGTTTTGTTCCAATATATGGTAAGAAGATGATGAGTTGGAAATGCATTTCAGTGTTGAAAAGTTTATCAACTAACGGGTGTCAAAACTGATGTATATTCCGACTCATCTTTTTCTTACCATATATTGGAAATCAATTTGCTCATCTAGAAAAAGCTGTTGTTCTACATGTATTTTATTTTGCATTTGTATCACTATTCCAAGAGACAAACACAGGCATTATTATTATCATCATTTAACATGTTGATTTGTTTCCAGTTTGCCAGCGCAGTCATAACCAACCTTTTTTCATTCAACAGTTTGAATTGATGGTTTACATTTATATCTGTTTCATGTGTTTTCGATAAGCTTATATGAGTTTTGATAACAACAACAAAAAACAAAATGAAAACAAGCTCGTATATTGGCATAATTTATTCCGAAGCTTGTCAACTGACAACACAACACTGTAATCATGTGTAGTGCGCAAGTACGCATTGCAAAAGCGATAACTATAGTAAGGATAGCTATTAGTTCACAACTTGTATTTTTGTCATTACAATTGCAAAACTTCAACATGTAGGTAGTTAGAAACAAATGGATATACATGAATGATTAGGCGTACTCAAGCGTGTGCGTATTTACAACTATATAAACTATTTTTGGTTGAATGCCTTAGTATCAAACATTTCATATATATATATATCAAACGACGAAGAATTGAGTATATCCAGAATGTATAGAACTCCAGTTATTTGTAAACTTTTCACAGGTATATAGGGTCCTGACACAAGGCGTTCCTGCATCTGCACAACCAAAAGTCTGAACGGTAAGCCTACAATGTACACACACAAAGCCTGTAATAGGAAAAACTATTTCTAAAACATAGCTGCTTGATTTTTTCGTAGCCGCCACTCTTTTTGGGTAGTTGCTATTTAATATTTCTTAAATTTTCAAAAATGTTTGATATAAAGAGAAATAGGAATTAAGAGCAATTGTATGGAGGCTCGTCTGAATATTATTTTTGTGCTTAAAAAGAGAAAACAGACTAACTAGTGCACACACATCTTGTTTAACTGTTTCCAGTTGTTCAATGCTCTTTTTTGTTTGTTTGCAAATGTAAACTTTCCTCTTTAATATTACAGAAGGCTCACAGCATTCAACATCTTTTGCTTTGGTCAATTTCAACTGACGCTTCAAGTTGTTTGGTTCAATTATATAGTTTGGTATTTCGTGTTTAGCAAAATAATCATATTGATTCAATACATAAACACAATTATATTGCATATTTTCTTGGTATGTGCAATTGGGCGTCAGAAGTTAGAGATGGAATGATTTTTTTTTTTTTTTTGGAAAAGATTTGTGGAACTTGGCTGCTTTTTATGAATTTTCATGTTTTAAATAAACTGCAAGCAGTAACCAAAAATTATGAATGATAAATATTGATGTGTATAACATTATCAGGTTAAAGAAATTTCACAAACTAACCAATATAAAAATCAGCAATATTCCATAAAAACTAAATGTAGTTTATAAGCACCTGTAAACAATTCTTTTCAACGAAAGCCTTGCTAGCTCAATCGGTAGAGCGTGAGACTCTTATACAGTCTTCGTTCTGAAGTAACTTGAAAGTTATCTCAAGGTTGGGGGTTCGAGCCCCCCGTAGGGCTTTGTTTTTTTGTTTCTTGTAACTGCAAATCAATTTTTTTTTCAAATTTATGGCTTTTTTTTTTTTTTGGTTAACATGTTAAATGATGTAGACAAAGTATGTTTTGTGGGCATTATGGTAATGAAAACACTATACAGAATACTTGATATTTTTACTGTAAGAAACCGTTTAAATATTTTTCAAAGACTTTTTAAACCTACATTCAGCAACAGCTGAATTTACTGCTAATACGAAAGCGTCTAAAAAACAGAAATAAACAAGTGGTTGTGCTTTTGAAAACAGGGATATTGAGTTACATTTTTGTTTCTGAGTAAGTTGATCAATATTTTTATATGACTATTATTGTGTGAGGGATTTTGAAAAAAAAACAAAAAAAGTCTTGTACTTCTTTCGATATATATTTTATACGGTTTTTCTTTACAAATCTATCCTTCTTCTGGAATTTTCGAAATGTTTTTTTTTTTGTATCTATTCTTCTTCATATTATACGTTTTTTCCACGTTGTCTGTCTTTTCTTTTTTTTTTTTTTTTTCGTGTTACCCATTGACTTCCTTCAGTTTCAAGACTTGGAGCCCTCATCAGATGAAAAAATTTAAAAATATTCACCAAGTTCCAAACTTTGGGTTCTTTTTGCTTCTGTGCGTCATGAGCCTGTAAAGGGGAATAGTCAGCGTAACGGGAAAACAGGCAGGTGGGTCTTTCAAGTAGTGTTCTGAGCATGTTAAGCAAGCATCCAGCAAGTGTTCAAGTAGTGTGCTGGTTTATGGCTATCCAAACACTACGTCAACTAACCTGGTTTCAATGCTTGGAAAGATTAAGATGGAGTTTACAAATATTTCATCACCCGTGAAAAAGCCAACATTTATTTGTTGACGATTTCATGTGTAGATCATTTTATATACTCCCATATATACTTGTATATATTTATATATCTATATATCTATATATATCTATATACCTATATACATCCGGTTATTGTCGGTAACATGCCATGAAATATGTGTATCTGTACCTTAAAATTTTCAATGTTGAGTCTTGACTAGACAACCACGAGTCTTCATACCTTTCTTTCATTCAGTGTATTTATTATGTTATAAATTCAAAATATATCGAAAACAGCCTTAAGAATATAATACTACAACTATAGAAATAAGATGGAAATATCTAAAGACGTTAATCAAGTTTCCTTTTTAATTCTTAAAGTAAACACCTGCTTCCAAAGACACGATTTCCAATTGGCTAATCATTTACACATTCTCAAACCGTCATTTTCTACAATTATTCTTTTTTTTTTTTTTTTTTTTTTCTTAATTTTTCTTAATGGTTCCTTTTTTTCCATTTTCCATGTTTTTTTATTTCTAGTTTTTTTTCTCAGTGTATGTGGCATTCCCAAAACAGGTTGTTCCGTCCCTGGATACTTTGATTGTATTTCTTGTTGACTATTCCTGTTGGCTTGTTGTAGATATTGCATGACTTGTTGACTCCTTTTGGTTGACTGTATTTGGGTTGTTGTTGACTATTTCTTGTTGGTTTTGTACACTCCTTGTTTACAGGCTTTGTGTACAAACTTTTCAAACTGGTATTGGATGGTTACCAGAAACGGAAATCTTGTGACTCATAGTCAGACTATGTCGGATCAGCGTGACTACCAAAAAAAAACTATTTGAAAAAAAAAAACATCTCAAAACTACCTACCATTTAAAAAAATTTTGGGAAAATCACTCCATTTCTACTCACTTTTGGTGACACGAAAAAGTGTATAAGTGTGTATATGTTTCTGAAAATGGTCTGAAAAATGATTCTATACGAAATATGAAAAAAGTAAAGAAAAGAAAAGAAAAATGAAGTTAAGCCAAATAGATCTTTAGTCATTTCACGTCTGATATGTTTCATTTAGTCATTTTAATCATCTTAACTATTTGCATGAATTAGATCATATGCCATTTCGTCACCTGGCCGTTTTCTAGTTGTCTTGGTCATTAACCTGGCTATTCAAAAGAAATAAGTCAACTGTTGTTTTGTTTTGTTTTTGTTTTTTGTTTTTTTCATCGTCATGTCACTTTTGTTTTCGCAACGAGGCCTTAAAAATCCAACAATTAACATTGAAACCGTTTAGAGAAATTTTAGAAAAAATACGAGCTATTTACATCTTTTTTTTGGGCCTGAAAAGTGCACTAATCCGAAAACTAGGAGAACCTAAAAGATTAAGAAACTGGGATTAAGAACTAAGGAAAACAAGAACCTGGAAATCAAAAATTATTAATTACAATAGTGAATGTTATTTCTTGAGAGAGTCGTTTTGTTGGAATTGCAACCTATTGAATAATCTCTTTAAAATAGCATCTCTAGAATTATTTCTCATGTAGTTTTGTTTGGAACTAGTGGTTTTGTGTTGTTTTTGTTTATATATTTCGCTCTCAACTATGTATTATATGTATTATGTATTATGCATTATTACCGACATTTTTTTCAATAACTACATGTTTCAATATTCAATATTTTATATTATACTTGCAATTTTCAGTATATACCCTCACAACTTTATAAACGTACTCGTTTGGCAGTGCGATTTTCTCTGAGATAAAAAAGTTTGGAATTAATAAGACTCGTGTCAATACATCTAGTATTAACAAGCCTGTTACTAGACTTGTCTGCGCACACTGACAACGATCTAAAAACACAGTTTTTTTTTTTTTTTTCAACTAATAATTCAAGGCCTTGAACCAGTATTCTAATCAAGCACAATAGTTGATTAGTAAAAACCATGAAGTGTCAAGAATAAAAGCACACAAGCATTCATTTCATTTGTATTAAAAATGTTCCAGGTGACATTATTGTATTTGCTATTGCTTGCCTATTTAAGTCATAAAAGAATGAACAAGGAAAGAAAAAAAAAAAAAAGATAACTACCCAAGTGCCACTCTTGCATCCGCGCAGCAACTAGTTTTGTTATAATGAGCTGACCCCAAAGTCTTGGTGTACTAACTCAGATAAATAATAAAGTAACAACACAAGAAAATACGAAAATAAGGTAAGATGCAAAGTAGATAAAAGTAAAGATATCATATATGTTTCACAAACACCCTCGCATGAATTTTTCTTCAAATTCTTTTATCAATTATAGACCTTTCTTTGGTTTTTTAAAATATACAACTAGTCAGTTCTAGCCCCTCAATAAGCTGTCCTGCCAATTCATTTCATTACTTGCCTCGTAACTTTTGAACTACACAAGGTACCCCGAAAACATCACTACAAGCCATCCTTTTACAAACATCACCATCACTATTTCACGACTATACCCCTATTAAACTTTATATTTCATTCCATAGAATGTATTTCCATTCTCGTCATCAACAAAACTCCACGAAAAGCTCAATAGACGATCCCTTTACATACAAAATCTCTACCGAAACCTTTTGTTTCTATCTTTTTGAAGTTTCATTAGCTGTTTCGCTTTTTCGGTATAATTCAATTCAATTTATTCAAGGGTTATAAAACTATATAACGTAGGTGTCGCAGCCCATATTCTTTTACATTTTTCAGCATAATACTAGTCCCTACAACAATACCGTCTTGTAAACACACCATCAAGAATCACGCTGGTTGAAAACCTACAACAAGCCTTGATGGCCAAGTTGGTAAGGCGCGTCACTAGTAATGACGAGATCGTCGGTTCGAATCCGGCTCGAGGCATATATTTTTTTTATTGTTGATGAAACAGAAATGAATTTTGAATTTTTTTTTTTTTTTATTATCTTTCCAAACCTCCATCCCTCACTCTTCATTCAGTTTTTTTAAAAAAAAAAATTTCAATCAAACATATGGAATACTACTATTACTCTTTCATCCAACATTCTTTGACTAATTAAAACAAAAAATAAGCTTGTCCACACCAAAAAAAAAAAAAATGTCAAAGTCAAGGCCATTCTAGGTGAACCAATTGAATAAACTAAAGCCAAACTAATAAAAAAAAATATGCTGATTTTTCTGGATAAGTACTCCGACAGATAACCCAAACACGGAATGGACAGGGATAAAAAGATACAAGGAGAGAAAGAGAGACACACAAACACACACACACACACGAGATCGACACGAGCTTGCGGAAAGACACACAAAGATAGAATCAAGTAACCAAGCCGCTACTAAACTGGGCAGGTGGAGTGGTCGGAATTGGGACCTAACTTTGTTTGTGCTTGAACCAAACTGGACTTACAACAATAGGCCTACAATTGCTTATAGTGTTTATGGTGGTTTGAAAAATGAACCTTAAAAAATGGGTAGGTGCGTTTGTGTGTGTGATGGGATGTAATATGTGTGTATGTTTATGTGTATTATGTGTGGATTGGTAGGTGAGTGAGTGAGGGAAAAGTATAGGAACAATGAGCGAGAGTGAGGATGTGGTCCTTGGAGAAGAAAGTGAGGCAGCAATAACTATATATGTCTATTGTTGTGTTTATGACTGAGATATACAGTTTTGTGTATATGTGCGATGCTTGTTTGTGTATGTGCGATGTTTGTTTGTTTAGTAATAGAGTTGGTTAGAAAAAGTGGAAATTTAAAAAAACGCAAAGTTTAATTGTATCAAAGGTGAGGTAATTGCAACTGTTTCATTCATTTTGGTTTCTATTCAACAACAATGAAAAAAAAAAATAAATAAATAAAAAAAAGAAAATAGCTTACACACAATACATCACACTGACAATCAATTCACTAGAAAAAAAATGGTCTTAGAATCCAGTATATCCTATTACTCTTTAAAAACAATAAAAGGTACATAGAAATGAACTATATTGTATTTACATCATAAACTCATAGAAGAAGCAAGAGGAAGAATTTCTTGAATTGTTTTTTTCTCATTCTATATATATAACCCAAAAAAAAAAAAAAAAGGGATTGTCTTTCACTACGAGGCGGTAGCTAATGGAATAGAAGCAAAAAGAAAATGGGAAAAAAATGGGAAAAGAGGAGTCCAAAAAGTGTGACATACAAGTGAAAAGTTTTGAACAGTTTTGAAAGTGGAGAATTTTAATGGAATTTGAGTTACTGCAGAGATAGAAACTTTAAAGATAAACGCACACACATGTGTGTGAAGCAAAAATTCTCATATATATATTTTTTTTTTTTTTAAAATACACAAACAAACCTTTAATCAGTTTGATTAATTTACAAGTGATGGGTCTGATTTCTTATATTAGCAATGCCAATGTTCACCAAGAAGACTCATAGTTGAACCATTTTTGCGAGCTGACAATGGTCTGTCAGTCTTAAGTCATATCTTTAAGAGCTTGTGTTGATTCTTAAGTTCGAAAGAAGGGCAACCAACCAACAAGACAAGGCTCATTTCTATTTCAAGAACTTGTATCCGGGTAGTGATGGTGGTAGTAGTGAGTGACATTTCAAAGAAAAAAAAAATAAATAAAGGAATGAGACAAATAAGAAAAATAGCAATTGTTCTTTGGTTTTCTAGTTGCCTTCTCTAAGCATATTTTTTTGTTTGTTTTTTTGAATATATTGAAGCATCTCAATTTTATTTCCATCTTATTTTAGGAGTCAAGAATACACATAACTCGGTGATCAGCACATTCTCAGTAAACCATTTTGTAAACCACCGTTTTCTTTAAAATTGCGCTCTTTGACTGTTGCGGAGCTTTTGGGAATGTTGCGATCACCAATCAATCGTATATATTTCTTACGGTTGCTATATGATTCCAGGTATCGGCGTACGTGTGGGAGCAATCGAAGATATCCAGGATATTGGTGGTTTACAAAAGGTAAATAAATACAGATGACAAAGAATAAGTCATTACTCTGTAGCCTATCCTTATTCTTTGCAGCGTCTGAGGGGCTAGGTATATAGAAGCCATTTAGCTATCACAAGAATGCACAAATGTAAAACCATCTCTCCCGCACATGTCCCGGAAATCGCTGAGAAAAAGACCTGTCTATTTGGTGTTGTGTAGTAATTGTGTAGCACATTATATGACAAGTGATGTCATACAGCCAGCAGGTAACCACGTCTAACAATAAAATCAAACCAAAAATCACACATATTCCTTATTCTTGGTATTAGATTTTTTGTTAAAAAGCAAAATTTAAGCATGTATTGTTACGAGTTTCAGTTAAGAATAGCTTATCATCGGCTACAGAAGAAGTGGGCGTATACATATGGCGTATGCTCAATGGTGGAGAAAAGTAAAGGTAGGCAGCAGCTTGGTTAACATTATCTACAAGTCAACATTGCTAACATATCAAGATACCATCAATTGTCAACACTAATGTTAAGTCAAGTGTTGACAATTGATATGGCTTTGCTTTTTGCAATAACCAACACCTTGAGCCATTGAAAAAAAAAAAAAAAGAAAAGAAAAGCAAAAAAGATTGGAATAGATGTGACACTTGCTAAACTGACTTTGTTAGATGGAGAGATGCCACACGAGTGAGAGAAGGAACACAGAACCTTCGATAGAAGATAACAAACCAAAGTACCAAACAACTTTTTTTTTTCGCCGAAATGTGGGCGTCAATATGTAGCGGGTTAGGGATATTTAAAGTTGGAAGCGCGTAGTATTGTGTGAATGACAAATGTTTAAAAAAAAAAAACAAAAAGTTCACGGTAGTTGTTGGGCCATGACAAAAAATACTCCTGGTACACACCACACACAAAGGTACATTCATCGAGTACATCAGTAGTAAAAAGGCAAACAAGTTCTAAAAACAAAAAAAATGAAAACTTCTGCCAAAATAAGATGCCCATGAAAAATGATAAGGAAAAGTTACAAAACACATTTTGCATATAGAACCGTCATATATCTATATATATGTGTAAATATAGAAACTATAAGCTCAACCAAACTCGATCCAACTGAACTGAACAAAAAACGAAAACAAGTGAAAAAAAAGACGGCTTGTTTGCACCGGTGTGCCGATATCGCGACGTTGGCATACCAATCAACGCTCCGACTTTGCCGTTTTGATGCCACGGTCAACGGCTACCTCCGTAGCAGCAACTGCGGCTTCTTCTACGACCAGCCGCTAGTGTAGACCGCGACTGCCGTTGCTGTTGCTGTGGTGCAATACTGCTGCTGCGGTCCGTCGAAATAGGACCGAAATGCTTGCTTTGCTTGTTATATCCTTGTAATTTATTTGTGTCGAAAAGTTGTTATTTTGGGAGAATGCGGAGAAAAAAGGCACGTGCAGTTGTGTAGAGACATCTTAGTCAGAGGCACCAAAAATAAAAAGACACCCTGGGTTTTTCTCACAAAAGCCTCTAGATGTCGCAAAGCACATGACATGACAAAGTCGTAGTTCTAAAAGTGTCTGCGTGATGTGCAGATGACACACGTGTATGACTAATGCGGTCGTGGTGGGCTTTGGAACGTGAGTCAAAAAAGCGTGTTCTGACACGAGAAAGTAAGAATAGAGAAATTAAGTTAAGAAAAATGGGCTTTAAGAAAATACGGAATTGCGCAAACCCGACTGTTTAAGGTAAATGGATTTTAAGAAAAGTAGAACCAAGCAAAAGCACACACCCACGAGAAAGTAAGTTCATGTAGAACACGCACTGCAACTCGCAGAATCATAACGTGGGGTTATTGCTGAGATGAGATTTTTGGGAGTATATAAATGAGCCTCTTTCCTCAGTCTGAAAAAAATCTACATGAATGAAAAATTCAACAACCAACAAGAAATAAATCACAGACATTTCCATCTATAACCTTCTCCAAGGCTCTCTCTTCTCTCTCCCTCTCTCTCTACACACACACACACACACACAACTAAACAAACATGTGGTCTCACGATTATTGCACAGTCTGCGACAAACAATGCGCTCCAGGCTCCATGTACTGTTCTGACGTTTGCCGGGCTTCTGAGCTGACAAAGTCTCAAGAAGTTTCTTCAACTTCTGGCAACGTCTACACTACTCTTTACACAACCTGCCGTCACCAAAACATCACATCGCCGTTAAACGCATGTGAAAACCCCCAATGCTCGTCTACTCTCTGCGTTTGCGAGCTTGACAACAACAACATGCTAAGCAGTGGGTTTCCAGGTACTCCAGAAATGATGAGCCCGGCTCTCACTACTTGCTCGTCTCCCATGTCTATCCACTCTGAAAAGTACCTTTGTTCGCCCAAATCTTGTTCATTATCGTCGCCGCCGTCGCCTCTTTTGATTCCTACTGGCTATTTTACTTCTACCAAGAAGGGACAACAAGGAGAATTTGCTAGCACCTCGATAAACTACCGTCTTTGGCTGTCTGCTATGTAAAAAAAAAAAAAAACCATTACCAAGCAACGAAAAAAAAAAAAAAAAGTATACGCCAAAATTTTTTTTTTTATAGAGTATATGCCAAACATTTACTCATCCAAGCTCACGCAACAGAGATCACTCCCGTTTTTGTCCTTTTCTAAAAATAAAAAAAAGGTCATTGTGAGAAAAACTCAACCCATCCACAAAAAAACCCTCGACTTTAGACTTTTTTCCATTCAACTGCATTTTCAACAATATTAGACTTTTTTTTTTTTTTAACCCCAAAAATTGTGCAATCCACACTAAAATGACTTGTAACACACATATATATATTTACTCGTATATAAAAGCTATTAATTATTTATTAAATTATTTATTAAAATTCTTATTATAAAATCCTTATTAAATTATTTATTAAAATTCTTATTATAAAATCCTTATTAAATTATTACACTGTGTATATTTACTCGGCATGCTTTTCTCTATTCATATGATCCAAGACTGGTTTCTACAGCCTCAAACGAAGCTTACAACCGTGCAAACGTTGTGTTATTCACGAGACCGCCTTTAAGAATGGTTTCAAATATTTCAAAGACCGCTTTTGTCAACGTGAAAAATTTTCCAACCTTTTTTTTTGCTCCCTGTCACTTTTGTGGTCCCCAAAATAGCGTTTATTTGCTGGCCAGATTACAAATAAAACCTCTCCCCACTTGTAACCCAACACAATGAAAATTTTTAAATCTTAATATATATATATATATATATTTTGACATGCCAGCAAATAAATACATACATGTGAGCGTGCACATGCACACTAGGTTTTCACAGACAAATACACGAATACAAGTGTAAGCCGGAAAATAAAAGGGAAAAGTGTGTGCTTGCTGAAGCGTGCTCGTAAGGCGTCCTTTCGTCCAAAAACGTGGGAGCCATGTTGCTGGATTGGGTAATAACAGGGTGCTGGAAAGTGCGAGAGAGAGAGAGAGATTATCTATTTGATCTCTCTGATCGCTGTGTGGTCTCTGCGGGCAGAGCGTGTGGACATCCCAGAAAGCAGTACTTTTTATATTTCATGTCGACACAGGTTTGTGATGGTTGTGTCTAATGGCGATTAATGCTGGGGCTAGTTATATGTGTATATATATTTATTTATATTTATCTAAAACCAGATCTAGCACAGCGTGTGTAGAAATAAGCGAAAATGCGTGAAATCAAGAAAACAAACCTTACCCACGTAACTTTGAACAAGTGCCAAATAGCAAGCTGTTGCACACAAATGTGACGAATGGCTTTCAGCAGCTTCATTCGAGGAGAGAGTTCTCTCGTTCTCCCACATATAACCTTCTCAGCCTCTTCTTCTTCCTCCTCTCAAGATTTCATTAACCGCTCCAAAAAATGTACCTGGGATATACAGCCTGGGGATACGGCCTAGCATGCGACTTTACAAAGTCTAATACGACGCTGTTACAGGCGATTACAAGACATTACATGGTGTTTGGGGGTATTGCGCGATGTTACAGGTGATGGCGTGTTACAGGCTAGATTTCAACACTACATATTTTGCAAGCCCGAACCACAAAAACCTAGCCATGGAGCCACGTTTGAATGCAATCTCCACACTTTGGATAAACAGAGGGAGGGAACTCAACAAAACAGTAAATTAGCCTGTTTTGAAGCATTAGGATTGGAGCTGATTCTCAAAAACACACACGCATTATTATGGGCCCTTTGTCAAACACTTTTCAAGCCATTTCTAAAACTCATTGTTGATAGCTTTCCACGTTTGGAATATACATGCATGACACACACAGTTGAGGGTCGTCCAGACACATACACACTCAATAAAAATCTTCGCGGAAGGTCTCAACGACCTTCCGACGGTTCCATTCATCCACACACATGCTTATCTATTTCACTATCTTTTAATTTGGTGGACACTTTTGTAGCCATCTTTCTTGTCATTTCAAAAAAAAAAAAAAAAAAAGATTAGGAGACCGATATTTCTCAAGTCCCAGAAAAAAAAATAAAAAAATAAAAAAG
>JAKTYL010000010.1:0-23231 GCA_030578715.1 Magnusiomyces tetraspermus | reverse complement strand
CCTTTTGCAGCCGTAGTCATCGCGCTTACTGTTTGCTTATTTTTTTATTTTTTTTATTTTTTTTTTTTGCCAGCTACAACTATAGTCTCATCGCCATTGTAACCACCATCTCCGTAATCGCCGGCCTCATCGGCTTCTTACATCATGTACGCTTTTTGCTTTGTAGTGTTTTGTCTGGACTCCGGTTTTTCTACCTATATCCGTTTTTGTGAATGTGCCCTTCATCACAACAAGCTTAGCACGCACACATCGACACATCTCTAGAACATGTCGAGCTATCTCAAATAAAATGTGGACAAATGCATAGATATGGAAAATTGTTGTGACACACATGAAAAAAACATGTGCTATTTTTTCTACATTGCACTATATATCAGTTGTGAAGGACATTGGAGACGCTGAAAACAGTGGGGACTGTGAGGTAGGCTTAAACGTTGCTATACATTTGATAAGCAACAAAAATCGCTGACTGTTGACCGAATGAATTGGAAACTGCTTGCTCCGGGCTGTTTTCCTTTATTTCTTTATTTCCTTTAAACGGTTCTTTAAACATGTCTTAATCAGTAATTCTTAATCGTTTGGGCCATCGTCGTTTACGTCTTAGTTTCTTAATAGTTGACGTTGATATTTGTACATACTTATGCACCTGTAAAGTGTTTAGTTTACTCGGTTTCCATTGCCATACATTCTTCTAACTTGTTTAACAATTGGTTTCCAAATCTTGCTAGTTTTTATTTGTTGGCAATACGATTCGATGAGCTTATATGTATTTGTATATATGTTTGTCTGCCCTTGGCTGTAAATTGCTAATTTCACTTTAACTCTATTCTAACTTTTATTTCTATTTAAATTATATAGATTATTGTTCTCGGAGCTGTCCATATATCTACATACACGAAATACAATACAATATATATATATATATATATATATAGAAAGGGATCATATAATGTTTCGTCATTACTAGATTTCGGTTTTCGTTGGGTCTGTCTAAAATCTAAAATCCCTTTTTTTTTTTTTTTTCCTTGATAATTTCCATTAATATTACCTTTCTTTTTATTTCAACTCCAAAAAGGATTTTCATTCATTTCTTGTTAGCGCCATTCCTTATTTCCTTAGTTTCTTTTTTTTTTTTTTTTTTTTTTTTTTTTTTTTTTTTTTTTTTTTTTTTTTTTTTTTTTTTTTTTTTTTTTTTTTTTTTCATTCGTTTTTTCTGGGTTTCCCTTCTTTTGCTATGTCCCCTTTTTTTTCTTTTTTTCTTCATGTTCTCTTCGTATTGTTTCATTTTAATGTCACAGTCTACAGACAAATAACTTCAAATGCTAGTTTCCCCGTATTGTGGGCATTAGATATATATACAAGTGTGTGTTTCTATTCTAATTAAAGAAACATTGGTTAGCCAAAGACAAGAAGAAAGAAAACACAAACCATTTGAAGAGAGGTGACCAATCATTTTTTTTGTTGGACAAGAAATAATGAGTTTAATTTTGCTTAGTTTTAATGTAACTTTGCTTAGTTTATATTTGGCTTGCGTATATAGACTTGTATATTGCTTATATAAAAGGGGCTTACAGCAAGGTAAAAAAAAAAAAAACAATAGAAAACAAGGAAAATAGAATGAATAAGAAGAAAAAAAAATAAACATAAACAACGTACGAATATATTCGTGTACCAGAATAAAAAAAAAAAAAAAAAAAAAAGGGTTCAAAAAAGAATTTCACAATGATAAAGGTGGTTTTGTAGAAATGTAGAATTGCAGACTTGTAAACTATTCAACTTTGTAATGTTCTTTTGAAGATACGCTTACAAAAAAAACATATATACATCAAAAACTTTTTACAGTCTTGGTTACGTTTATCTGTTCAGGCTCAAAAAAACAACAACAATATCCATTCCTTTTTATTTTCCTGAGAAAGAAGCAAAATTGACCAAAAAAAATATATCAAAACAACCAAAAGTAACAAAAAAAAAGAAAAAAAAAAAAGAAAAAAGAAAAAAAAGAAAGACCAAAGTAAACAAAAACTATCCAAGCAATCAGAATGGACTATTAACCACCTGATTTCTTCTCAACGGGGTCACCCTTTTCGAGTTCACAAACGAGTCTTTAGTTGGTTTTCTAAACGACCTTCTGTTGACCATCCCCACATCATCTTCCAGCGCAATAATAACATTCTTGTCGGTGCCATACACAAAGTTCTCCGCAGTGACTCTTTCGTTGTACCGCTTAATCAAATAGGGTGTACCCTTGTTTTGCAACACTTTGCGCATACTCCATGTAATAACGTATGGTCCCGAACTGGAAACAATACTCTGCTCCTTGGTATCCACACCCGTGTTAAAGTGAGCCATGTTGAACGATAAGGCTTCTCCAGACTCAAGCTGCATCTGCACAAGGTGCTCGGGTGAAATTTGTAATCTCTTGGGCCGAGGCTTGGAGTCGCGACCAAAGCTTCTTAAAAATCCAGTCTTGCCGTCTTCCTGAGAAGCATCAATCAACAACAGGTATGTAGCACAGGTTGCCAAAATCCATTTACCGTCTGCAGAAACGTCAAGGCCAATAATGGGGTCGCCCATAGCTGGCAAATGGGTTTTGGCATTGATGCCCAAGCGGTCATAAAGTCGGATCTCGCCTTTGGAATTGGCAACAGCCAAATTTCCTTGGCCTGTGGTTGCCATAGATGTGAACTTCATTTTAGTTGCGTAGTTCTTCAATTGACTGTCAACAAGCTTTGTTCCAGAAAGTCTTGGATCAATCTTGAAAATTCCAGTGTCAGAAGCACCAACCAATGTCTTCTCATCAGTGCTAGGAGCAAACTTATTAACAGGGGCAAATGCATTGATTTTGTGTGTATCACTGACATTCCATTCTTCAACAACTTTTCCATACTCAAGATCCATCTTAAACAAAGAATGAGGCTCACCATTGTCTTGGAAAATCATAGAAGTGTCGCGACCTTGCAACAAAATCTTGCTAGGGTTAAGTGCCTTGCCTTTGAGGTTTGAGATATTTCCAATGGTAGTTTGAAATTCAAGATCGCCAGGTGTTTGCTTGAATACACCAAGCATGTTATCTCGTAAAACATATGATCGGTCATTGACATTACCAACTGCAAGCTCTTTATTGACACCGTTTCCTTGCATCTTTGCAGTCTCTTCATATCCAGCGTCATCATAATCTGCAGTTCCGTCGCCGTAGCTGGCCTTTGACTTGATTGGTTTTTCGGCATATTCCTCGTCATCTTCAGCATCGAAAAACTCATCGTCAGCGTCCTTGAATTCATAATCGCCGTCTTCATCAATTTTGGCATTTCCAAAAGAGTCTGCCAAAAAGTCTCTGTCGTCCTGTTTGATCTTGGCCCAGACCATTTTGTTGCTGGTTTCCCACAATGCCTTCATCAGTGCTTCTTGGAACTTGTCCAATTCATCAAAACCGGCAAACTTGAGCAGCCAAGAAAAGGCACCGTCTGAGGAAAAGACATTGAAAATGAATGAAACGTGCTCGAAATTAAAGACTGGATTCATTTCGCTGTTAATGATAAATCCAAGAAATCTGTTCTTGTTGTCATCAACCTCTAACCAGTAGGTATAGTTTCCTTGATCATAAATAGAAACGTTGGCATTAGAAAGCTGTTCAATAAACGAACCAGATTCAGCGTCAAACAAATGTAACGAAGCTTCCGTATCAAAAACCAAATGCCCGTCAATTTTAACAATTGGCTTGACCTTAACACGAGGATCCATTTTCTTCTTTTCTTGCTTAGTCTTTTGTGCTTTTCCTTTTGCGCTCAAATCCACAACAGGATCCAAATCAAATTCAAAGGCTTCTAAATCTTGAGCACTAGCCGTGTTCCAAGGCTTTTGAAACTTGCGTTCGTATTGGCATCGTCTAGCAGTGATATCAAACTTATCAAACACACTGCCTTTGGTATCTGCATCACACACAAACTCGAAATGGTCACCATCGTTGCTTTCCAAATCGCGCCACACGATAACCACCTGATCTTCTTCGTTTGAAGTGTACGTCAAATGTAAACACTCATCCAACAAAAACTCCCATTCTTCAGTTTTGCCACTACCACGGCCTCCAACTTTGTCATTCAATTCGCCACTTTCGCTATCGTCATCTGAATCGTCTTCCAGTTCTTCTTCGCCCTGCTCATAAGCCCGCTGGATAGCCAATTGGTAATTGAATGGTTCAGACGTTTTGCGGAGCGTAACGACTGCGTCTCTAAATAAACACTCGCTTTGACCTTTCACCGATGTAGGTGCACGTTTCAGGTAAAACACACCTGATGGAATTGTTGCTAAAACTTCACTTTCTGAAGATTTTAGAAAGCTTCGTAAAAAGTTCATTTCTTGTGAATAAAATTGCGTTGAATTGGATTATATGTGTGTGTTTTGTCAAAAAAATAAATAATAAATAAACAATAAAAAAACAAACGGTGCACAATGCAGATAAAATAGCAAAGAACCTAGAATGGAACAAACACGTAAACATTACGTCAGTATTACATAACATTTACGTAGTTTCTTATTAATTTTTTTCAACTATATTTTTTTTTTTTTGATTCTTTCAGTTTATTTATTTGTTTAATTTATTGTTAATACTAGATTTAATATGAACAGGATATCATTTATTACCAAAAGAGTATATTTGAATTGGTGTGATCCACTAAAATCAGCCAAAGCCATTAATATAAATACATTTGGTAGCAGATACTTTAAAACGATACCAAATCTGAATCAGCAAAAAGAACAAGCATATGGTGGATCAGGAAGGCAACCAAAAGAAAAAGAAGAACAACAACAGGTTGGATTATCGTCACGACAAAATGAGTGGAATTTACCTGCTATTGGCAAATTGATAGAAAAAGGTGTCATTGAACTTGGGCCTAATGGTCAACCCGTTTTCAAACCAAACATGAATGTTGAACCAGAGGACGAAGAGGATGAAGTACTTGAATACCAAAATGAAAAAAAAAATAAAGACGAAAAAGTTTTTAATCCTAGACTTTTCAGTACCAAATTAGAAAAAAACTTGGATTTGGATGTTTCTGATCAGCAGCTGAAACAAATGTTTCCAGGTGTTAGTAAAGCACTAAGAAGGCAGCTTTTTGAAAAACTTGATTCCAAAGCTGTTCAAGTGCTGAAACGTCGACCTGAATTAGGCCCACGGCTTGTTTCGACGTTAGGACTTGAAAAAGGTTTAAACTCAGAGTACGATCCAAGTGACTCGAGTGAAATCACAGACATATCAGAGATCCAAAAGAAATACAAGAGTTCACGAGTACCCATCGGATGGCGCAAAGATATGAGCTTGCCGCTGTGGAAACGACAAATTTACGCATTGCGTGAAAAGTTCAACGGTGAAGCCTGGAATCCAAGAAAAAAGTTATCCCGTGAAGCTATGGAAGGCATCCGGTTACTCAAACAGCACATGCCACATCTCCATTCTGGCCATATTGCCAAAATGTTCAAAATCCCACCTGAATCCGTGCGCCGTATTTTGAAAACTAAGTGGGAGCCGTCAGAAGAGGAAATGGATAAAATGAGTGATCGATGGCTACGAAGAAGCGTGAGAGTCAAGAGTGAACTGAAAAAGGAAAAAGTGGAACAGAGAATGAAAGAGTTGAAGGAAAAAGAAGACGAAAAGGCGCATAAGGAAATGATGAAAGCTGCGAACCCAAGTTACATTTCAAACAAACCATCAAACTCAATTAAGAGAAAACCAAATACTCGAGTGAAAAAGTTCAACAGCAAACCAAAACAGTCCGATTCTAAACCTTTTAAATTTACAGAAATTGGAAATCAAATGTTTTAGTCCATTTAAAGATCTAAAACATGAAAATGAAAATGATAACATAAAATTAATTGTACATAATAAACCATCAAATACAAGATTATTATCGTTTGACTGGTGCAAAGTTTCTTGCACTAAGAAATGAACCCTTAAAACTTCGAATTTCTTTCTTGACATCATCGACCGCGTTTCGTTTAGCGCTATTGAAGGTATTGGCACTATTATAGCTGTTGTTATTTCCACTGCTAGCAATTTGCACACCTCTACGACGAGGTCTTGATATCTCGTTCATATAAGAAGACATGTTCTCCAGCTCAACTTTCAAGGGATCAACGTATCCAGGTGTAGAAGCATGCTGAAGCGACAAAACTGTGTTTGTGAGATGTTTGACAGAATCTGTAAACTCTTCAGTCCGTTCGTCTGCTTTTTCTGCAGCTGTTCGAACGTCAGGTAATGTGTCACTTGAAAAACCGTCTTCATTGTCATAGTCATCGTGGGTATTATTATTTTCACCATCTTCAGTTTGTGCCGAGGTAGAAGAAGTGCTAAATTTGACTTGAGATGACGATTTCACTTTTTTCTTTGATTTGGTTGATTTTTTGCTTGGAGCAGTGATTGGATTATAAAAATCATAATCTCCTTTTCCTTCTTTTTCATTGTTTTCTTCAACATTGGTCTGTGTTTGAGCGTCACAGTATTTAACCCCGTGCTCGTTTTCCCAAACAATTGTAGAAGTGGGAGGCATATATTCCACCATCCCCATCAACTTTGAGCTCATTTTCTGTAACAGTTCTAAAAACTTGACATGGTATTGCTGTCTGTCATATACTAGCTGTTGGAACATTGGTGTCAAGACTGTTTTTGAAAGTATATACACCAACAGGTGTACGCCTCCATAGACATAAATTACTGCTAGCAAATGATTGAACGAAATTCGTCGGTTAGGATTGTTGTTGTTTTTCTTTTTTGCGAAAAGAAACATTGACGATTCTGGAAACACAATCGAACGAAGAGGTTGGGACATTATGAAAAACTCTGTTGATTTCAACCTTTTTATTTTTTTGAAAGGGCTTTCGGAGGGTTTTATAACTGGAAAGAAAGGAACATTTGTGGGGATTTTGGACAAAAATCCAAAAAAGCGTGTTTTAATGCCGAAAAAAAGAGTCATGTGATACAACCCTATTCTTACTTTTTAGTTTTTATTTTCGACACTTTCAACTTCTTTACAAAACACACGAAAACCTTTAACATAAAGATAAAACAGTATTATTGAATATAATAAAAATATATCTACATATTAAAAGATTAAAATGGCAGCAAAGAATTCACGAAGTAGAGTGATTGAATCTCCATCTGAGAGCCCACAATCGTCTGGCGCTGAGACTCCTCGAAACGCTGTCAAACCTGGTGGATGGGCCACTATGAACAGCAATATGAAAAACACCACGAGTGGAAATAATACTAATAATACCAAAAACAGTAAGAAAGATACCAAATCTTCTCGTCCTACGCTCAAAGTGACGTTGAAACCGCCGAAACCCTCAACTTCAAGTACTTCTTCACGATCCAAACAATCTAATGCGTCTCCTTCTAGTGCCAGGTCAAACAAACGAAAAGCAGCAGATAGCGAAGATGAAGATAATGAAGGGTTAGACGACTTGGAGCAAGATATTGATATTGATGACGATGACAATGACTTGAATGATGAAGATGAAGACGATTTGGATGCAGAACTTGATGAGCTTGTTGGCCATTCAGATGAAGACGATTTAGATGCAGAGCTTGATGAGCTTGCTGGTCATTCAGATGAAGAAGAAGACGATGATGATGATTATACTCAAAGTAAACAAAAGAAAACAGCTTCAGTATCTAAACGTTCTAACCGAAGCGTTAAGAAAACAAGCAAGTATTACGACGATGAGTATGATGAAAGTGAAACACCACCACCACAACCTCGTTCTTCGTCATCGCGTACTACTGCTTCTTCTCGCTCTGCTGCTGCCAGTTCTTCTAAATCTCGTGTATCCAAAAGACCGAAAAAGTCAAATGGAACTCGGTCTAATGACCAAGATACCAATGGGTATACCCAAACTAGAGTTTATGATCAAGACGAAGATGATGATTTAGACGGAGAATTGGATGAAGACGATGAAGAACTAGACGAAGAAGACGATGACGACGACCGTATGATGTCACGACTAGGCACGCCCGACACCTCTAAACTCACAGCCAGACAGCGTGCAAAGCTTGAAGAAGATGGCTCCAAAGTGTACGAAGGTCTTGGATACGAAGCTCTCGACGCGCTTGAGCAGGCCACAAGTGCAGCATCTCGTCGCAAAGTGCAATTGACTGAAGAAGAGCAAGCACTCAAACGCGCAGAAATGGCACGCAGGAGGAAGAATATGTCAATCAAACGGTTGGAAGAAGAAAAACAGGAAACTTTGGACAAGTTGTTGAAAAAGAGAGCGTCTAGGTCAAGAAAGATTATTGCGGCGCCAACGCCGACAGGAGGAGAAGATGGTGTTAACTCGGGTTCAATGGTTTCGTCGCCTAGTGTCAATAATAACAACGAATACCAAAATGGAGGAGACGGTGGAATAGTGATTAAGAAAAGGGTAATGATAAAGCATCCAGCTTTGCTGTCATGGAAAAGTTCAAAAGATTCGTTTTCTTTGAGCTTTGATAAGGAGTGGGTTGGAATTGGGAACAAGTAAACCAAGTAATGGTAATGAATGAATTTTAACTGTTGATGTACTTTTGTTAACCAAGTATATAATTAATTTATTGTGAAATAAGAAACAAGTTGAAGCGGAATCAAGAGATAGGTTTAGAAAGATATAGTTGATTTTTCATTCTTGGGTGTATTTCTGTTCAAAGGGTTGTCTGCAGTTTTCAATAAGAGAAACTTTAACTGAATGATTTGAATGCCAAATAAAATTAGTTGATTGAAACCTGAAACCTTAGACTTTAAATAATCTACGTTTCACGTTCTGAAATAATTTACCAATATAAACTATACTTTCACGTTAGTTTCTTCAGCAAAGCCATCCAGTACGCTAAAACCAATACATATAACAAATGTATTTCAACAGAAAAAAAACAAAGGTTCGTTGCTATCTTTATAATACTATAACCAAGCACTTTATTTTTAATTAATATAATATATATAATATATATAATATATATAATATATATAATACATAAAATAGATAAATAATGAAGATTAATAAATAAGGACAAAAAATAATAATACCAAGAATAAAAAGAGAAAAGGCCTGGGGTATTGCTTGAGAATCAAATGAAAAATAAAAAGAAAATAAAATGAAGAAAAGAATGAAAAGAAGGCATACAAAATGTGAAAATTTCAAAGACAATAATAATAAAACAGAAGAAAAAAAAAAAAAAAAAAAAAAAAAAAAAAAAAAAAAAAAAAAAAAAAAAAAAAAAAAAAAAAAAAAAAAAAAAAAAAAAAAACCGTCCAACCAAAAAAACAAAAACAAATGTCAGAATAGAATCAAAACTAGTCAGTTTAATTTCTTAATTCAATTTTGCCATTTTTGGGTTAGGACTATTTCGAATATTTGGCGACATTGCCATTCCATTTCCATTTCCGAGCCCGTTCATTCCATGAATTGCAGCAGCAGCATTACCATTTATGGCCAATAAATCGACATTTGAACTGACACGTTGACGTTTTTGTCCAGCCACTACTACTGTTGCTGGTGGTTCATCATTGCTGCTGCTGCTGCTGTTATTATTATTGCTATTGCTGTTGTTAACAGCGCCATTATTACCATTACCATTACTCTTGGGAGTTGCAACTGTATGGACACCAGCATTATTTTCGGAATTGAGATTGAGATTGGGGTTAGAAAACAGTGGACTATTGGTAGCTGTTAAATGCCCAGCTTTGATATCTTGTAAAGAAACTGAATGGTGGAGTTGCTGCTGCTGAAACATGCCAGGATGCTGAGCCATCATTGTTGGATGCTGAGTAGCTTGTTGTTGTATTTGTTGAGCATCACCTTGGAACTGTGGCTGATTTGGACTAACTAGCATAGGCTGCCTATTGAATTGGAGGTTTGGAGAATGCATTTGCGCTTGATGAAACTGAGGTATTGACTGTTGCTGACCTTGCTGAACTTGTTGACTCTGCTGACCTTGTTGCAGTCCCTGTTGAACATTTTCCTGCTGCTGAGCTGAAGCCAATGTTTGAAAAGTTTTATACGGACCACCAGAACCAGGGTTTATTGATTGGGTCATGATATCCTGCATTTGAGCAACAGTTTGGGAGATTTGCAAAAAAGTCATGACTCTCTCAGTAACTCCATACGGAAACATTTTTTCTTCTTGAACAATAGGATGTGAAGACTTTAAAACAAAAGTTTGGGTATCGGAATCCTCAATCTTGATTTTATTATTAGACTTATTATTGACTTTGTTTGGTTGGTGGTGATTATTAGATTTGTTTGAAATATTTGACTCGTCTGGCTTTTGATCTTTTAAAATTGAAGCCAAACTGGAACGTTGAACAAATTCATCATGATCAATTGTAAACTGTTCCAAAAGTTCAATTTTCATTCGTAAGTTAATTTTGGCCTTGACAGAACCAACAGATGTGACAATCGATCCATCCGAATGATAATACGTAATGTATGCCTTTGGACATTCAACCCTAAAACAGTTAATTCCTTGGGTCAGCCGGGACCCTTCTAAATGTGTTTGAATCCTGTCAATTCCAGATGCAAAGAAAGAGAAATAGAATCTTGGTAACAGAGCTGCAGGCAAGTCAAAGGATTTGGTATTCTTGCCGTTTGAAAGGGTATACTTAAGAACCGCGTTTTCTGTAAAAAAATCCAAAGTCTGAGCAGACCGAAGGTCTAAATTGGGATTTTTTTGGAGCGAAGAAGCAGACGCGGAATAAGACGTGTTGATGGAATCAAAAAACGACATTAGTGTTAATAATGCCATTTGTTTGTGGAAATTGAATATCATGATTTGGTATTGAGCCGGGTTTAGTGTTGGAGTTTGGGTTGGGTTTTGAGCCGGGGTTTCAGCCCGTGCTGAGGCAGGAATCATTTGCATTGTCACACCAGTGTTTGAAGGCAGGACCGGAACTGTAATAGAAGGACCTGGAGCAGGAGTGTTTTGACTTGGGTCTTTTGATAAAACCCGAGGAGACGGCTGAGGAGTTTGGTGTTTACTCACAAGTGGAGACCTAACTAAGGCAGGGGTTTGATTAGGTTTGCCAAACTGCTGTAAACGAGGACTGGCGTTTTGAGACAATGGGACTTGTTGAATATGCATTGACATGACTGGAGATTGTTGAGGAAGAGTCTGAGAAGAAGGAATAGGAGAAGGTTTATGTTGTTGTTGAGTGTTGATTTGGTTTGAAATCATTGGTGAACCTCGTTGTTGGTGTTGAATGATTGTTCGGTGTGATTGTTGGTTTGGTATCTGCTGCTGTTGTTGCTGTTGTTGTTGTTGTTGTTGCTGCTGCTGTTGCTGTTGTTGTTGCTGCTGCTGCTGCTGCTGCTGTTGTTGTTGTTGTTGAGCTAGAAACTGGCGTTGTTGTTGTTGTAGCTGTTGATACTGAAATGGAGACACGATTTGTGCCGAGACTGGCTGCTGAGTAACCGGAGACTGAGCAGTTCCATGAGGCTGCTGAGCCGGGATTTGCTGACTCGTTAGTTGCTGAGATGGCGGGACCCGTTGATAAATGACCGGGCCAGGTGTCTGTCCCGGCCAATTTCCACGCATTTGGCCGACGGGCACCATAGGGTACGCCATTCCTACAGTGCGAGGGCCGGGTCCATTAGTCATATTTCCCATCGCTCCTACTGCTCCCATGTTGCCCATGTTACCTATGCCTCCCACGTTTCCTACTGGCGTTCCTGCTCCAACTGCTGCTGAAGTTCCGTTCAAGGCATGCATGGGCAGCTGAATTGCCTGGCCCGGGTGCGAGAGCTGGACAGGAACACCGGCGCTCTGAGCCTGCGCCAAAGCAAGCATCTGCTGCTGCGTCATGATCATGTGTGGCTGAACAGCCCCAGGCGGGCCTTGCTGTCGCGACATGAGGATTCGGGTAGTATTGTCGTGTGTATTTGGTGGTGTGTGGTTGTGGTAAATTGGACACTCATACTAGACACATACACACATTCACGCATGCACTGCAAAAGACGCATGCGTGTCGATGCGTGCCTGGGTGGAGAATAGGGTAATGTGGATATCACGTGATATTTGGGTTCTGGGAGAAGAAGATCAAAGCAGGAATTGTAGCAGGAATATAACGGGCTGTAAATAGGAGAGACTGAGAGGAAAAGAATAAAAAAATAAAAATAAAATAAAGTATTGAAATGAATTCTTAATAGATAAAGCAAAGAAATGTTAATAATAAACGAGAATTTTTGTCTTAGAACTCTGTGACAAAAATTGCAGTTTGGGCTGAGGTTCATTTAAAATTACCAGACATGGGCTGAATTTAGTATAAGGCTAAAGTACTCGAGAACTAAAACAAACAGGGCTTTTTATTTTATTGTTGGAGAAAATCGATATCAGTTGGTATTATTTCTTGGTTACTAGGGTTGGCGGACAAAACTAGGTGCTTAGTTATATGTACACTTGTTTGGAATACGTGGAATACAGCTGATATAATTCGTAAAAAAATAAAAATAAAATAAAAAGCGCAATAAATAATTATCAACAGATCAGTGTCAAGTAAATGACGTTGATTCTTTAAAAGCAGCCTACAGGACGGCTTGATTAACCCAGTTAGAAGATACGTCAAGCAATTCAATGCCACCAAAATATACCCGGAAAACGCGTATTGTGAATGCAAAAAATCAGTTTTAGAAATACACTGGGTTAGATATGCACTGTGAGCCACTACCGAATAGCAATGAAATATATCATTAAAAACACAATGATGAAGAATTTTATGATATATTAAGCTATTCTTGATGAAAATCCAAATTTTCCGATGTAGAAAAAGAGGTTTTCACGCCTTGATCAAATCTTATCAAAGTTAATCTTATCAATCGATAAATTTCCAATTTCGACACTTTTGGCACATGACCCAGCTGCACCAACTTTTTTTTTTATTTGCTTATTTTTGACTCAAATTGCCACATACAAACCTCTTCTTCTTCTTCTTCTTCTTCTTCTTCTATATCTATATATATACACACTCAATTCTACTTTTCTAGATTCATTAATTTCTCAAATATCGCTATTTATGTCGAAAAATGTTGGCAGCTCTTCCACGGGAACTGCTTCTTTCTATTTTCAAACACCTCGACGACGATAGTAATAAAAAAAGCAACCTTACAAACAGCAATAACTCCAGCCAGCACAAAACCAATTCTAGCCACGATTCGTTATTAAATGTTGCCCTAGTTTGTCGCAGTTTGGCATCAGCTGCTCGAGACTCCTTGTTGTGGGAATCTAGATGTCGTCGTCAACATTATGTGCCAATTGGATATTCAGCGGATAACATTGAATTGTCTGAAGATTACTGGGACGAGTTTTGTTATCAGAAACAAGTTGATCGTGCTGTTGCCCGTCTTTTAAATGAAGTTGTCAACTCAAGTTCAAGTTCTACAGCTTTTGGCCGAGCATCACAAATCAATGCTATTTCACGAATCGGCCTTCGTTCAAGGTTGTACCTTCTTCGCAAACTCAATACCCCGTCTTCCAATCTGCGTGAAAAATACTATTCGCGTGAGATTTTGAACGCACTAAACCAGCGAAATGCCGTCATTGAAACAATAAACATGGTTGCTTCTGACAACTTTGATCCGTTGAAACTTTTGTTGGCTTTAGACGCATTTTGTTTAGAAAGACCATGTACAGATGGTCCTTCGTCAATCGACACATACAAACCTTTATTCACAAAAGTGAAAAAAGAACTGATGCGCCTTAAAGCCTTCATTAGCAACATAAATACCAAATGCGCAAAACTTAATAGTTTTGGAAATCTTGCTGGCAGCGGTGGTGGAAATACAGCAACTGCAGCAGAACATGATACCATTCGACATGATTTCGTCTTTGCTGTTCAGAAATTGGGGCGTATACTTTACAGGTTCAATCTTTTAAATGATATTTCAGACTCTGAACTGGATCCCAAGAATTTGTCTGGTTTATTTCTGTATGGAATTTTTAGTAACGACAGAGAAAGACCGTCTATGAGTTTCATTGCAGGAATTATTTATCATTATTTCGCGACTTGGATTGGATTAAATGCTAGTATTGTGGCGAGCGACTTTGATGTATATATCCGTATTGAAGATCCAATAACAACCGTGTCGGGAGCTGCACCAACGACAGCCAAAGCACCAAAATCAACATCAACCGCAACAGAAGATCACAAATTGAATGACCAATCATTTGAAAGCTTGTGCATTTTTGCAGATGTCAATCGAGCTGGAAAAGTTCGATCAATTGAGGAAGTTCAAGAAATCTTAAGATTGTGCCAATGCAGACACACTTCACTAAAACCGTCACCGCCTTCTCTCATCATAGATACATTTATGCGACATTTGACAAGCCAATACTCTCTAAACCAAGACCCAAGTCGTTTATCATTATCTTCAGCATCGTCCGCTTCTTCAATATTGTCGTTTACCTCTACCTCTTCCCTCTCGTCATCATCAGAAGCAACTGCAATGTTTTGTTTTGGAGTCACAATTCTTTCTTTTGCTTTGTTAGTTGGTCAGCAAGACAAAGAGATTGTCAAGGAATTGATACCTCGAGAATCTAACAATTCAAGAAATTTAGAACAGGCCATAAAATCAAACAACCTTTATTTAATGCATAGTTTGTATAATCAATCAAACAATGTACAAAGCCGTAAAACCAAATACCTAAACGCGGCCGAAATCATGCAAACATACACAACAGCGGCTTCTGTTATACTCAACCATACCCCCTGCAGCTTGAATCTGCTGTGCGATTTCTTATTCCTAGTTCCTGATACCCTCATTCCTAAATCTGAAAAAGAAATAGCCCTTGAAGCAGTTGTTGGCCAGCTCCAAAATACCTTACCACCAACGACCAACCACAAACACACACATTCATCGCAACCTTTTCCAAAATATCATTTGGGCACAGCTGTGTATACCCAAAGGTCGTGGAAGTTTGGAGTGGTTATTGGGTGGACGTATGTTTCGCAAACTCGTGGCTGGAGAAGCTTAAGTTATAGTCATGGTGCAAACGGTGGCAGTAGCAACGGCAGTAATGGCAATGGTCCAAACGGACACACAAGTTCGCGGTCGGTCAATCAAGTTCCGCCGACACTACGAAGTTTCAGCCATTATAACGGCACAAAACCTACACCTGGTTCCAACTATTCAGGAAACAATGCGGCGGCGGCGGCTGCTGCAACAACTACAACTGTCTGGCAGGTCCAGTATGTTGTGTGGCAGTCTTCAAATGGGATTGTAAAAGTTCTTGAATCTTCGCTCATGCCTATCAACTTTTCTTTTATCCCACAAGCTGCGATTGAATCAGGGCTTAGTGCGCTTTCAATTGCTTCCCAAAACACTGTTTATCCACTCAATCAATCTGATTCTCATACCTCTAATCGTTTTTGGGATTCTAATGAGTCTAGCAATTCTCAAGAAATATCCAGCCCTGAAGATAAGCCTGAGTCGCCACAATCACCATTATCTAATTTTGGAAAACTTGTTTCTCTAGAGCCGAACTTTTTTGGATCATCAGTGGGTAAATACTTTATATCTTTTGATGAACAGTTGCAGTTATTTGTTCCTTCGCAAGAGTTGCTAGATGAATATGTAGAAGAGAGAGAGTTTTTTAGTTCAAGCAAGTAAAAAGTGTTGATCATATTTGAGGAATAAATGTGCCTGCTTTGTATATACTTTATATTTGATTTATTCTACGTTTATTCAATATATTATTCTCATTACCGTTCACTATTATACTTTTTTTTTTTTTTTGGGTAAATATTGGCCTTTTCCAAATGATTCAAACGCATATTTGGCCGCACCTTGCTTGTATTGCTATACTTTTCTGTCATTATGTATGTATGTAATTGATATATAAATCTCTCTAGCTAATATATCTTTATTTTTCGAGTCAGTTTCTGAATCAACCTTCTATATTTCTTACACTTTTTATCTTGATTTCATTTTTAATCAACGCCTGTTGAAATATATACCAGTTAACGTGAGTTGATACCAATTTGACACAATACTCAAAAGCAATATACGAGTATTGAAAACTTATTTATTACCCTGACTAAATTTGTTGCCTGGAATTTATTTATTAATATTGACAACAACGCTTTGATGTGACTTGTTTATGAATATCTTGCAAAAAGAATTTTTTTTTTTTTTTTCTTGACTATACCCAATAGTATATTTACATACCAACACATACCTTTACTCTTACTCTCATAATTCACTATGGATTTCACAGCAATAGTCGAAGACCCATGCGACACAAAACTTTTTGCAGAGACCCTCCACGCTTTGGCACGGTTCAGCGAAAACGTCCATTTCATCGTGTCCAGCGACGGCCTATCTGCAATTTCAGAAACTTCACAAAAAGATGCAGAAGGTCTCGTTACTTTTGACGCCGAAGGGTTTTTTGGCGCCACGAGCGGGATAAGTGACGGAACCGGAGCTCATGAATTAAACAGAAGCCGATATGGAAGCAGACACGGAGGAAATGGGCCTGCAGATGAGCCGTTCAAATACCAACTTGGATCAGAGCCATGCGACATTTTTGAGCAAACAGAAATTCGTCGGCGCAACCTTGACGGCACACGAGCCATGCGGCGGGCAGCACCAATGAATGTCAATACATCTAAACTGATTTCGGCATTTAGTTTACGGAGCAAGGCGCTGTTGGCAGTTCTCGGGCCCCTCAAATGGAAAGGATCAGTGATAGCCAACCGGCCAGAAAACTGTGTGAACAGGTGTGTTGTTTCGTTGCAAGGTGCAGAAGCTATTGATAAAGAAACACATGACCTGATTGTGAGACCAAGGACACAAGCGTTAAATGGGCATGGGAACGACAACATTCAAAGACCCCAAACAATTGATGACTACAGTGATGATGATGATGATGATGATGAAGAGGACGAAGAAGAAGGAACAAACAGATTGAAAAATCCTAGTTATACCATGTACTTTGTGCTACGGGTTCGGTTTGAATCCGGCGTTTCTATGACTTATAAACTACCCTGCATTTCTGACCAAGACGCCAGACAATTGAATATCGATTTCCTAAACATGAAGAAAAGATGGGTACCAGCTAATGATCCAGAAAACCAAGACGCGAATCATGATGGCGATTGTACCGAAAATGAAGATTACTCAAATGACGAAGAAGAAGAAATTGATACAAATACGTTTGCCGATGACCAAGCACAGCCTAATTCCACACAGCGACAACGGCGGCGAATTGAACTTCTTCCATATGAGAACCCGTACACATCAGGAGCCCGAGCAACTGAAGAACAGCGTCGAATTCTCCAATCGTCCTGGCTGATGGGTTTCCAAATCATGTCACGCCAGCTTTATGAGGCAGTTTCAGAAGGCCTTGGATCTCGTGCTGAAGACTTTATAATTCTCATGTCTGCGTCTCGTCACGCACTGACCCTCGAGGGCTCTACAATGCGCCGCGAAGACGATACCAACCAAACCATCACGCGCGCCGTCACCAACACGCTTGAACTCCATCTGCACAAGGAAACGTTCCTTTCGTGGAGCATTTTGCGGTACCTGCGGCTCCGCATGTCGCTAAAGTCCGTCAACAGGTTTGTTGGCGTGGCCAACGCAGTAGCAGAAATCCAAAACTACATGCGCAACTTTTCGAAAAGAAAAAAAAAGAAAACATTGCTGGATCATTACGGAAGGCAGCAACAAGTTGTTCTGGTAGGCGATGGCGGGGAAGAAGATAATGAGACTATGGATACCACGTTTGTCCAGTTTTCGTCATCTGGAAACTGTACGAGATTTGAAATTGTCTCAGAAGATTTACCCAATGTTCAAGACGTTCAAAATGGACAAGGCGTTACGGACGGAAATGGAGGTGTAATCCAGAGAAATCCTCGGTTCCGGTTTGTTATGGATATGCGTACTACAGCTTCTAAAGTGAGCGACTATTTGTCGCGATACCGATCAGAAGATAAAGGAGGAGCAGGCTCAATGATGTCACAGATGAATCAGACACAAGGACGTTCAGTGTCAGCTGCGCCAGAGTACGAGTCTTCTCAAGGCGACAGAACAGGCTCAGAAACTCTTATGTCACACGCATCAAACAGTGTGACGTATGATGAATCGTCTGCTTATAGACTCTCTAGTAATGGAAGTGAGCAGTCGATGGCAAGCGAACATCGAGAGCCTTTGTATACAGATAATATGGATATAGAGCACAGCGTTGATATGGGTGGCCAGCAACGAGCAGAATGGATTGAAGGGCCGAGCGTGCTTGGAGGTGGAGAGGTTGGATCAAACTATCGACATTTGCCACCACAATCAGCTTTGGCTCATCAGCAGCAACGAAGAAGTGTAGCCAACCGAATTCCAACAGGTATGCCAGAGGTGCCAGAAGCAGATGGTTATATGGGTAGTGAGTTGGAAAATGGTCAACAACAGCAACGGTTACACGATCTTACAAGGGAAAGTTTGACATATGCCAACACACACATTCACAATGTGAATATTGCACAAGCTGGCACACCTGGTCAAAGAGACTTGAACAATGGATTGAAAAACTTTCAGTCCACAGCAACCGCAGCTGCTGCGTTTGGTTCTTCTCACAGAAATGTCCATTTTGTAGACGATCAGTCGCGGGGTGGTAATTCTGGTTTTGGTCATGTTACTGGTAATAGTGGAACAGACGAATCGCGACCACGTCCAAGGTTTCAAGAATTGATTTCGTTGATGAACCAATCATCCAACCAACCATCTAACCAACCGTCTGCCGATATTCTCGGCTCTTCTAGACTAGACACACTCAACAAAGCAAACGCAAACACAAAGACAACTTCTACTTCTACTTCTGCGCATATGCCAGAACTCGGGGGTGTCTCGATGCACCCTGTATCCCGACCGTTACGCAAACAGCAACGCTTGGCGTCCGCAATAGCGACAGGTACCGGATTATACAGCGCTGGGTTGTACAGGAGCAAAGAGGCGATTGAGGCCGAGCAAGAGGCTGAGCGCGCGATCAGTAGTGCTGTTGGGTCTAGAATGAATACGGAATTGGGTGCTGGTTCTGGTTCTGGTTCTGGTGCTAGCAAGAATGATGGAGAGCCTGGAATAATTGATCCCACTAATAATCTTGGTGGAAAAAAAGGAGATGGATCTCAACAAGACAAAATCTGGAACACTTCTCAAAACTCCAACTCCAAAACTCCAACAGGAACAAAAGGAACTGTTGAATATGGTGATAATGATGATGATACTATTGATATTGACAACGCACAAAATAGTTTTCTGGAAGTTTCTAAAAGGCCTAGTGTTCCGCCAGCTGACATGATTGTTTATAATGAGGTTTCATCGTTAGACAACGAAAAGATGTCCAACCAACAAAACGAACAAAACGAGCGAAAGGAACGAAACGGTGATCATGACTACGACTACGGTTATGATCACGATGATGACAGCTTTGTTGGAAACAATGGTGCTTATGATGGCGAACGAGGAGATGGACATCGGCATGGAACAAGAAGAAGGATGGCTAAACAGAAGCCGGTACAGGAAATGAGGTGGGACGAAAGCGCGTTTGGGCAATCACAGGAGGAGGAGGAGGGGGAGGAGGATAGAGATGGCGGTGGTGGTAGAGAGGGAGAAGGGAAAGTCGGTGAGGAAGTGGAACGAGGAGAAGGAAGAGAAGGAGATAATGCTATGCATGCAATTATGTTGTCAAGTACAGTGAAAAGTGGAAACCGTCACCATTCTAGTAACAACCATCATTCCAATTTACCCAAACAAAAGCTTACTACTACTACTACTTCTTCTTCTTCCTCCAAACCTAGTTTAGCGCAAACCCGAGCAGCAGCAGGAGGACCAGGAGGAGGTCGCAATCTCTCAACCTCTGCGGCATTTGGAGGTGTGGTACCTAACGGTGGGTATCTTCGTAACCGCGGGGTAGGCGGAAAAGGAGGACTAGGAGTAGGGGCTAGAGTAGGAGCAGGAGGTCGGAGGATACGTGAAAGGCTGGCACAAGCTGAGAGGCCAGACAATTTGGACTCGGCAGGTTTAGTGGGAAGTGGTTCAGGGAGCGTAAGGAAGGGACCAGCTGCTCGCACGCGAGCTCGTGGTGGCGGAAGCACCAAAGGTTCTAAAGATACTGAGCAACGAGAACTTGAGCGGGATTTGGATGTCGAGATGATGGGTGTAGGAGGAAAGAATAGACGAAAAAGCTGGAAATACCTGAAAGATGGTGATGAGGATTACGACAATGATGATGACGATGACGTTGAAATGAGAGACGCCGAAGAAAATGAAATGTACAACGGAGAAAATGAGCCGGAGTCTAAAGGGGAGTATGAGCAGGAAGATGATGGAGCTAGGTTTGTGGTTAAGGAGCTTGGACCAACGCAGGTGGTTCGTCCAAAAGGGTTATTTGAATGATATATATATATATATATATATATATATATTTACGGTAATACGATTATAGAAATCATGGACTTGAGATTTTAAAAAAAGTTTCAATGCTACATTTAGAGTCCAGCTGTTTAAGGGCTTGAATTGAATTGAGTTTTTGTGCAAAGTAGAGCTTTTGTTAATTACGACATGGAGTTTGATGAAAAAAAGAAAGTGTCATTCGACTCTTAGGAACCAAGATGAATAATAAAATGAAATGAAGATTGAATATTTTATTGACGCACTTCAGTTCCATAAAAACAAGGCTCTCATTTCTTTCTCAAACGATTCCATCTTTTTGAGCAAACCTGGTATATTTTAGCCAGAAATACAACAAAGAAGTTATATTACGCAGAATGCCTGTTGGTCTATTCAGAGAGAGAGAGTTGCTCTTGTTCCTGAAAAAAAAAAAAAAAAAAATAGCCTGACTTGTTTTCTTTTTTTTGAGATTAATGCCCAAGTTTGTTTGGAGATCCATGTCTTTTATATCTCTCGCTTGTATATTTGCTTTATTACCCCCATTTCCTGCTTGCTTGTTAGAGTTTTTTGGACCTTGGCAGTTCAAGCAACATGGCCTGTTGGCTGTGCGTATGTGTTTACGCATAGACTGCAATCTGAGATGGCTTTACCAGCCATGCGTGTGTGTGTGTGTACCTGGAAGGGCCCTTGAGAAAGTTTGCTCTGAATACGTATGACCCGCAGATGTCCAAGGCAAAGTAGCAAAACAAATAAGGTAAACATGCAGACTGGAAAAACCCGCAGCAGCAGCAGCAGCAGAAGAAGAAGAGGCCCAGTAAATGTAAACAACTGCCAATAGTGGTGGAAGCATGCGATTGGCCAGTTAATGCGGGGATTTTGTGTGTGTGTGTGTGTGCATATATGCATGCATGAATGCATATACGCTACAGCAGTACCAAAAAAGTCAATCGGAGACGCTGCTGCTTTTCATAGCCTACGACTATGACATTGTGCTGGTGCCGCGTGCTTGCCCGTGTGCGCGCGCCGCAAACAGAAGGGACGGGGCCGAGTCCGGAGACGTGGTCATGGCCGGTTGTGGCCGGTCATGGTCGATCATGGCCAGCCGGTGCCGGACTGGCCATGACCGAGTGAGCGGGTCAGAACGACTCTGGACTGGCGTGCAGCACGCTAGCAACAACGACTCCAGAAACGCAAGGAGCAAGTGCCGAGATTGCTTTGAGCAAACCAAGGCCTCTTTTCCGTTGCTCTGGCGTGAAACCCTCGGCCTGTATAAATACCCTCGACGCGGCCGTCTCTCTCTGGTCTGCGCTCAATCACCAACAGCGTTTGCTCGCCTCGCACTTTACTCACACCCATCCACACACCACACAAAATGGTCGCATTCACTAAACTCACAACCCTCTCGGCACTCATCGCCGCAGCCGCCGCAAGTCCCCAGAACCTCGGCGACACGATTAACAGCGCCCTGTCCGACGCCGGCAACGCTGTCGGTTCGGCCCTGGGCGGCTGGAATACCGACGGCGTGGTTGGAAGCATCCTCAGCGAGGCCCGAGGCAGCGCCCAGGGTGCCATGCAGTCTGTGCAGTCCGTCGTGGCCGCCCAGGGCTCCGGGCTTACAGGCCTGGCCCCCGGCATACAATCCACCGTGTCCGAAGCTCTAACTAGAGCCAACAACGGACTCTCGGCCGCAGCAGCCCAGGCCTCTTCCGTCATTGGCACCAGAACCTCGCTCGATTCGTCGGCCCTTTCCGAGGTCCAGTCCATCATCTCTGCCGGCCTCAACAGTGCCCAGAGCGACTTTTCGCTGGCCGGTGCCCTGGTCACCTCGGGCGTCTCGGTAGCGTCGTCGGCGTCCTCCGTGGCCCGCAGCAACATCATGTCGCTGGCCTCCGAGTCTGAGTCCCTCATGTCGTCCCTGTCGGAGGCCTCGGCCTCTGTTTCCGGCTCGGTCATGTCGTCTCTTTCCTCGGTCCTGAGCGAGGCCTCTGCCTCACTCGAGTCGGCCACCGACCAGGCCTCCATCTCGTCGATCTCGGCCTCCGCTTCCTCGGTCTCTGCCTCGGTGGCCTCGTCGCTCTCTTCGGCGCTCTCTTCTGCCACTGCCTCTGCGGCTTCGTCGCTGGCCTCAGCCTCGTCCTCCGCCACCTCTGCTGCCTCGGCCTCCGCCACTTCTCACAACGAGGCCGGTCTTGCTGTGGCCGGCTCTTCTTTGGCCGCCCTTTTCGGTGCCATCGCCATGTTTCTGTAGTTTATAACAGTGTGTAATAATGTTTAATCATAGTAATATATGCCGACTTTTAGCTTTTAAAACTTGTTCCGTTTCGGATCCTGGAGCTGTCTCGGGAAGGATGAGGATACATGTGCCCGTTGATGGCTTCAAACACTAATTTTTAAAGTTTGTCAGCGCTTGGTGGAAAGTTTTGTTCATGTTTGGGATCTTGGTAATGATATAACATTCAGAAAAAACATCACCTATCCCGAAATGTCTCTCTCATTACCCGTTCTACGAGTTAACCGAGCAGTCTGCCAGCCATCTCAGCTATACCCTTACCCTTTCGGAAAATACTGGTTTGGTCAACACCGGACCCGATTAATCGGTTTTTTTTTTTTTATTTTAATTGTAAATAATGATGATGCTTAAGTTGATGAGGCAGGAGACGATCGTATCGGTTGCATCTTATCTGAAACGGAATATGTGTTGAAAATTCACGAAAATCATGAAAGTACGAAAAGCCAGGAAGTACCACTAATGAGTTTACAATTGGTGTTATGAAATTGCTAAGGAAAAGACCTGTCTATCTGGTGTTATGTAGTAATTGTGTAGCACATTCTAT
>JAKTYL010000009.1:216520-335625 GCA_030578715.1 Magnusiomyces tetraspermus | reverse complement strand
TAATGGGGTTATAAAACCGAAGTTTGGCGAAGAGAGTCAAGTGGGTATGAATTAAATCATACTCGGGCTAAACGCTCGCAAAAGCTTAAGTTGATGAGGCAGGAGACGATCGTATCGGTTGCATCTTATCTGAAACGGAATATGTGTTGAAAATTCACGAAAATCAGGAAAGTACGAGAAGCCAGGAAGTACCACTAATGAGTTTACATTTGGTGTTATGAAATTGCTAAGGAAAAGACCTGTCTATCTGGTGTTATGTAGTAATTGTGTAGCACATTCTATGACAGTACTTGTCATAGAACCAGTAGGTAGCCACGTCTATAAACAATAAAATCAAAAAATCAAAACCAATTTCAATTCTAAAAACAACTAAGGTTCAGAAATAAACTCTACTTTCAAATTCGTTGACAGCAGTTTTTATCATCAAGATAAATTCACGTGCTGAGCTATTATAAGGCCATTTTCATCAATGGTACTAGATATGTAAAATAATTCATTTTTAAATCACTCAAGAGTAGGCGATATGTGGGAAAATGGAATGAAGATGTATCAACACATATCCAGAGTAAGACTTAAACATTGCTAAACGAAAGGTTTTTACTGTTATCAAAAAAGCAAAATATGTTGAGTTTCCTTACTTTCGTTGAATCTAAAGTTTTCTTTTGTGAAGATTTTCTACTAAGCGAATATCAATTTAGTTTAATAACGAGACTCTACCTTCAATGCAGAGCTGGCACATATTTTGGTTCCATAACGCTATCTTCAATATACTTTCAAAAATTGACAAAACTATTTTTGTCAAAGAGTTTGGATTATCGACTTTAACTGTAAAAGTTCAAGAGGTATGGTTGCTTGATATGCATATGATGACCAGCTTTTTTTCCTATTTTTTTGAACATCCTTACTTGAATTCAAAAAGAATCCATGGAATTTAAAAGCATTTAACATTTTAACATATTTCGAAAGGACCTCAAAAGCACTAGCTGATTTGTTTTGGGTTATAGGTTACCTCATATGTTACTTGACCGAGTATTATCAGATTTTTTTAACCTACAACTATTTTTTTGAGACAATTTTAACATTGTAAATACTCTAAAAAAACAAGCATTTCATTACATCATTTCATAAAACATATACTGTCAATTGTATTGCGTTGAATTCTGATAGTTTGTTAGCCATCCTAGTTTTTAGAAAGCGATCAAGCTTTGGATTCGACTTAAAAACGGTTTTAAAAAATAAGGCAGCTAGAAAAACCTAGTTTAGCTGGTCTGTTTAACAATGTTCTCTACTAGTTTTCTTGATACTATGCGTTGCTAAAATCAGCTATATTGTTAGGTATTTTAAGCCTCTTAACCAAACTGAATTGGGTTTTTTGATTGCAAGTCATACCAATTGGCTTGATATGACTTCACAAATAATTTTCTAATGTTAAATGAATTGTTATCACAGTACAAGTTCCAAGAATGATTTAAAACATATCTGTTTTGTATCAGGCGACAGGTTTGAAATTTCAATTTGAGTATTAAATTTAGCGTTTGCCGGTTTGAAATATTAAAATCGACACCGATGGGATGTCTAATACTAGTGAAATTGTTAATGAGTTGTACGGTTTTAGTAATGACGTAGATTTTACAACATTTGGTTGTAATATTTGTACTAATACGAGTCTATGTTGCCAATTTGTTTAAAATATAAATATTTGAGTCACTTTTGTAGTTTGTCTTAAATTTGGCCATCTCTGTTTTGGGGATGAATATATTGCAATGCCGTATATACATCTAGCTTTTTGCTCAGAGTCAAATATGACCACTTAAATTCCAAGATTGATTTAAGTTGAATGATTGTGCTGTTACAAACAAGTATCATATACCAACAAAGCAACTTTAGTGGTTGTAAAACATTAGAATCAAGACTCCTTTGCAAATTTCGGCCTTAAAGACCGAATTTCAAGGTAATTTCTTTGTGAACTATTTCCTTGAAAGATTTGACTTTAGTAAGTCTTTCAAAAACGATATCAATACCTTTGTAAGTCAGAGTGATAATTCATGTCACTTGATCAACGAAAAACGCAACATTAATTCAGATCCACAAGAACGGTTTTCAGGTTTTTTTGCTTAGCAGGAATATTCTCATTTATAAAAAGTCTTATTTTGCTCGGTTTTATCAAGTCTGCTACGACAGATATTAACCTCCCAAGGGTAATAAAGGGTTTGGACCCTGCTGAGTATTATGACGCAGATGAAAAACTTTAGTTACAGTTCAAGCAGACTACCAGCTGCCTTCAAATAGTCCCTTTTTTAAAGATTTTCTCCTTTTCAGTTGATGCCTGGAAAGGAGTCAAGGTGTTACGTAGGTGTTTATACCTGCGTATTATACGTTCAATTCGAGACCTCCAATTTACTCGACAATACGAAAAAGTACGCACTACTGCAGTTTACTGTTGATGGTGTCTAAATACCTAAAAAAAACCTAAATTATGCCCAGTTTGAAAAAAAAAACTTACAAGCAATAAATGAGAAAAGCTTATGCTATTCAATAAATTTTTCCAGCATATTTTTATAGCAATGTCCTTTTAAGAAGTCTTTGATAATTTAATCCTTTTGGCTTTAGTAAAATCACGGCTTCCTTCCACTTTTTTGAAATAATTTTGAAATGAAATTTTTTTTTCAGCAGAAACGGAATTCAAAAAGTAACCTCTTTGCAAGGCGTTGTAGTATTTGAGTTTTTAATTATCCCAAAAACTTCATAATGCGAGTTTCCTGATTCACAGCTAAGATTATTCATAAAAAGGATAGATTTCATATTGGATTTGCATTTGTTACCAAAATATTTGGTTTAACATTTCAACGTGTCATTATGGTTTGTAGGTTTTGACCCAAATATTATACATATGTTTGGGATTTGAGTAACGCCAATAATATAAATTGTTTTCCTCCTTTTCTGTGCCTTTAAAAATTTATATTTTCTGCATTTAAATATCAATTGAAAATTTACATCGTGAGTTCTTATAATTTACATTGGATGTTAAAAAGCTACCAGAATGTTTTCTATTGAATATACACCCAAACCATTTTTAAACTCCATGAATGTAATTAATATAATACCTTTAGGATTCGCGGGTTTGTACATTGAACTCAAAATACGCCAAAGGAGAAAAAGCAAGTTAACATGAGAAAAACGAAAAGTGAACGGTTTTTAAAAAATATTTTTTAAAGGGTTGTAATCGACGAAGTGCTGATAAATCGTGTAGGTGGTTTTGGGATACCAATGACAATTAATTGTAAATACTACCTGAATTGAGAAGTTTTAAAAATTACCCTACCTTGCTGTTTGCATACTTGTCTCTGCTTTACCAGAATGGTGTTTTGGCAAATAATAACCATTCAGTTTAATATAGTAGATCAAAATTCTTTCTGCTTCAGCTGTTTATTTATTTTAAGAATATAATATTGACAGTTGAAAACGTTTTTAAAATTATCAGAGCCTTTGGATGAATGTAAGTAAGCAAGAGGATTGCTAGAAAACTTAACGGCACGTGACTATCACACACCCTTAAATATCAAGCTGGCATTTAGTTGGACCTTTTTTGCTTTCCCCATCTCTTTCATTCATATTTATTTATTGAAATTAAACATAACAATGTCTGCCGATACACTAATTGAACGAATTGTTCATTCAGCAAACCTTTCATCACCTCATACTGACAAAAAGCCATTGAGTTCAAGTCATGTGTCTGGGTCAGACTCTAATGCTGTCAATGATGACTTCCTGGACAACCTTTTCAAAAACGGGTTCATTGAAGAAGCCTCTGAAAAGCTGGAGAAGGCAATTTCCAGCGAGATTGTGAGTTATTAAATCAATTTTAATATTTTTTCATATCGATTCTAACAACAAAAGAATAACGTATAGAACACACTAGCTAAAAATTTTGACTTGGTGGATTTTGATGAATATGCAAGTCAACTTGACATCAGCAAGGAAGAAAACGAAATCTTAGAAAATGTCAAAGAAAATGGACTTATCTTGTCTACACTTGACGAGTTATGGTTAATCCGTGGTGGCTTTCAAGAAGTGATTGCGCTTGTGGATTTGAATGAATACGCTTCAGCACTTATTTCATTAGACAATGTGAAAGTTAAATGTGATGCTTTTGCTAATAAATGGGATAAGTCTGGAACCCCGCCACCAAAGATTGTTGGAATAATTTCTAAAGAGCTTGAAACCAAAAAGCAAGCCATCATCAGCGCTACATTAGAGAAATGGAACAAGGCATTTAGTTTCAAAGAAGTTATGCCATCAGAAAAATCATTCAAAAAAACTGTTGAACTTACGATTAATTTAGACAATGATACCGATGAAGAATTCGACTACAACTCTTTGCTGGATGCTGTCGAATACATTGATAATCAAGAAAAGAAGCAAAACGCTTTGAAATACCATAGCCGAGTTGACGAGCTCTTGACATTTATAGACCAGAACATTTTGAAACCCATTCTTGACTTACGAGTTGGGAGCCTTTCATTTTCCGAAACTGATGATAATACCCTAGTTCTTATGGATGTTGATAGACAGTATGACTACAAATCGCCTCTATTAGGTGTGTATGGGTTAGAAACGGTAACCAAAGAATTGTTTTTTGTCTTAGTGTTTTTACAAACAAAACTTGAGAAAAAGTTTTTTTCCATATACCAGGCTATCAAGCGACGCTCTTCCACTCGCTTTGTCTCGACATTAATGGGTCAAACTTTTACCAAAGTAATTCCTCAAAATGAAATGGAATTGGCTGAATTTGAGGAATCCTTAGGACAATCTGCCACCAAGTTGCAAAGCGCTTTAATTGAAGCTGGATGGCTGTCTAAGGGATCAAATGAGCTTTCTAAATGGGCTGAAAACTTGTATCACCAATGGATCAATTGTAAAAAGGCAATTGTGTTTGACAATATACGTCAGCATTTCATTGAAATGTCACAACTGGAGGATCTTAAGTTAGAAAGAGTTACTGATGCTGAATTTTCTAATTCACAACAACAACAAATTGAAGAATCATCTAATATGAAGTCACAACAGAACAACGAGGAAACAAACGATTGGGACAATTGGGATGATGATGAACCTAGTCAGCCTACTGAAAAGCCAAAGCAGGCTGAGAAGGAACAAGCTACCGAAGAAGATGGGTGGGACGCTTGGGACGATGATGATGAACCTGTTATTACTAAAGAAATAGTTTCTAAAAAGGCATCATCGGGTGAAGATGATGAAGACTGGGATGCATGGGGAGACGATATTGAGGTCACTGCTGTCAAAAAGACTTTTCCAAAGCCCAAAACTCAACTTCAGACCGCACCTCAGCCAGCAAAAGCATCAGTGGCTAAGGAAGAAGATAATAATCTTCGTAAAGAAGCTTTGTTGTGTTCTATATCAACCATTCCAGGTTACCTTTTATCTATTATTTCGACTTTTGTTAACGAAACGCACCGTTTCTTTAAGCATCACCCACAAGAAAACTCATCTAACAATCGTTACGAATCACAAGTATTGGAAAATAGTATTTCTGAAATTCTTTCATTATACCGGGCACTATCACCTTTCTGTTACGCCAAAGCACCAACACCACTGATCATTTACAATGACGTCGTGCATTTGATCTCCAGGCTTCGCTCTATTGAAATTGAATCTGATGGCCAAATGACTTTATTCTCGTTTCCCAATGACAATGCTTTGCTTTTCTCTTTTGCCGATACTCAATATCATACCGCAATCTCTGAGCAGCAACAAAAGATCTCCAAGTTCCTAGAAAAAGCGAACCGTTTCTATAGCTGCAACAGAGCTGAGAATTTGTTTGCCTGTCAAGATGCTATTGAGCGCACTGTCGCTTTGTTTTATGAGTTTTCTGGTTTTTTGGAGCCCTATGTCTCATTCCCACTTCGTGCCAAAACCTTGGGCACTTTGTTGGAGGATGTTGCATCTACATTAATCAAAGACATTGAGAATCTTTTAGACATCTCTGCCGAGGAGTCTTCAGAATTAAGTCAGCTCATTAAAGCAGTTCAGCAGCTTGAATGCTTGTTTGAAGACCCAACTACATCTAGCTCACCAAGTGGAAACAAAACCAAAGAAGAAGTTGCAGCTAACGCAGCAGCATTAACCTCTTACTACACAGCATCATGGATCAAGATGCAATATCTTGAACAAATTCTTGTTAGTAATCTCGAACAAATCTTATACCTCTACAGAAACAATCTCTTGGTAGATTTCATGCCTAGAGAGCTTGTTGAATTAATTCAAGCATTGTTTGCTGCTTCTGAACAACGTCAAAAGACTATCAACACGATAAACAGTGGCAGATAAATTCGTAATTTCAGATATTAAAAAATTGGCCTTGTATTGAAATTAAAACATTAACATAACTAATAAAACTAAAATATTCAACATAACTATTAAAATGGGAAGGGAAACAAAAATCAGTGACTTGTGGATAAAGCAGTATTCTTTTGGAACAATTTCGAAAATCTCTGTTTGATTTTTGTCTTTTGTTTTGAGTCGTCTCGTCCATATGCGGCTGATACGGTGGCTTGCTGATGAGGTGACGAATAGTTGTAATGATCAACATTATTGCTATTGGGAAAACCAGAAAAAGATTGCAGGTGATTTTTAGATGCTTGGAATTCATCAGATGTTTCCACAAGAGTAGAGTCAGAATGCTGAGATTCTGTACTGACTCTGTTTCTATTCAACGTGTTGGAAGTTGCGTATGATTGAAATGTTGAGATGGCATGATTAACCTGACACCTAGCTGGGTATCGGGTTGTACTATCGTAATATTCAGGCGTGTAGCATTCTGTTGTTTTGAACTGGCTTTTTTGGTATTGAAACTTATCTGGATAGCTATACTGTTCATATTTTGGAGAGTATTGCCATTGCTGTTGTTGTTGAAGCCATGATGGTACTTGACCCATCTCGCTTTCGTGTTGTGAAGAATTTCCCAGGTCAATGCTTTTAGCTGCTTTGAAAAGGTTCATTCTGTATCTTCTAGCCTTTTCGCGCTCTTCAAACAAGTGCGAATCTCGAAGTTCCTTCTCTTGTTTCTCGTGAATTTGCTCTTCAATCATTCGAATGTAGTCTTCTTTTTCTGAAGGAAACATTGTACTCATTATAGTATAATGAACCTCTTGTTGGGATGCTGGTAAAGATTTGAGATATTCGTCCATTGTTTATGTTATTTTGTGTTGTTTTCAGCTAAAAGTGTTTGGAGTAAATAAATTAAGAAAAAAAAAGATATAATTAATAAATTGGAAAGAAAAGAAAAGAGGAAATAAAAAAAATAATACAATTATTTAAAAAAAAAACCGCATCAATTCTAAAGATATATAAATTTTTTGTCTTGCGTTAGCAGCCTTCAAAATGTCACATATAATCGCCTGTAGCCGTATAACGGTGTATTACTCCTGAGCTATGCTAATTTTGGTCTATGACCTAATAGATTTTTGCTTGTGTGTTAGATAAAGTTGCCGGCAGCCTTGAATGATGTAACCAGACACACTATAAATAGGCTACTTTAGGAACACCTGAAATACATTGGAGACACCCACTGGTTATTTTTGGAATATAATAAATAGCCATTTGCAAACCTAAATAACAAGTTATCAATATTGATAATTAAAAAATGAAAAATATGAATAGGAGAATGTAAATATAAATACTGAAAATGCACATCCATCGAGAGAATAAATATAAATTAAGGTAAGGTGCACGGAAATAGAGAATTTGTTAAAAACAAGGCGCCGAGCTATTTTGAGGGAATTGCATTAATTTGCTAGTATAGCTTCCTATACTATCCACATGGGCTAGTTTATGATTGTTTATTTTAAGAGATTATTTCAAAGAACTTTAACAATTTTAGTCTGCCTAGTCTAAGCATTTGGACAATGGAACATCAATATAAATAGTTTTCCATTTATTTGGTATTTGCCTACTTTTATCGAAAAAATCAAGGATTATTAAAACTAAAGTGAGCCCCAACAATGGTTTTTAATGAAACGATTGAAACTAATCATGATGATCGCAATCTGTAAATACTTGTGCTCTTTATTCCTGGATCATCAGTTATAATAAATGATTTTTGAATACCCCATTAGCTTGTTTTCTTGCACTTATTTGATGTGCTTGTAGTAGTTTTAGTTTTAATAAAAACAAACTAGACTAAACAGTGACTTTTAATCAAGACTAAATTCTATTTCTACAAGCACATGTTGATATGGTTATCATAATTGCAAGCAAAAAATTTATTTTATTTTTAGGATTCAGTTTCATAGCCTCCTTTTAGAGTCGTCGAATTTTACCTCGTTGGGCTTCCATTGCAATAATAAAACAAGCTAAATATTTGAAAAGCTTTAATTGTTTGTAAAAGATCAAAAGTTTCACTATTATTTGAAAAGTAACAAAATGATAAAAATTATACTCATAAATGATTCAGCTGAAAGACAAAGTAGTAAATCGTTCAAATTTGTTTAATCTAGAGGTTGAAAGTTACTGGCACAGTTCCTAATAATTTTTCAAAGAAATAAAACTGGTTCATGTTATGAAATACATGCATTAATCTGGCAATTCAGCATCTATAGTTTTTGAAGCCAACCTTAGATATATGTTTATGGATTTGAGATCAAGGAAAATCCAAAAACTTCATGATATGATTTAAAACTCACATAAATTAAAATTTACATTTAGGACTTGAGTTTTTCATCAGTTCTTGGAACTAGTTCAGGCTGTAGTACTGTATTGGTGAATTCTGTATTCTAGTTAAACTTGGTACTATTTTGGAATTTGTTTTTTTCTCTTCGCAGATATTTTTGTCTTGAGTACGTTCTCCAGTTATTAGACCCTAGTTTAAGGCTGTAATGCATTTGAATAGCTGAGTTGACGTTGTTTCGTTAAACACATATTGATTCGCACAAATGAACCGCAAAACTGATCACAGAATGTCAACGAAAAGTCACTTTTTATTCATCAATACAAACTGAATATTAATAGGGTGTTAAAACCGTTTTTCAACCATTAAAAGACAAACAGAAATATTCTACGTACAATATTACAATATGTGCACTCTTTGAAAATATATATTTGGGTCAAGTAAAAGGAGAAAACTATATATTGAAACCAATTTACATCGATAAAAACGACAATATTAATGAAACTACCTGGGTGCTTATTAATAGATTTAAGATTAATAAAAAATCAAGAAGTGTAAAAACCATAGAAATCAGTGTCAAATCATAGATGTTCGTGTGTTAAGTTTTTACTATCATTGTTTTTTAATTGCAAGAATCGGATTTGTAAACGCTGTATTTTAAAAGCAGCTTGTTTTGATGAAATTTTCAAATGAATTATACATGTACCTAGTTTGGTTTCGAGAGCTTTCAACACTTAACAATGCTAGTTGAACCTCAACCAATATATTGCGTGCAAATGGCAAATTTAACTTTACCAAGCTAAATTCAATAGCTCTGCAGTACAAACAGAAATAGAAGCTCAACGTAGGTGAATTAGAGCTTTATGGCTTAGACCTACTGAATAGGGTTTGTGCTTACATACTAAATACAGTCAGGGAGAGAGATCTATACTACTATTTTTTTTTTTTTGAGGTGAGGCTATGCAAACCAGACACAACCACCATTTCTTTCAACAGCTCACCACTTTTTGTTTTCTGCCACACCTGTTCACATTAACAGAGTTCTACCAGACCTTCACAGTGGCAACTTTCTTTTTTTTTTTTTTAATTCTTTTTCTTACTAGTACAAAAATTAATTTCATTCATTTTGTAGATTTTTAATAATGAGTCTTTTCAATATTCTTTCTTCTGATGGCTCCAGGGATCCTTGGGCTTCAAACAATAATGCTAATAACCAGTTTTCGATGTTCTCATCAATGCAACCATCTTCGCAACACAATTCACAACAACAACAGCAACAGCAACAGAACCAGCAGGGCCAACAGCAACAATTGTCTCAAGCTTCACAAGGTTTATCACAACAGCATCCTATCCGTCGAGTTTCAGTGTCTGGATCTCCAAGCGCCAACATGCACTTAGGATCTATGGCTTTGTCATCTCAGTCGATTGATGAAGATAGCCCATTAGGCTCCTTTCCACAACAGCAATCCTCAAACACACGCACCCAATCTTTTGATGCTGATACCAACTTTGGACTGACTAGTAACAACAAATCTGCTTCTACTTCTTCTCTGACCTCCTCGATGAGTAATCCACTAATATTGAATGGCTCTAATAACTCCGGGGTAGCTGGTGGCGCTATTAGTAATAACAGCCAAGGTATCAGTAACTCAAATGCCGGCACTGGATCTAGTTTACCATTTATGCAATCACCATTCAACATTCCAGGGTCTTCTCAACAACCACAGCCTTACAATGATCAACGTAGATTCACTTGGGCAAGCAGCAATTTGAGCATTGAACCCACTGCCAACTCTTCTGTTGTAAACAATTCTGCTGTTACTCCCACTACAAATAGCACATTGAATGGAGGGCCATTCACATTTTCGCCTATTATTTCGTCTATGCAAAAGTTTCGAGAACAGCTTCCAGTCATTCCAGCTCAGCTTCAATCTCACCATACCCCTATTCAGAATAATGGCGTTTTAAATCATTCTAGTTTTTTGTCAAATCAACCGTTGTTAGGGTTAAATCCATCCTCAACAACTCTAGAAAATATTGGCGCTCTTTTTAAAAGACTAGATAATACTATTTTCGAATTAAAATCTGAGTTTAATCTACTGGAACAAGAAAATGAACAGTTGAGGACACAATTGAAACAAACTCAACCTGGTTCTACTGACACCAAAACAGATTCTAGTGTAGATTTTCCAGCTTCAAGCAGTCAAGGAAACAACTCAAAAGGACTTTCAGGTACCGTATAACCTTATTTTTTAAAGTCACCATCAATACCTCTTTGTTAACATTTTAAATTATTTTTAGGTTCTGATTCTTTAAAAGCAAATGCTCAAAGCTCACCTATTCTTGCAGAAAAGTCTAAACTAGTTGCAAGTCCACCTACTATTGCTGCAGTTGTAGCGGCGGCAGCAGCAGCAGACTCTTCGACAAACTCAAGCTCTAATTTAAATACCTCTACCCGATCTTGTACTACTGGTGCCAAACTCCCTGTAAAAGCTTCTACTACCACTACTGGTGTCAGAAGTTCATCAGAATCCAACAAATCGACTGGCTCAACTTTGCTTTCTCAAGCCACACCTAGTGGTTCTGCCCCAGGTGCTCTAAAAACTCCCAAGGCTGTGAAAAAAGAAGGCACTCCAGCTACACTATCCTCTTCCACCAGTTCTCGTTTTTCTTCAACCTTTACTGAAAACGCCAACAAAAATGGCAAACCCGTTGCGTCAGAAGGTACAAAAGCTGAAAGTAGTAGCAACAGTGGAAACATCCATGGCGCTAATCATTTTGGATCCAAATCGAACAATAATAACCACTACTACCATGGCGGATCACGTTCACCTGAGCCTCAAACTCTTGAAGCAGTTGTTTATGGTGTTGAAAAGTCATTGACAATGGAACAGATTCGCGATGATTTGGAAGGAAGCGACGTTTATTTGGCATGTACACCTCGTCCCTTAATGCGTAATGATAAGAATAATACCTCTCCTGTTCACTCAATCGTGATCACCTTGTTGGATGAAGATTCCTATAAACAGTGTATTGAGCACTCGTTACCCATTAATTACTCGATGCGTAGAGTCAAGGCTCTTCGCACATTCCCTCGTAAAAAGGGAATGGGTTCCTCATCTAACTCGATGGGCGGTGGTGCTTTAGGAACTGGCGAATGGAAATCTAGAAGGTCTTCGCACCATGGTACTGGAAGACCTTATGATAGCAATTCAGCCAACACATCATATTCTTATTCAGATGAGGAAGAAGAAGATGGTGATAATCACAGTGAAGGGTATTAAAATTCTTTTCAAAAACTAAAGCAAGTCTGAAAAATGTTTCCAAGGATGAAAATAGCAAAAGAAAAGAAAAACTACAGCAAATTTTACTAAATAATCAAAAAATGGGGGTGGATTATCTACAGTAACTTTGCTCTTTTCGTTTTATTTTATTTAAAAGCATTTGAAGAAGTATGCTATATGTATTTAAGTGGGAGTAAGGTAATGTCATGTAATATAATGGTTCGATATGGGTAATGTGCGTTTGTTTTTATTAGGACAGCTTTTAGATTCAATAATCAGTAATAAAAATTCTATTAAAAGAAAGAGAAGAATTTGAATGCTGTTTTAGATTCAATTTCGAGCTTGTTTTATGGCTTGTATTAATATGTATTATTTTTTAAGACATACTGTTGATGGCATGCCTTAGTTGGTTTTTGTAGTGAAGTTACTCATACTAAAGTGCAGAAAATGTTTACTTAAAGGTCTTGGATTGCCACTTGTAAACATGCTGATTCACAATTGACGTTTTTACCTGGCCTATTTAAATATCAATACACAAAAAGACAAGTAATAATGAATAATAATAAAAAACCGATAAAGTAAAAAATTTTTATCTCGTTAAAACAGGAAATACAATTAAATAACAAATAGAAATTACAAGTCATACATAGACATTTAAAAAAAATTGTTTACATTTCAGATAGAAAATGCAAGTAGTAATATATATATACATAGTTAGTGTTGAACCAGCAAAGTTTATCAAGAGTTTGGTTTCGAGTTTCCGTTGTTTGAAAAGGCATTTGAAAAACTATTAGCAAAGCCAGCAGAAGTGGAGGGCATGGAAGAACCAGTTCGGCCATTAGTTGATGTATGAGACGCAAAGGAACTAGAATGTGGCATTGTGCTGGATAAGTTCATAGGCAGGCCACCGGGTAATGTACTGTTATTTATATTGTCAGAGGTACCCTTGTACTGTTGCCCAAATGTACTAGCATGCTGTTGTTGCTGTACTGGTTGTTGAACTTGTGAATCAAACTGATATGATTGTTGTTGTTGTTGTTGTTGTGGTAGGGTATTGCTGGTATGCATGCTTCCATTGTATAATGATTGTTGAGCATGTTGTAAACCAGTGTTGCCATAATAACCATTAGCTCCATTCAGGCTTATCGGATTTCTGTTAAAGCCTGAAGAAGAATTATAAAGTGGGTTACTCAACGAAGACGGGGAAGGAGAAGCAGAAGTAAGTCCAGTAGAAGTTGGTGGCGTGAGCTTGCTAGCAAGACTCACTCCTCCATGAGGCGAAGAAATTGGCGACTGCATATTCAAACTGTTAGCTCCAGCAGCATTTGCATTATTGGAGGAACCAGAATACAGTTTGTGTTTCAAATGTGTCACCAGACCAAGGAAATTTCGAGTCAAGTCAAAATGAACCATTCCATTTTCATCTGGTTTTTCGCAAGCATTAAAAAACTCTTGCTGGTTGAAGCGAATACCTGTAGAGCTGCTCAAATTATTTAGGGTATTAACATAAAGTAACTGAGAACTGACTTTCCCATCAACTGTGGGGTTTTGAGAATACTTGTGATATTCAGTAACTGCAGCTGCGCGAATCAAATCTTCGGAAACAGCAGATATGGTTGACCTGTTATTCAACAAGCTTCCCGAAATCGTTGATGTAGTAGACAAAGGTCCGGAAACTAGGCTTCCAGAAGTCAAGGATGAAGTGATGGAATTGGCGTTATTATGAAACGAAGAAGCCATGTTTTCGGCAGTAGGAGATGAAACCCATCCAGATCTCTCTTCTGTATTCCACAAGCTACTACCACGTTGAGAAGTAGACATAGTTTGAATGTTGTTAGAAGAGTTCCATAACTCATTCTTTCTATTGTTACCAGAAGCTCCCCCTGCTGAGGACTGACCAAACGCCGGCTCATTTTGGGAAACAGAAGTTTGTGAAAAAGGCTGAGAAAACGAATAATCAGTTGCTAAAGGTGCATTAGTTTTTGGAAAGCTATCATCACCAACAGCGTTTCTGTTTGAAATGAAATGATTAGGAACGTTGCTATTGCTTTGTGAGCGTTGCATATTGTTAGTCAATGTGTTACCACCTGTGAGCGAATATGAGCTTGGGTAATCTCCAGTATTCATAGGGACGCGATTCAACGAGGTACCGCCCAAGGAAGGAGGATTGTTGTTTTCAAAAGAAGAGTCCTTAGGAGCAATCATCGATCGAAGTGCGTTTTCTAAAAAGTCTTGAGAAGAGTTGGTATAATTGTTGGCTGGATTAGGTTGTAAGCCTGGAGGCGCCATATTTCCAGTTGGTGTATAATGGAACCCTTGATTAGGGGGACCATGATTGCCAGCCCAAGTGCCACTATTATTAGAGCCAGAATTGTAAGGATCAAAAGCTTGAGGGTTTTGTTGTAATGGGGTCTTAAAATCATTGTTAATCCTTTGACCCATGGCCCTTGAGCCATTCAACGAATGGAAGCTTCCATCTAAAACGGTATTTGGTTGTGGGTAGTTATACTGTTGACCAAACTGTTGTCCTTGTGGACCACCCAAGGTAGGATTGAACATGTTCGTAGAAGTGGCAGAAGGATTGGTAACAAAGTTATTCATTGCGTTGAAACCATGGTTAGCAGTGTTGGAGAAATCAGAAGCTGGAGCAGATTGATTGGGACCGATTGAGGCCTCTGACTCTCCATTTGAAGGTACATGTTGTCTCAGGCTGGTTAAAAGTTGCTGTTGATGTTGTCGTTTGGCTTTAGCAGCTTCTAGTTCCTTTTCCTTTGCAATACGTTCTGCTTCTTCTTTTTGTTTCAACTCTTGTTCTAAACGCATTTCTTCTTCCTTTTCCTTCAACTCTTGTTGACGTTTTAACTCAAGCTCTTGTTTGCGCTGCTTCTCTTTCTCTTCGAGCTCTTGTTGTCGCTTTTCCTCTTGCTTTTTCAGCTCAAGTTCTCGTCGTTCCTTTTCTTTTTTGGCTTTAAGTTGACGCTCTTCAGCTTCCATTTTCTTTTTAAGAAGTCTTTCCTCTTTCTCCTTTTGTTCCTTAAGCTTTCTTTCCTTTTCTTTTTGTTCTTTGATCAGGCGTTCCTTTTCTTTTTGCTCCTTAAGCAGCCTTTCCTTTTCCTGCTTTTTCTCTAAAAGCAATTTTTCTTCTCGTTCTTGCTTTTCCCGTCGTTCCTTTTCCTCTTGTTCCTTCTTTAATTGCGCTTTTTTCCTTTCTTCCTCAAGCTTGCGTAAATGTTCTTGTTCTTGTCGCCGTTGTTCTTCTTCCTTCTTTTTCTTGAGCTCTAGTTTTTTGCGTTGAGCTTCTTCAGCCTTCTGACGTTGAGCTTCTCGAATTGCAGCTTGCTGTTTTTCAATCTCAGCCTCCTTCCTCAAACGCTCTTCTTCTTTCTGTTGTTTTTCTAGTCGCTTGCGCTCCTTTTTCTTTTCTTTGTTCAATAACTTTTTAGCGTCGCGTTCTTTTTCTTGTCTTTCTTCTTCTTCAAGCTCCTCAAGTAGCTTTTCTTCTCGGTCTTTAGCAACTTTTTCGCGGTAAGCATCCATTAAACGTTTTTCGAAAATTTTGATGGCAAATTGGTGCAAAAGCTTTTTGCTAGCGTCCCAGCGAGAATCTTCGTCTTCACATTCCTCTTCGTAATCTTCTTCATTCTCTTCTTCACTTCCCTCGCCTTCATATTCTTCGTATTCGTCTTCGTATTTGCCGTCGTCTTCGGTGAATTCGCCCTCATCTTCTTCTATTGGCCCACCTTCATAATTTGCCATGGCTTCGGCTTCGTTTTGCTCTCGTTCTTGACGCCGTTGTTGTAAAAGGTCCATCATGTCTATAAACTTTTTACCATTGTTTTTCAACAAGTCGTCCGCCACCGTCAAGACGCCGCCTTGGATAGTAAGGGTATTGCTAAAATTAAACACCTTTTGGTCGTGAGAGCTTGAGTTACATTCTGAGCCAGCACCATCAATAGAATCTTGAGAAGCAGGTCTAAGATAGTTGCCGGTTTTATTTGATCGTTCAACCTCTCTTAGGTGATATGCTTCGTAAAGGTTTTCTAGTTCTTCGATTGCTAGGCGCTTTTTGCCACACATTAAACAGTTACAGTTGGTTCTTTTCAACTCTTTCATTTTTCGCATAACTGTGTCTTTGGGAATTTTCACCAGTTCGCGTCGATCTTCATAAGACAGTTCTTGCCAAAATTGACGAACTCTCTCTTTTTCTTCTTCAGTACTGGTATCCCAAATTCTGTCTCCTTTAAATCTATCGGAAGGTATGAAAGTTGGGCTTGATCCCATTGATCGCTTCAATGCATACATATTCGCGTTGTATATGCCTTCTTGAAGGGACTGGATGTGGCCAGAAACTTGAGATGAAGAAACCACTGTGTGTGGAGGGTTCTTGTAGCTCTCTGATTGCCTTACGTGTCGGTCATATTGCATAACTTGCTGACGGAAATGCTGTTGTTCAGGTGTTAATCCTATATGATTGTTAGTAGGGGAACTGGATGGTTGCTGTGATGCCGTTGAAGGTGTAGATGCTGGAAGTGGTGGTTTTTGCTGGGTTTTTTGTGAAACTGCTCTAATGGCTGGATTTGCTGTAGCAGGTGATCCATGTACAAAGCTATAAGCATCGCGAGACACCCATTCACTGACTTCTTTGATAGTCATGTTGGACAAATTAGAAAGACCGGGAAAGTTTCCGATTTTGCTGAATTCTTCTTGAGGAAGAGGGAGTTTGATACTGTTTGCAATAGCTACGGCATCAGAATCAGACAGAATGTCCACCGAGCCATTTGCTTTCTCAAAATTGTGAAGAGCGGCAGCAGCAGCCATCGTTGCCAAAGAGCTAATAGCGTTTACATTAGCAGCATATTGCTCATTTGCCATTCGTTGGGATTCTGATGTTGGTGATAATGAATTATTTGAAGAGGACGCTGGAAGAAGATGCTGGTCTTCCAAAAAGTAATTAATCTGAGCGAGTTGCTCTTCAGTAAGGGCAGTATGATCATTTTGAAACTGTTGCAATCGAAGTTGAGCAAATTTCCTTGCAGTGTCGTGAATTTTTGCAACTTCTTTGGACTGAAGAAATTCTTGAAAACTGATTTGATCAGAAGGTAGATGAGGAGGAGCTGATGGACCATTGGAAGACGTGTCTGATTGATTTGACCTTTTACTATCTTCTTGCGTCTGTTCAGATGGGTTCGATACGGAGAGTGGTTGCACAGATTCTGAAGGATTTTTTGAAGAATGCGATTGTGAAGATGGACTAGGTTTCGAATATTGAAGCTGAACTGTTTCACCAACTACTCCAGACATACACGGTACAGTCCCGTCAGCTATTTCAGGAAACAATAACGCAATTGAAGGCGGAACATTGCTTGATGGCTGGCTGTGTGATTGTTGGGGATGTGAAGATGAGGAAACAGGTTGAACAGATTGCTGGCTGCTGAAGCCAACTTTAGGTGAGTTTTTTACGTCAGTTTGAGTATTAGGGCCAAGGTCGGGAGAATTCTCAGGGTTTGAAGGTTGAGTATTACGAGCAGGTAAATTGTTTGGTTGATGTATTGATGAGCGTTTGGATTTTTTTCCTTTATTTTTGGTCATTGTTATCTAATTGAAAAGGATAGAACAGTGCTCAACTAAGAAAAAATGTTAGAATCAAAACACATATATCTTATTCCAAATACTTCGCATGAAATATAAACTTTTTGAACGACATGAACATTCAATATGAGAATTGAAAAAATAAAATGAACATCCAGGTATTCCGTAATTTGCGATCCGTTCTGGGATTAATTCAATGATCATGACCAATGTTTGTATTTGAAAAAAAAACGGCTCTAAACACGTACCAGATGATTCGTCAAATGCTCTCACTTAATTGTACCAAACGACACAGAAACTAAGTGGACTGAATGTAGCAAAAATAAAAAAGGCCTTTAGGACAAAATAGATGGTATATAGGCGCAGTGTAAAATTAACTCAGATCAAGCTATTCAATAGACGGGGTGGAGTGAGAAATGAAAAATAGCTAGAATTCCACACAAACACATCTGTATGGAATATTCAAAGATCTTTTGTGAGCAAATATAAGGATAATGATAGAAAAAACGATAATGGCTTAAAAACCAGGTGGAACTAGAGAGGCTCTAGGAACTTCTCTTTGGTGGTGGTGGAGGGCGGCTTGTAACACATCAAAAATGTCATGTCTCAAATGTAATACACTTTGTATGAGGGAAAGACTGTAATGTCATATAAACTAAACCCAATTTCCTTGCAACTAGTAACCTTATGATTCAATATATGTATTTTCTACATTTTTCCAGTTAGGAATTGTAAAATAGAATTAAACCGTTTGGGATTTTGCTAACAGCATGATTTATTTATTTTTCTGTTTCTAGCGCTTTTATTTGTTCAATAAGGTTTCATTGCCCTAAAGCTCTATGATCCCAAATAGTAAAAACCTGTGATGACTTAAATGCAAACTAGTTTGTTGTTCATACTATCCAGCTTTAAAGGCTTTTCAGACAAAAACAAACAGACTTTGAAATTAATCCTACATAATTGACTGTACAAATTTAAATATTGATTTTTTTTCTTTATACTTTACAATTCAGATTTTATTCTGTCATCGTAGAATACAACTCTCACATTTTAAAGTGCCAAGTCTATTTCTCCAAAAATTCTGTAAATTAGGCTAGTTATCAACTTAGTAGTTGGGTTTCAAAAAAGGCTGGGTGGTTTCTCCAAAAAATTGTTTTAATGATTTTACGCCAAACACTGGCCATCGTCACTGGAGCTACCAGTTGAAGAAAATAGGTTTTGAATCAGGACAACCGGAGACTTGAAATAAAATATTGAGTAATTCAAAGCAAGTATTATGATATGGCAAATGTAAGTAAATTAAAGACATTTAATAATTTAGTTGTAATATTTAAATATATTGGCCATCAAATCAAATTATTGAAAAAGTACGTCATCTTTAACATGATAGTGATAATGGGCAGGCTATTTCTAGTTTTGGTCCGCAACATGGGTGTTGTTATGGTCAGCAAATTTTCTAACTAATAAAGACTCGTCATATCAGCCAACACTAGTTGTGTAATTTTCTTAATATATATATTTATCATTTTGGCTAGACTTATATCTTTCTCTTTCTGTACCACACAGTTGAAAGATTTTCTTTGCATTTTACTTTTACTGAAGAACGGCAAGCCATTTGTCAAACAATTCATATTTAAAATTTCACCTTTCTATTGCATTTTCAAATATCAGTACCATTTCTGTCTTGTTTTCTCTTTCCTCTCATCTTGACTTTTATTGACATTAAGCAATGTCTAACGTACAACCTGGATTTAGGCCCAACGGCAACAGCAATAGCATGGGTAACAGCCGTAACCCGCTTGGGGTCCTAAACGTTGAGGGAGCAACTGCCTCAAACTCTGAAGGCGAAGCTGATAGAAGCCTTTACCAAGGACTCAATGGTCTCGATTTGAACAAGTCTGCGTTAGCCGGAAACTCTCAACTCAATGCTACCAAGAACCGGATTCCTTCTCATTCTGGAATCTCGCAAAAACAGTTTGATCAGTACAAGTCTAAAGGTCGTAAGATGTCAGATGGTGGACATCGATGGTTGTTTGGGTTACGTTCAAGAAGTGTCTCTTCACCTGCTGCTGCGAACAATAAGGATGATGGCTATGAGAAAGGAATCATCAATGACCAGCACCATCAGCACTGGGCTCGAGGACAGTCGAAGCACATGAAAAAGCAAAAAGAGTACCTCGAAAAGAAATACATTCAACAACAGCAAAACTTGTATAAAGGCAAGAGAGCCTTTAGTACTAGTGTTGTTAACACTCACAATTATTATCAGGAAAGCAAAGCTGAAGGTTTTGATGACGATGAAGACATCAACAGAAAAAGGTTTTACTCATTCAGCGATAAAAGCTTGGTGGATCCTGATTTGGCTGATGCCGGTAGTAAAGTGAAATGTCAACAAACTCAACACAAACCATTGACTGCGTCACAAAAGGGCAGTATGAGAGGAAAGCCCAGTATTGTTAGCACAAGTACCTTGTTATCAAAAGATACTGGAATTGCCAAAAGTGATCGAATCCTCTGTTTTGATAGAATTCCTGACAATGTTGGACTCAACTCAATCATCTCTCAAGTAAGTGGTGGACCTTTGGAACGAGTTGTGAATGTTGGAGCCGAAAGCAGTTCTAACCCTAGAATTGTTCAGATCCATTTTTGCCAAGCTGCTGATGCAATGACATTTTATGAATACACAACTAGTGGCCGTTTCATGATTAATGGAACTTCCTATATGCCTCGTTGGGGAAATGCCTCATTGGCAACGATCTACTCATTTCCAAAAATTGTGTATGACGAAATGATGTTTCGTGGAGCCCGCAGATGTATTAATTTGACATTGAAACGAAGAGATAATGGAAACCCGTTTGGCCCAGGGATCCGCAAAATTGAAGAAGGACGGGAAGAAGTTAAGCATAATGCTGATTGCACCGTGAGTTATATGCCCAGTAACGGTGTTGGAGCAACAGGAGGATCTAATTGGAAGCCTAAGGCTATGGTATCATCAAGAAACATTGGCCTTAATGTGTCGTTGGAAACAATTTGGCGGGATTTTGGAAAGTTTGGGGAAATTTTGAGCGTTTTTCCTTTGATTTTGCATCATGTGAACATTAGCATTCAGTATGCAGATGTGGAGCATGCGATTCGAGCCAAAAAGACATTTGAAAGACAATTTGATGAAGAAATGTCGAAGAGATATGAAGACTGGACTATTTCTTATGGCAAAGATCCTACGGATCGTCGGGTCCCCGTTCCATTATGATTTTGTTGGTGAGTGGAAAATGTAAACTAGTTGAGGGTTATCTGGAAATAGCCAAAAAAAAAAAAAAAAAAAAAAAAATATCGTGGCTAATTTAGTGGTTCAAACCGGGTGAAAGTGAGGGATTGAATTGATACGTCATTAGCAGATGAGCGCAAAACTTTATTGCATTGCTGATCGTATATAAAAGATTAATGAATCTTCATTCATCTTTCCTTTTTTATTTTATATTTCATTTTTATTTTTTTCATTCTTGCGTTTTTTTTACATAAATATTGTAACTGTCTCAATATACTATTTGTGATTCAATGTCTGATAGTACTTTTAATCTCCCTGCTAAAAACTCCAGCGGTTTTTCGCCCCGAGTTATTTTTTTTCGTCATGGTGAAACTGCCTGGAGTTTAACTGGTCAACACACTTCCTTTACTGATTTGCCATTGACAGAAAACGGCGAATGTCGAGTCCGTTCAACTGGAAAAGCTTTAATCGGTCCTGATCGATTGGTTGACTTGCGCAACGTTGAAAAAATATTCTGCTTTCCTCGCAAACGTGCCCGTCGAACTTTGGAGCTTCTTTTTGACAATTGTACAGAACAGCCTGATCCTAAGCCAGTACTTGTTGAAACAACAAAAGAAAATGTGGTCAACAAGACGCCAACTAATGTACCAATCGAGTTTACCGAAGAAATCCGTGAATGGGATTACGGATTGTACGAGGGACTTGTGGCAAAAGAAATCAACAGATGGAGAATCAAGAAAGGTCTCAATCTCAAGATTTCAAATACTGATAAAGACCATACAGAGTCGGATTACTCGAGACGGGAAGCTCTTGATTCTGAACAAGTTCCGTTGCCCGACCCTAGTGAAAACCTTCACGAATCAGAATACCGATGTTGGTCAATTTGGCGAGACGGGTGTGAAGGCGGAGAAACTTCCAACGACGTTTGTGGTCGTATTGATAAGCTCATTCAAGATATTATAACGATTCAGCAACAAGCTATTGCTGAAGGCCGCCCTGGCGATGTTGTTCTTGTTGCACATGGCCATATTCTACGTGCATTGAGTATGCGTTGGCTTAAGCTACCTCTTGACAACGATCCTGAAATCAAACTTCTTCTAGAAGCTGGAGGTTCTGGAGTTTTAAGTTATGAGCACTCCAGCTGGAATGAGAGAGCGATCAACTTGGGAGGGGCATTTACGGTACCAAATGAAACAAGATAGTGTTTATGTATAGAACGATAGTGTTATTTTTATATACAGCTTTGCAACGCTACTTTATTTACAGGTTTTACAAAAATAAAATAAAAATAAGAAACAAAAAGTAATTCTACATTTTTCATTAGAAAATAGGCGCTTTTAAGTTACTGGCTTTTGCCTGAGTATCGTAGAATGAATCAACTTCTGAACTATTTTCGGCGTAAGAAATCGGTGCTTTTATCAAGAACCCAGCGTCGCCTTTATTCTCTAGAAAGTCAATAGTCCAGTAAAACAAGTCCATTCTTAAGTGTTTTTCAGATTTTTCAGTGTCTGGCTTGCCAAATGTAAGAGGTATCATTCGCGCTTGACAAGCTTTAACAAGTTCCTGATTATTGAGAGCCCAAATACCACTTCCTACAAGAGAAAAGTTGTCACTAAACTCTTCAACTTTAGCAGCCATTTCTCCCTTTTCCTTGTCGACGTTGGGCGAGTGTCCATCGTTAATGTTGGAGCCTGAATCAGCGGTGACCTTGGGGTCGATATCAACTGGGCTCTGAGGAACGTATGGATGTTCACGAGCCCAAGTAAGAAGAAAGCTATCTGCCTTTACCCTAGAGATGTGCTTGTCAACAGCGTTAGCTAGCATTTTCTGGGGTACCAAAGATAATGGAACAATCCCGGGGAACAAAGACAAAGAGGATGAAAGATGCTGGAGATGAACTTTAGGCAATCGGAAAGCGGAAGTTGTAGATAGAATAGAAGAAACTGGATAGCTTTTCATTGAAAATGATTCCTTAGAGGTTTTTGAATCTTCCAAGTCTTTAGTTTCTAATGGCAATGACTTTGCTTTCCAGATCTTAGCTTCAGTCTTCTTTTGCTGCTTTTTGACCTGACCAGGAAGCACACATGTAGACGGAACAATTGAAGGAAACAAGTATACAACCAAAGGAGTAGTTTCAAAGAAGATACAGAAAACGAGAGAGAATAAGGGAAGTTTGAGGATGTCCGGAGGAGTTCTCAGTAGAAGCTGGTAGTCTGCCCAAGTGAGCGATGATGAAACGCCGGTATATTCCACGACAGTTGACTCCGAATCAGTTTTCTTTTCCATAGATTCCAACTCGAAATCGCTTTGAATTCGGTCCGCAGCTGCTGCATCTAAAATAGCCTGAGTTACTGAATCAACTGTGGCAGCTTGTTTGGCCAAAGCCTTGGATCCCGATGAAGCAGTCAATTCACGTAACAAACGACGAGATTGCCTGTAATTTTTGAAAACATTGACGATTCCCTGTTTATAAAGCGTCACAAACTGCTTTCCTTTGGCAAACAGGCTCATCGAAGGTGTGAACTTTATGGGATAGGGAAGTGTAGATGAAGCATTAACTGTAGATACTTTATTTACATCTGGCGGTAATGGCGAGTATTCGATCAAATAGTTCAAACTCGAATACGGTTTATTTAGAAAGACTTTTGGAGTCGTTTCCAAAACTTTGAGCAGAGTTGTCATGATGTTGTAGGAAACAAATATTTTTTTTTAGTTTTTCGATTTTTTTTTTTTTTTTTTTTTTTTGGTTTTGACAGTAGGTGTGTTGCTAAGTTGGTGAGTAGCATTTATATACAAAATCCAAATCCAAATTATAAATTATATATTGTTTTTCTATTCCCAGCCACCTACGTCAACTCTGATTCTCCACCATCATCACCAAAATACACATCGCCAATATTTAGTTTCATCTATAATCTCAAACTGACCTCCAAACCTGATCTTGCTTTTCTCATGCAATGAATGTGCTTTCTATGGCCTCCCAGTCTGACGGGTTCAACGCCCATACACTGGTCGTAGGTTGTACTGTTGGTGTTGTAAGTGCGGCAACCCAGTCTTTGGGCCTAACTCTTCAGCGCAAATCACATCTTGACAACGATTCAAGTCCTGCTCATCTCCAGAAACCATCTCATCGTCGTGGAGTTTGGAGAATGGGTGTAGTACTTTTCTTGCTTGCAAATGTGGTGGGCTCGTCAGTTCAAATTACTACTCTTCCACTCATTGTTTTGTCGCCATTACAAGCGGTAGGCCTAGTTTTCAACTCTTTATGTGCAGCATGGGTTCTTCACGAACCATTAACAAGACAGTCTGTTGCAGGAACACTTTTAGTCGCTGTTGGCGCGTTGGTGGTTGCTGCTTGGGGTGTAGTCTCGGAATCATCCAAACCACACAATTTAGATGAACTACTACGTCTTTTGCACCGTCCTCAGTTTTTACTTTGGATGGCAGTGACATTAGCGATCGTAGCAGCAGTTTTGGTAGCAGTTTCTTCTTCGATTAAAGCTCGTTTATACAAACTTAGAGCCTTTTTTTCAAGCCGAAATAAACAATACACGACAGTAACGAACAATGATTTGAGTTCCAGCTCGTTAAACACAGCCCATTCGCGATCTTCCAGTAATACCCTCCATAATCCCAATATTTCAAAGTTCATCAGCAGATCATCAACAGAGGCCACCAATTCAGATTCCTCTCCCACACATTCGTCACATCAACTTACCTCTAAACAGCTATTGATTCATGGTCTGTTATATGCAGTGGTCTGTGGAATCCTCAGTGCACACAGTCTTTTGATGGCCAAAAGTGCTGTTGAAATTCTTGTTCGTTGCTTTGTTGACGGCAAGACTTCAGACCTGTATCATTATCAAAGCTACTTGATAGTTTTCGCGTTTTTGTTTTTTGCCATTTCACAGCTATTTTTCATGAATCGGGGCCTACGTTTGTGCTCCACAGCTGTTTTATACCCACTCGTGTTTTGTGTTTACAATGTTACCTCTATTTTAAATTCTTTGATTTACTTTCAACAGACCCAAAATATGTCGTTGGCCCAAGCAATTATGGTTGCGTTGGGTACGCTATGTATTCTGTTGGGCGTGTTGGGTTTATCGTGGCATTTGGGTTGGCACGATGATTTGGCTTTGGAACAGCGCAAAAATAGCGCTACCACAAACACTGTATGCGACGCAAGCAACGCTATTTCATTTGATGAGGAACAGAATTATTCAGCGAGATGCCACTCAGTTTCAATGCAAGGCTCAGGAAACTACAACACTTTTAATATCATTAACAAGGATAGAAATATTGGTGAAGATGACGAAGATGATACCAACTGCTCGACTGCTGTTTTATCAGAATACAATTCCAATTCAGCAGAAGCAACCGCTGTGGCTACTACAGCTGCGGCTTCATATCCATTTGGAGCATTAGAAGAAGTATGGGAGCACGGTAGCTTTGACGTCTTATGTACATGCTGTAAAGATGATAAAAACAAGACCCACCAACAAAAGAAAGCATGTAAAATGGTTAAGAATAAGGGCCATGCTAGTGCTAAGGATACCAACGACGATACAGTTCCATTACTAGACAATAGGAGTTAGTGTGCTATTGTTCTTCTTTCTTCTTAGGAATAGGGGCGTTTTATTTTGAATCATTTGTATACTTTTCTTTTTTTATGTTTGTAATTTATTTATTTATATCTATGTATTATTTTTGGACGTTTATTTGATTTGATTTGATTTGATTTTTTTACATTAATTTACCATTCAATGTTGTCCAGATTACCAAAAGGTTTGCTGGCTTCCAGCTCAGTAATAAGACCGTCAACGTTACCCAAATACTTGCGCAATATTTTTGACTTTTCTTGTGTTGTTTTCTTTTGTTTCAATGCATTTAGTTTAGCAGAGTCACTGTTAGTGTTGCTGCTGTTGCTATGTCTATGGTTGGGCTGCTGCTGTTGCTGGCTTTTGCTCTTGTTGGCATTTCCTGAAGCCGAGCCTTTAGTGGTTTCTGGAATCAAATAAAAGAACAAAAACTCTAAAATTCGTAGTTTCACATTTTTGGGTGTCTCTTTTGGTTTAAAGAGTCTGCACATGGCTTCAACACCGTCGCAAGATTCAAAAGTACGAATGGTGCGAGGCTCTTTAACCATTGCAGAAACAAGAGTGCTGATACCAGCAATTTGAATCTGGGGTGCATACATAATGACAAGATTTTCCTCTTTGTTTTCAGTATTGTTGTTATTTTGGCCATTGTCTTCTGCAGCTCCAGGATCTGTTTTTGAGCTTAAGCTTTGGCGTAGATGTTTAGAACTGCTGTTGTTTTCTTTTCCATCCTTCCCGAATGCGCTTTTTTTGGAAGAAGCAGTGCTCATTTCAAGCTTTGTTCGACGACGACCCATGTTTGATCTATCTGATGCACTTGACAGAACCGAGGTTCCGCTTAGCTTGGAAATAGCAGATACACCAGAAATGACTGACCTGCCGGATTTGCTAGTTCCAGGTGTGAATGATGACTCTGAAGAAGATGAGGATGATGAGGATCTTGTTGCTGGGGCGCTAGTAGAAGATACTTGAGCAGCAACCTGCTTATCAAAATACACAAGCTCTAAAAGCAGTAGCATAGTACTTTTGGAGGCACACAAGGCACGAGATGGAGCATGCAATAACAAAATACCTTGTAAAAGATCAAGCGTTTGAAGAACAACAGTTTCCAATTGCAGCAAAAGTTGTGCAATGTCAGTTATGCTGTTAGATAAGCGCTCTATTTCCTGTTCATGCTCGTTGTTGAAATCATGCTTGGGGTATTCATGTAATCCCTCTAGTTCTGTGTGAAAAAACAAATCAGACTCTGCTGCTGCGTCTTCTCTTTCGTCATCACTATTGGTCGAATAAACTGATGATGATAATGGCTGCTTTTTATTGTATCGATTGTTCAATTTGTCTTCACTTGAATTAATGTACCTTAATGGGTATTTTTTAAAATTCTTGTGACTATTGTTACTAGTGTTGAACTCGCTATCACTGTGTTCATTTAAAGAACCATCAAAAGATAAAGGTCGAAAAGTAGTAGAGTCGCCAGGACTTGTTCCTTTGCCAAATTGGCTTTGTTGTTGTGGTAATGGTTTTCTCAAGCCTTTGTTGAATAAATTACCAGGATGACCTCTTTGGGTTTCTCCGGTTCCACCAATACCAGTACTTGATGTGCTTACAGTTTGGACATTCAAACCATATCCTTGCATCTCATATCGTGCTAGCTCATCATCATACACATACAGATCAAGCATTCCCTTTCGATAGGTAGTAAGCAGATGACGTAGAATGAGAAGCAGTCTTGATGCCAAGTTATAAGAGACGTCATTTTGAAGCGAATAAAACAATGCATATTTTTGGTTTCCATGTAACGTAGTATGAGCTTTAGACTCTGGAATTGTGTTTGAAGAATTGCTTAGGTTGTGAGAATGTCTGTTGTTATTGTGAAACGAAGGTGAGGCAGGGGCTTGGGGTGTTACTGCAGATTGATGGCTTGTGACTGAAGATGGCATTGCTGATCGAAGTGGATGTGGAGACGACGCCTCAGAAGAACCTGGAGCTACTGGAGATGACTGAGCACTGTGTGATTCTGACAACCCTCCAGTTGAAGCTCCCAAGGCAGACTCTTGTGAGCGCTGCTTCATATTATGATGAAGGTTATGATGGACATTGCGAGTGCGAGGTGCGGCTGACCGGGACGTGCAAATATCTGCGAGTAAAGAGTCGATTCGGTCCAAACCGGACCTGACTACTGGGAGATCCGAAGATGGGTCTAAGTCTTGAAGAATCACTTCAATGGCAGATTCCATAATGCAAAATAATTTGAGACACTGAGTTGAAAATACAACAAAAAAAAAAGCAAGACGTTTGAAAAAAAAAGTAAAAAATATGAACAGAGTCTCAAATAGTAGGAAAATGTAAAAAAGCCACTCACGTGCGCTCAGTCAGGTGGATGTCACACATGAAACTTGTCCCTTTTTCCAGCCATTTGTTCAATTGAGACCATTTTTATTTTTTTCATAAACTTTTTTTAATATTTCATACTTTGTTTATTTTATTTATTCGTCATTACTATTTTGAATGATTTCAGCTATTATTTACTACAACCTCAAAGGCGAAGTCCTTATTTCTCGTCTATATCGAGATGGACTTCGTCGCAGTATAGCCGACGTTTTCCGTATTCAAGTCATTTCAAACCCTGAAAACAGATCTCCAGTACTCACCCTTGGTAGCACTTCATTTCTACATATCCGTCACGAAAACTTGTATATTGTTGCTATTACGCGATCAAATGTGGATGCTGCTCTTGTTTTTGAGTTTTTGTACAAGCTCGTTAGCCTTGGAAAGTCATACTTTGGACGCTTAGACGAAACATCAGTAAAAGCCAATTTTGCTTTAATTTACGAACTGCTGGACGAAACTTTGGACTTTGGATTCCCGCAAAATACCGAAACAGATAATGTTAAGCAGTACATTGCCGCTGCAGATATCAAAGTATTTTCGACATCTTCTTCCGAAAAAAGCGGTTCGGGTCCTGCTTCTGGATTGGCCCGTATTGGCAAAGCTAAAAATCTTCTCAACAACAGTATCAAATCTGCAAGCTCTGATATCGGCCTAAGCGGAAATAGCGGGAGCAGTTCGCATGGGGGCAGTGGTGATGGAAGAGGAGTTAGCCAACTTACGCGGCAAGCTACAAGTGCGACTCCCTGGAGAAGGCCTGGTCTTAAATATCGCAAGAATGAAGTTTTTGTGGATATTTTTGAAGACATGAATCTCTTGATGAGTGCTACAGGAAGTGTTATCAAAGCTGATGTGAGTGGAAGTGTTATGTTGAAAACTCACTTGAGTGGTCACCCAGAGTGCAAATTTGGTCTTAATGACTCTCTGATGCTGGATACTGACCACTACGAAGAAGATGATCCATCTACACGAAGAAATATGGCTAATGCTGGTGCTGTTAAACTGGAAGACTGTCAGTTCCACCAGTGTGTCCGATTAGACGACTTTGACAATGACCGTATTATTTCTTTTATTCCTCCAGACGGTGAATTTGAATTAATGCGTTATCGCGCTATTGAAAACATCAACCTTCCGTTCCGTGTCATTGCTCAAGTCACTGAAATGACAAAACTTCGGGTTGAGTACAACATCACAGTCCGTGGAAACTTTGGCGCAAAACTGTACGCCAGCGACGTTGTTGTGCGTATTCCAACACCTCTTAACACCACTGATACCAACTGCCACACGTCTTCTGGTAAAGCCAAATACGACCCATCTGTCAACCAAATTGTTTGGAAAATTGGCAGATTCACTGGTGGATCTGAACAATCTTTACGTGGAACAGCAACTCTTACATCAACCACTGTTTCAAAGCCTTGGTCTCGACCTCCAATTTCTTTGGACTTTTCGTTATCCATGTTTACTTCCTCAGGTATTGTGGTCAGATACTTGAAGATTGTAGAAAAAACAAACTACAATACCATCAAGTGGGTTAGATATATGGTTCGTGCTGGATCATATGAAATCAGGTATTAGTTTTAAAAAACAAAAAAACTAACTTTATGTCTAAGTCTCTTTGTGCTTATGAGTTTCCTTCTTAATAAAAACATTCACTCTATGATCATTTAGTCTTTGAACAACTTTACAAATGTATACACAACCCCTTTTGTTTATTAAATATCATATCTTCATTATTGTCAATCCAGTCGGCTTTTTATAAAAACTTCCTCATCTAACTTGTCTATTCATTTCTTCGTCGTTATCATTATATTTATTTATAATTGCTTTAATATCCATGGTCAAACAACATGGAAACAGATTCACCATTATGAATTCTTCTAATGGCCTCTCCAAAAACTCTGGAAACATCAAGCACAACCAATTTATCACCAATCTTCTTCAAGTGCTCCTCCTGTGGGGTAGTGTTCGTAGTGATAACCTTATCAATCACGGACGCATTAATACGGTCAAGAGCATCACCGGAAAATACACCATGTGTAATCAAAGCGTAAACCATTGTGGCACCTTGATCTTTCAGCAACTTTGCGGCTCGAGTGATTGTGTTTGCGGTATCAACCAAATCATCAATAAGAATGGCTACACGATCACGAACGTTGCCGACGAGCATTGTAGTAGCCAAGCGTCTACCGCCAATGACACCGTAACTTTCACCACGGTTAAGACCTGCAAGATTGGTATAACTGCTGCTTGCACTATTGCCACCACTGTAGAGTCCGTTTCTAGGAGTTGAGGAAAGGTGGTTGAAGTTGGGGTTCGCCGAGCCGGCAGGCAGAGAACCGTTTGTAGCAGGTGCGGAAGTAGGAGCCCTTCTTCTTTCTTTATGAATTAATGCAAATGGCATTCCCAGTGCATCAGCAATTGCAGTCGCTCTCTTCGCACCACCAGCATCAGGAGAAACAATAATGGCATCCATGTAATTGGGAATTGAAGAAATAATGTAGTTCTGGAGTAAAGGACGACCATACAAGTTATCAACAGGAATGTCAAAATAACCTTGAAACTGTGGATCGTGGAGATCCATAGTAATAATATGGTCTGCACCTGCACAAGTCAGCAATGAAGCAATGAGCGAGCCTGGTTGAGCCACCCATTCTCTGTAACCTGTGTTATTTCCTAAACAAAAAAAAGGGTTAGCAAATATCTATGTGAAAATACCAGAATAATTTAATGGCAGAGGATAAAATAACTTACTGGATGGATTAACAGTACAAGAACTGGCTCCAAGGGTAGAATCATGGATGCTGCTACTTAGTCCTTTCTTGTGTGAGCTTTCTTTACGTCCGTATGGAGCATCGGGTTGTCGTGAGTAAGGAAATAATGGCAAGACAGCAGTAACTTTTTTGGCGGATGCGGTTTTACAAGCAGAAATCATAACGAGAAGCTCAATAAAGTTGTCATTGACAGATCCACAGCCACTTTGGATAACATAGACGTCTTTTTCCCGTACAGACTCTTTAATTGTAATAGAGGTTTCACCGTTCGAAAACTTTTTAAGCGTAGCATCACCCGGCTCGACGTTGATGTTTTGACAGATATGTTCGACGAGACCAGGATGGGAAGATCCTCCGAGAATGACAATATTACGCATGGCGGATACTTGGTATAAAGTTGTAAAGAAGAAAAAAAATGGTTATGATAACCGGGTATTTGAAGGGTATATGGTTGGCTTTGAAACGGTAATAGTACCGAGGATATCGCTATGTATGTGATATGTTGGAAGAAATGAGATATTCAGGGAAGAAATTTTCAACAAAGAAATAATCCTAAAAATTAGATTTTGTTTAAAAAAACAAGAAGGGAGCTGGAGATAGACCAAGGACAAAAAAAAAAGTAAAAACTAAATAAGTACAAAAAAATACTGGGGAAGTACTCCGGTTTTATATTAAAGAAATTTTTTTTCAGTCATTTTGGGAAAACTCGAAAAACAAAAAAACAGTGGTTCACGTGGTTTAACTGATCCACCCGAAATAAAAACTCCATTGATTGGACATCAGAAGCAGCTTGATACAAAGATTTTCGTGAACAGGAGTAATGTAGAAGCTCTTTCAGTTCATTTGTAATTGTTTTTATTTTTTGTGATAGCGCTTTGCAGTCAAAAGCTCATTTATTAATAGTGGTAAAGTAACCGACACAATTTGGGCAAGATCTTAGATATAAGTGAAAACCAACTGAAACAAAGCGTACTTCACTATCAGTTGTAGGGGTTTTGAAAATAAACAAAATAGTTCAACCAATTACTTAGGAAACCCGCGGCATGGCTACGATAAGCCATTAATATAGATATCAACTTCAAGTTCCGTTTTTGTAGTTGATAAAATCAACATGCCTTCAAATTCCTAAATCGTCGGTCTGTTATCTGCTCAAAAGCACCCACATTTATTCAAAAGATGTACTCAAAAAAATATTGAAACCATATACTTTTTTACAAAAATTAAATTTTTTATTGTTTGCTTGTTTTTATATGTACATAGTAAGCATAAGAAACAGTAGAAATTAAACAAAAGATCAAATATGAAGCATTGATAGCCAGTTGCTGTCGGTGTTTATGTTTTTTGTTTACAACTTTTGAATGAAAGATCTGGCGGCAATACCAGCGGCGTGAAGCTGAGTCTTCTTGTCATATCCAGATCCGCTTCCCTTAGAAGCAGTAATGATCTCTTCTGCCAATCGAACGGAAAAGGACTTGGAAGGGCGCTTGTCGGATGCTTCAATGATCCAGTTCCAAGCTGCTCTCAAACGTTGACGTCTAGTCAATGGGGTAGGAACCATTTCGGCACGAGCACCACCATCGGTGTATCTTTTGAGCTTAAGAACTGGCGCCATCTTTTCAAGGGTATCCTTCAACAGCTGGGCTGGATCAACACGGGTTTGTAAATAAACAAGGTATAATGCTTCGTTCATGGTTCTTTGAGCTCTGCTCTTGCGGCCATGTCTCATAATGACATTAGTCAAAAAATCAATAGTCTCATCCTTTTTCTGTGGGAGAGGAACTTCCTTCAAAGACTCGTACTTTACTTGTTGTTCTTCTGTTGGAACAAATTTGTTGTCTTGGGCTTTGGCCTGGTAAGCTTGGAGAAGTAAATTTACTTCAGTTTCACCATCAGCAGAAAAGGCCTTGGTGGGTGAAAATGGTGCAGTGCCGTCGTGTGTGAATTCATTGCGAAGGTCTTTCACGGCTTGAATCCAGGCTTTGGCATCCTCATCGCTGTTGGCAAAGTCGTTATTTGTAGAAGAAGAAATAGATGTCAAAAGTGTAGATGCATTGATTTTGTTCAACTTTTCAGTGCTGATTGCCTTGGAAGACTTGAAACGAACAGCGTTGACAGTAACAGGTCGAGCAGCTGAGATCACGCGGCGAGAAAAGACTGAAAAACTCATTGTGATGGCAGTCATTCCAAAACAAATATAATGGGTGTGGAGTCCTGAAAAGTCTTGATGATGTGTGTTTCTTGATGTTGGTGTTGAAATTTTTTAATGTTGCGTAGGTTTGAGCACAGCCCGCGCAGCTTTCATCATAATGCCTGCCATTGGCTGGTTTATTCAACCACCTCCCAACCAACTGCGAATTTTTCAAATCAGGAATCTTCTCACACAGTTTCGACGGTTTTACTCCATTGTTATTCAAGGCTTTTGGGCATCCAATACGACACTCCTTAGGTTAATAATGCTGGCTACTAAACTTTTTCAGCCCTTAAGGGCTTCTGTTTTTCTCTCTGCGCGTCAGTTCTCAGTTTCTGCTATAGCTCGCAACGACAAAACCTCTGAGCTTGATCTTTCCGACACAAGCAAAATATCTCCTGAAGAGGTTCTTCAAATTGGATTCAGACGTATGACTGAAATTCCTAACTACAGAAAATCCGAGGCTGAGCTCATGCCATTACTTTCTGCTGCTCGCAAACTTGGAATCGCTGAACAAGATATCCGTAATATTTATGAAAAGACATCTATTGAGAAGGGCCTCAAGTCTGCTAAACGCACTTCTTCCGGTTCATCCTCAGAAAACGAGTCTGCTGGCGCTGCATCTCAGGCTTTTGGCACTGACTCTGGCTACGCCCCAGGTTCAGCTGAAGAATCTAAATACCTTTTCAATGTTCTTAACAATAAGTACCCCATGTCTGATGCCCACAGACCATTCAAATATGATGACATTCCTGCCTTGGGTCACTTAAACTTACGTGAGCATCGTGTTCAGCGTGAATACAACAGAGTTGCTGCATACGAACTTCCTCAGCTTTCTCAGTACGCTGCTCCTTACCAACCACCTTCTAAATCTCAAGTTCTTCGCTTCCGATACACCACTTATATGGGTGAAGAGCATCAAGGTGAGTCCAAGGTTGTTGTCACTTTTAAGACCAATGATCTTTCTGAGCTCAACGATAAGCAGCGTCATAAGCTCCGAGTTTTGGCCGGAACCCGCTACGACCACGAAACAGACACAGTCAAGATTTCTTCACAGGCATACCCTGAGGCTGCTCAAAACGTTCGTTACCTTGGTGAAATTGTTAGAGACTTGCTTGCTGAGGCCAAAGACGTTTCCAAGGAAACTTTTGAAGATATTCCCCTTAATATCAACCACGTTCAAGCCAGAAAGCGAAGAAACAAGGGCATTTACTCATCACAGCATCAATTCCCTGAAGAGTGGAAGAGACCACAAGACGCCCCACAACCCAAGACTGACGCTTTCACTCAGTTGGTCGAGACTTTTGTTTCCATTCCAAAGATGTAAATTTGACACTGTTGTTCTTGAACTAGTTGGTTTTTGATGGTTTTTGAAAGACGTTAGACATTTTTACTGTTGGTAATCACTATTTTTGGGTCGTCAATATTTTTAAACATGTTACACGTTGGAGTTTTATTATAACAAAAATACAAAGTAAAAGCTGTACATATATACTTTTATTATCAATTAAAAATAAATACTGATTTAAATAATTTTTTAAAGAGTTACCGTTAACATTTAACATTATTGGCTTTACTCTCTGTACTACTGTAGTCAACATTCAAAACTTTCGAAAAATAAAATATGCAGCTTTACTTTTTCAACTTGAAGCTTTACTTGATCTTGTTTATAATCTGGTTTAATATTGTAATAAAATTGATTCCCATTTCTGGTTTTATTTTTTGGAAAGAAAAGCATTATTCAGTCTGTTTTTTAAATCTATTTTTCAACCATTCTACATATTTTTGAGCTAAATAAATACTAGCCGATTGAACTTGAAACATCGCTCATGTATTGACAAGTTCACAAAAATTAACTGCTATAAATTCTAAAATACTTGGTTATTTATTCGTTTGATTTGCTATGAAAAAGTTTCCAGGCTGTCTGTCCTATCTCTACAAACCGTGGAAAAACTAAAATACTTCGAAATTCAAAGATTTAACAATGGATTTTCAAAAAAAAAAAAAAAAAAACTTCCATATAATAATTTATAATCAAATAGAAGAACAAAATCGAAAACTCTCGCGAAATTTTAAATTAGTAATAAATAATATTCAAATATCACTTTCTTCGAACTTCTGTGAGTCACAAATTCTCGCAATTGTCCCAAGTTGGCTGTGTTCAAGAGTACGTGATAGAAAGAAAGTCTGATGGTACTAGCTTATATTGAAAAAATTTTAGAATGCTAAATAAATATTTTGAAAGATCTGTATATTTTTAAAGCCTCGTTATATCTAAACCATCATATATTTGTAAATAGTTCCCAATCTAGACAAGTATATTCCTTTTCAACTACTTTTCTTCCACACAAGTTTAAATGGCTTTTGGTTTCTTAGTGAGCAGAAAAGTAAGACAGTCATGTGAATCAGATCATGTGAATAAATTTTGGTTTCAAATATCCCTAATCGTGCTGAAATATTTGTTTTCGCCACCGAGTACACCCACCACCTGCAACCTTTCCTCCTACCATTCATTTCCTTTCTTCTACTATAAATACCATTCATCCGCACTCCTTACCATCAGCCTTTTTTTTCGACTTTTTTTATTAAATTCAGACTCATTTTATCGAAAAACTTTCGATAATACTATTATTTATTGACTTTAATAATTAATCTGACCTGATTGTTATTATTTTCAGAATCTTGTGATAGGCAGTATCCTCTTTTTTTAAAGAAAAACAATCACATTTTAGTCAAAGACAGTAAAGGCTATTCAATATATCGTGGCCTCTAATATTATTTTTTGTTTAACCCTGTTTCCGTAATCAAATCCTAAAAAGCGATAAACGAATACTGAATTTAAAAAGAAGAAAAATATCTAAAAACTTTTTTTAAGCCGCTATTTTTTTTTCTATTCACAACTTGGCGAGCGCTCAATAAGAACAATAATCTGTTTTTAAACATATATCTCGTTTTATTTTCCTTACTGGTAATCATACCTGAAACTAAGGCTGTACCTTTTTTTCTTTATTAATAATGTCCAACTCTGTCGTCGGTGATCTTTATCAAGATATTATTAACGGTGTCATTGGTGAAGCACGGCTAGATTTCGAAGATAGCGGCGTGGACGAAGCAACTCTTCAAGAACTGAAGCAGGTATGTCATGCTTTTTGAAGAGTTTAAATTTATATGTTTTGTGATCAAGTTCTAACATTAAGATTTTTGGTTTATTTTATTTTTTTCTCTTTTTACTGTTTTACATCAGATTTGGCAAAAGAAACTCTCTGCATCCAAAGTTGCAACATTTCCATGGGACGCTGCTTCAACTACACAACCACATATTGAGCCAGTAAACTCAATACCAGAAGCAAAAGAGCATATTTCACCAGCTAATAACAATAACCCAAGAATCAAAAAAGAAGAAGACAGTGGAAATGGCAGCAATAACGGCAGACTAATTTCTGGTGGGCTGGTTCTTCCTGGAGGCCCAATCGCTCAAACCGATGGTGCCTTGGATACCACAGACTCCACCCTTATAAGCAACAAGAAACTAGACAATTTGACTCGACAAGATGTGGATCAGTTAATATCAGAAGCAGTTTTATCACAGCGACAAAAATTGAAGGAAACAAATCCAGAAATTCCTTCGCAGTTTGAAATTGAACTCGACATTCCTCCTCATTTATTACGCAAACTTCAAAGGCAGCAAGTAGATGGTGCAGGTGATGAAGACTCTGATGAAATCAATTCTGATTTAGATGACTCGGAAGACGCATTAGAGTCTGATGATGAAGATGATGAACTCGAAAACAGTATGATGATGTTGTGCTTATATGATAAGGTGCAGCGTGTTAAGAACAAGTGGAAATATATTTTAAAGGACGGTGTTGCCAACATTAATGGCAAGGACTTTGTTTTTAATCGAGCCAACGTTGAATCCGAATGGTAATCAACTCATGACTTTCTTGGTTTGTTTTATTTTAATTTTAGTTTTTTTTTTTTTTTCTTGCATCTATTGATGATATTTTGTATAGCAAATCACCAGGAGTTCTATGTCATATCTATGTGATTGGTTTGCTCAACATGTACGTAAATAAAAATAATATTTTTCCTAAATATTCTGTAAATGCCCAATTGTGTCAAAACTAATTCAAAGAAGTTACAAACTTGGACACTGTAGAAGTAAGGTCGTCAAAAGCTTCCTGAGGCGCTTTACTCAAGGAATGAGAAGCATTGGGTATAATATGAGAGTAAGGACTCCATAGTTCACTGGAAGTAGCAGACTCAAATCTCTTGATATGTTTAGGAATATCAACAAAGTCCGGGAAAAACTCATCAGCCCCAGAAAGTAAAACCAAGATTGGAACCTTTAATTGTCCGAAAGTCTTGGCAAAGTCAGAATCTTTCAAATCGGAAGAGAAATAGTCATCGTCACCACCAATATCAATCAAAGAAACCCATCGATAAGAGTCAACGTGGGTTGGGAAAAATGGGTCCGTATACTTTGTAGGAATAAATGAAAAAAGCTCTACAGTATTTGGGTTCTCAAGCTTTCTCCGTCTATTGATTTCTCTGTCTTTAGCAAGCAATTCTTTTCCAAAAGCAAGAGCCTCTTTCCAAAGACTTTCGCCGCTTTCATGCACGTATGCCTCGCGATCAGAAACACCAGCTTGCAAAATGATGCCATCCACCTTGGGTCTGTTTGCAATGTCAGGGTATCTTGAGCCATCGTAGTTTTGTGTGGTATAGTAAATGGAATCCTGGCAGCCAGTAGAATGGCCCATCAGCACAACATGAGTTTTTTTGGCTTTCTCGCGTAAATACTTGAGAGCCTCTGCAACCTCGTTTCCATCACGGGCAAGCGACTCAGTTCCCCAATTATCCAAAGAAGAAGTAAGTTGAATTTCAACAAAACCCCAGTCTTGTTTTTCAAGTTTAGCTGCCAATTGATTGACATAAGCAACTGAGCCAATACCATCGCCCATTCCTCCAATGAAAAGAATAACCTTGGGAAAATACTTTCCTGAAGATGAAGCATGCTCAAAAGCAATGAGATTTTCGTAATACCTATGAACAAGTCCTGGAACTGGCATTTTGAAAAAAGTCAATAATCTTTGGTGTGAAAAAAGTTAGCAAATTCAGATGTAATGGAGAAAGAAAAAGGTGGGGTTGTATGTGCTTAAATACTTCAGTATCATTGACTAATTAATATATTATGATTAATACTTGAATATTACATATCTCCGAAAAACGCAACTTTTCGAAACAAAATGACTTAAATAAGAGGTATGAACCGAAACATTGCGTTTAAATACATAAATATGATGTAAAAAAAAAATTATATATATGTAATTAAGTTATACTTCATTACTTTTTCATTGCCTTGGCCAATTGCTCAATAAGCTCTTCAATTTGAGTTCTATACATTTCCTTCATATCCTCAACATCAGCTTTAAGCTCCTCAACCCGCTCGGCTTTCTCTCCAAGCATTTCCAAGGCCACCTTCTCACGCTTTTCAAGTTCTTCGATTCGTTGGGACATTTTATCTGATGACTCTTTGATTTTTTGAAGCTCTTGGCCTTCGCTCACAAGACGCAAAACTTCCTTAGTTGCTTCTTCTTCACGATTAGTAGCACGAGCCAAGTCCATCTTGACACTACTAAGCTCGCTTTCAAGAGTACGGATTGTTCGTGACATACGCCCAACCAACTGAATAGATGCACCAGGACCTCCAGCTCCAGCTGCACTAGTATGACCACCTACACTGCCATTACCATTATGGCCGCCAGCACTTGCACTCATTCCCATAGTAGGTGCGCCTGTCACAGAAGCTCCCCCATCTACCGTTGACGAATCTTCAAATCTGTGCAAAAAGTTATCCATTGTCGGAGTTTCTGCAACTCCGCTTTGTTCACGGCTGTCAAGACCTCTATTTATATTATGAGAACTTGAAGAATTTGATCTGAAGCCATCTGAAATTTCGGAAAATGGCGGGTGTGGGACTTGGAAATCGTGAGGAGAGCCAAGATCAGACTCATTGTACCCGGGAATTTCGGCGATACTTTCTGAAGAAAGCGACACTCCCATACTGATTGATCCGTTTCCGGCTAAGCTACCAGTGAGTGCAGGATTAGACAAGCTGATGTTAGAGCCACTGTTGTTATTGGTCGAGTCTGCATTATGTTCGTAGTATGGACTGTTGTTTGAGCTTTGGTGTTTGTACGAAGAGGAGTGTCTGTTGCCAGGAATAGACAATTTTCCTTCAATTATGGAATCATCATGTCGTGAAAAATTTTGAGACAAGGCCCCGTATTTGGAATCAATAGATGATACATCAGTAGATGATCTGGATTTCGCAGCAACTACCGAAGGACGTCTTGAAGCTTGCTCATCATAATATGATTGCAAATCTGCACGACCACTGGTCAAACTGTTATGGCGGAATGAGCTGTTAGCAAAAGGAGAAGCAGGAGCTTGAGGAGATCTCCATGGTGGTGCAACTGAAATCATATTTCGTGGCTGTTGATCCCTTTGTTTTTGCTGTTGAAGAAGTGTATTATAACTATCCAAAGTTTCCTTCAACTCGTCTCGTAATTTTGTAAGTTCTGCTTGATCTTTCTTCTTCTGAGAATCAAATTGATTTTGGACTTGTTCAAGTTGTTTACGAGATGAGTCAATTTCCTCTTTGAAAGACTTGATTTGTGATTGGGCATCGTTTAATTCAACCTGCATTTCGTCAATCTTATCAGAAAGAGATTCAGTTTCTGTGGTATTTTCTTTCAGGCTTTCAGTCTAAAAAAGTTAGTCAGGTTCGATAAAAATATGAATCAAAACAAAATGAATTCACTTACCAAAGTTTTTGCTTTTTTGCGGAAATAAGCCTCTCGAGTTCCGCTTTCTTCAAGTTGTTGTTCCAAGCTTGTGATTCTGTTTTGCAAGTTTTGTTCAATGCCATTCCAATTTTCTGTTGCAATGTTGTGTTGCGATTGCAAGACTTCAATTTGACGTAACAATGTAACGTTGGAGTCAGACGAAGTTCCACTTGACAATTCTTCGGAACGACTTCTAAACATTTCAACCCTAGCTTCAAGAGAACGAATATCTTTTTCCATTTTAGATTTGGTGGTTTCCCACGCAATAGAATCTTTAACCATTCGGGCTTCTAATTCAGCTGTTTCAAGAGTGTGTTTCTCTTTGAAAACAGTCAGTTCAAGTTGAACTTTAGATAGTTCACTTTGTAAAGCACTTGCATGCTCCTTTTCAGCTTCCAGAGCCTTGGTCTGAACAGCAACAACTTCTTCACTATTCTTTGCTTTCAAAAGAGAAATTTCTTCTGTTAAGCTTTCAATGGTAGCTTCATTATCGGATTTGGTCTTGCGCAAAGCTTCAACTTCAGCTCCCAACTTGGACTTAGACTTGATATCAGCAGACTGTCGTTTTTCAATCTCAGTGAATGTTTTGATTTTTTCTTTCAACTTGTCTGCTTCCTTTTCTGCCCGGGACTGGCGGTCTCGTGCTTCGACTGCCAGTTGTTCTTGATCTTTGGCTTTGGCACGAAGCATTTTGATGGTGTTCATATGTTTGAGTTCTTTTTTAGACATCAATTGACCTTCCTCAATAAGTAATGCTACTTGTTCTTCTTTTGCAGCAAGCTGTTTCGCAATTCCAGAACTCGATAACCGAGATTCTTTTGCCCTTTCGGCCTCTTCATGAGACACAAAAATAAGCTTAGACTCTAACGAAGATGCTTTTTCAATGTACGAAGACAGTTCCTCTTGTACAGCTTCTTCCTGCGAAGACAATTGTTTAACAAATTTTTTAAAATCTTTTTTAATTTCTTCAACCTCTGGTGCTAATTCATCGTTAATTCCCAGTGTCTCAATGTGCTTAAAAATGGTATTTAAAATGGGGTAGTTTGACGAAAAAGAAGTGTTATTGTTGTCTAGTTCCCTCTGTATAGGCGAAGCAGTCCTAGATATCATAGCAGGCGGAGTAGAAGCAGCTGATACGAAAATTTCTGGTTTTGATGCTTGAGGCTTTTCTACAGTATTGGATTCCTTATCTATGGTATTGTCAGGATTTTCGTCCGCCTGCTTCAAAACTGTCTTTTGTAGAGATTCAATGGGTGCTTCAATAGAGCTTCTTGCACTGTCCATCGACTGTATAGGAGAAGCATTGTCACTGTGTTGAAGAGGCGAAGAAGTGGAACTTCTAGTTGGAGTTGCTCCAGTTGACTTTTTTACAGCCATTGCTAGACGTTCTTGCATGGACAATCTACCTGTTGAAAGTGCGGGTTTTGTTTCAGGAGTAGATACGGGAACAGGAGCAACCGGTTCAGCTGGTTTGGAAGGAGCACTAGCTGGGGTAGAACTAGAGCCAACACCAGTAGTTGAGCTCTCTTCAATTACGTTATCAATCGTAGACTCGACAGTTGCAATAGCCCTTTTTAACAAGCTGGACCACTGGCCGCCAGATCTAGCTTGTTGGGGCTTTGGTTGTTTATTCGCATAAAGAGAAGTCTTTTGAGGTGGCTGTTGTTGTTTCTGAGGTTCTTGTATTTGTTTTTGTGAAGAGGTGGAATTTGGAGGAGTTTCTAAAGGGTTTTCAGCCGGTGTTGTAGACGTGTCATCGTTGGTCTTGGCTGCATTCTCTATCGAATCATCATGTATTTCAGAAGGCTGTGTAGCAGATGACGAAGTACTTGTTTTTTCTTCTTGCTGTTTTTTATTACTAGGTGAGTCTTCAGGTTCAGAAAGAGTAGAATTTAAAGTAGTAGATGAAGTTTCATTCGTGGTAGAGGGTGAATCACTTTTTTGCTCATTTGAAGACAAAGATTCTTGGTTTGGCTGTACCAAATTTGGTTCTGGAGAAGCAGTGGAAGTGAGTTCGGGCCCAGGGGTTTCTTGAGCAGCAGAAGTCAGTGACGAAGTATCAGAGGACTCAGTGTCATTCATCCTTTAAAAGTAACCTGATATTTACCGATAAAGTTCCATTCAGTTCGAAAGAAGAGATGGAAGGTTGAAATGTAATTTGTACGTTAGGGGGCAGGTGGATGAAAAAAGAAAAAACAAGTGTTATCTGGAGTGGGAACAATAAATATATTCAAGCATAAAGCAGTTGGAATGTCAACGTCTAAGTCTGTGTATGAGCTGCGATTATGATTTAATACTAGACAATGCACGGAATGAACAATCGACTTAATGATCTGGCTGATAATAATAATAATAATTTAACTTACCAGTGACACGATTTAATACTTGGTAATTATTTGTTTATACGTGTCCCAATTAGCAAGTCTAAGTTAACACTCAATTCACGTGATATATATAATACACTATGTGTTGCTGAATTAATAACTTGTATATCGCTTTTTACTTTTAGAGACCGAGAAGCGATCCAAAACTCCAAAGAGGTTTTCGGCATTAGTGTCTAACTGCAAAAATGATAGCAATTGAGAACTACGAACCTTGTAATTAAGCCCAAAGCTATGCTTGCCATGTTTCCTTCCGGGACTTCCGTTCTTGGGTGTGTTGAACGATGAGCCACTTCCATTTGCACAGCCAGCCGTGCCCTGAATCCACATATAAGTCAGTTCTTTTCCACCATAGCAACTCTTTCTTCTCCACATCACTCAATTCTTATTTTCTCAAACACTCTAATACATTTCTACATACTCAATTGATTTCACTATGGGTCTCGCAAGTAAATTAGCTGCTTCTCAAGGTGGTTCTGCTGCTCCCTCAGCTGCTCAGCAAACTCAGCAAAACCAGTACGGATATCCTCCTCAACCGCAGCAGGGAGGAGCTTACGGCAATTCTCAACAACAGGCTGGTGCTTATGGAAAGCCACCCCCAGTTCCTCCTCAGCCTGGTTCCTATGGTCAACCTCCTCGACAGCAGCAACAGCCTGGTTCCTATGGTCAGCCTTCTCAACAACCTGGTGCATATGGTCAACCTTCTCAACAACCTGGTGCTTATGGTCAACCTTCTCAACAGCCTGGTGCTTATGGTCAACCTCCTCAACAGCAGCAGCAACAACCTGGCTCGTATGGTCAGCCTCCTCAGAATCAGCAGCCTGGTTCTTACGGCCAACCTCCTAAACCTCCTGCTGGGTCTTATGGTCAGCCTCAGCAACAGGGCTATGCACCTGGCCAAGGAAACTCTCAAAGTTATCTTAACCTCTTGACCAAAGCTGTTCAAGAGAACAACTTGCAAGCATTTTATCCTCCTCAGCGTCTTCAACAGATTGCCGCTTCTGCTGGCGGAAAGGTCCAAGCTATTGCAGAAAAGTGGAAGATTCCCATGGAAATTGCTGTCGATTTGGTCAGGCTTGCTCTTTATGACATTATCATTTACGCTGATGACTCCGGCTCTATGGCCTTTGAAGAAAATGGTGAGCGTATTGATGATCTCAAGCTCATTATCAGCAGAACTGCTTTCGCTGCTTCGCTTTTTGATGATGACGGAATTGAGGTCCGCTTTATGAATTCACAGTCTCAAGGCAATGGATTGAAGTCCGAGGCTCAGGCTCTTCAGCTTGTCAACAGCATCAAATTTAGCGGCCTTACTCCCCTGGGTACTAACCTTAATTCCAAGGTCATCCAGCCCATTATTATGGGTCCTGCTAGATCTAATGCCCTCAAAAAACCTGTCATGGTTATCACTATCACTGATGGTACCCCAGCTGGTGAATCCCTCAATACCATTAACCAAGTCATTGTCAATGCCAAGAATGACATTATGAGAACCCCATATGGCCCTGGTGCCATTGCCTTCCAGTTTGCTCAAGTCGGAAATGACCTTCGTGCTAGAGAGTTTTTGGATAAGCTTGATGTCGATCCTGTTGTTGGTAAACTTGTTGACTGTACCAGTTCTTTTGAAGTTGAGCAAGACCAAATGGCTAAGCTTGGTGTTAACCTTGATCCTCAGACTTGGATTGTTAAGCTCTTATTAGGCGCCATTGACCCTAGTTACGATGAACAGGACGAGTAAATATAAGCATTAATAAAACTATATATATGAATGACTTTGTTTTTTGAATAGGTAGTTTTGAATTTTTACATTTTCCAGGGTTATTTTTTTTTTTTAATTTATCTGTTTAACTATTACCAGTGATGTTTCTGGCGAAAACCATTCTGGTTTGATCACCTGATCAACTCAGCAACACCACCATTCACGTGACTGTATGTTTTACTTTTCCCAAACACTACAACAAGCTTTTGCCACTCTACACCAAACTTGTCATCGCCACTCAAGTTTCATTCTTGATTTCTTTTATACACATATAAATACAACGCACATTCTGTCGTATACGACGCCTTTTTCGATACCTGATTGACCCAATAATACTCTATTTGTTTTTCGCTAGACGTCTATATAACTAAAATATACAATGGAGGCTTTGGGAATCGCACCTGAAAAGAAGGAACCTGTTTTGCCCCAGGATTATACCAATGTTGTAAACAGTCAAGACACACTCACAATCAAAGACAAGTACCGACGCCTGAAGACGCTTGAACGCCAGTACGAGCTATTGAGTTTACAGGAGGAGTATATCAAAGACGAGCAGCGCCATCTCAAGCGTGAGCTCATTCGAGCTCAAGAAGAGGTCAAACGAATCCAATCCGTTCCACTAGTCATTGGCCAGTTTTTAGAACCCATTGACCAGCATACAGGAATTGTTTCTTCCACAACTGGCTCGACATACGCTGTTCGAATTCTTTCGACTTTGGACCGCGAATTACTGAAACCCTCTTCTTCTGTTGCTTTGCACAGACACTCGAATGCCCTTGTTGACATTCTTCCCCCAGAAGCTGATTCTTCCATTGCCATGCTTGGTGCAGACGAAAAGCCCAATGTCACATACTCTGATGTTGGTGGTTTGGATATCCAAAAGCAAGAAATTCGTGAGGCTGTCGAGCTCCCTCTTACTCAATTCGAACTTTACAAGCAAATTGGTATCGATCCTCCCCGTGGTGTTTTGCTCTACGGCCCTCCAGGTACCGGAAAAACCATGCTTGTTAAGGCTGTTGCAAACAGCAGTACAGCAAGTTTCATTCGTGTTGTTGGTTCTGAGTTTGTTCAAAAGTATCTTGGTGAAGGTCCTCGTATGGTTCGTGACGTCTTTCGTCTTGCCCGTGAAAATGCGCCTTCCATTATTTTCATTGATGAAATCGATTCAATTGCCACAAAGCGTTTTGATGCGCAAACTTCAGCTGATCGTGAAGTCCAGCGTGTGTTATTGGAACTGTTGAATCAAATGGACGGTTTCGACCAAACTTCAAACGTCAAAGTCATTATGGCTACCAATCGTGCTGATACCCTTGATCCTGCGTTACTTCGTCCTGGTCGTTTGGATAGAAAGATTGAGTTTCCCTCGCTTCGTGATCGCCGTGAGCGCAGACTTATTTTCACTACTATTGCATCAAAAATGTCGCTTGCTCCCGAAGTTGATCTTGACTCGCTCATTGTCCGAAATGATCCTCTTTCTGGTGCCATCATTGCTGCCATTATGCAGGAAGCCGGTCTCCGTGCCGTCAGAAAGAATAGATATGTTATTTTACAATCTGATTTGGAAGAAGCATACTCGTCCCAGGTGAAGCTTGGTAGTGATGTTGACAAGTTTGAGTTTTACAAATAAAGAACCCAAGTATAGACATGCGTTTAAATACCAAGCAATATTTTTTTGTTTTGAAAATGTTGTACTATATTAAAATATTTATAAATAAATACATATTTTTTCCCATTTACTCTAAACGGTTAATCAGGACTAGTAATGTAATATATGTAATGATACTCCATACAGAGACTAAAACTACTGTAGGACCACTTGTGTCGAAATGAGTTTCTTGAATTTGAAGTTCCATTGAATCGTAATCAGACAACTTTGGGTCCAAACCTGTAGCTTCGTTCCAGTATCTATCCGAATCTTCTTCTTCCTCATCCTCATCCTCATCATCATCATTTTCTTCTTCATCGTTTTCATAATCAGACCCGTTTTCGCTTTCTTCAAGTACCGCGAAGTCATCAATTTCTTGTCCATTTGGCAGCGCTATGGAAAAGTCCATACTTTCTTGAGCCGCCGCAGCAATACTCATTCTTCTTGCAAGTTCTTGGTACACTTGGATGTACGGCTTGACTAGTTTGCGAGTCGTGCACTGGCGCCTGTACCATGCAATCAACAGAATAACAATCCCTTGGGCCGTAAAAACTGTACCGATTGGCAAAAACTCTTTTGAGAAAAGCTTCAGGATGACGAGTGCAAAAGAAAGCTGACCCAGAGCGTTGCGTAGATAGGCACCTTCAAAAGTGCGTTGTGTTGCTCGCACATCTAGTTTTTGGTCAAAGGGCATGTGTCGAAATGCAGAATGATGACTACCACGATGTCTGCGACGACGGTATAAAGCAGGAGGAGTTGGACATTTTGGCTGATATGAAGAAACGATGTAGTCTGAGTTTTGTGACTGTGATATAGAACTGGAAATAGAGATTTGACTGATGGACCCGTTGTTTTTGCTGTGCTTGGTGTAGCTACTGGGATTACTGCTGCTTTGGTCGGGATTATGAGTCAAATCTCGGTCAGCATCGTCGTTAAAAGTGTTGTAACTGGAGCCAGATGTTTGACTGTTTTCACTAAAAAGTCGAGTGTGACAGTCTGCAGGTTTATCTTTTGGTTTTAGTGAAGATATCATTTTGGTTTTAACGGTTGGATCACACTTGTAAATACACTTTTCTTCTTCTCCTTGGACCTTCAAAGTCATGTTTTGGAAATTTTGCATTTGTTAAACTGTTGGTTTTTTAAATTGTTCAAATTCATGCTGAAGAAAACCAAAGTGCGTTCGTCCGAGAGGTTTAGCCGGAAATATTTTACTACGATTCCCTGTGTTGTCATGTGCTCTGGTGATTATGTTGTTGGCGCCATATTTTTCACGCGATAGTGAGATATTTCGTAGGCAGCACCGTCATTTTCGGCTGTTTGTCTAACGGTTTTTGTTCTGGAACTAGGGGTTTGGTTGTTCAAGCTAGACCCACTTGGTGAACTAACGAAAATGAAATGGTTAGAATTATAAACTGGAGGCCCGAACCTGTTTTCAATACAAGCAGGATCATTGTTTGCATTTCGGTTTGCAAAGATTTGTTCATCATGTTGGGATAAAATGCTAGCCGTTGAATTTTCGTGCGGCTGGCGCCCGTTTGAAAAATGGTTAATACAGTCAGTCGAGGTAATCAGGGAAAAGTTGTTGTATCTGCTTTCAAACTTCGTCATTATTGATAGTAGTGATTGAGGTTTTTGAAAAGAGCAGACTAATGAAACAAATTACTAGAAATCGGGCTCAGATGATGTATTTATACTCTCAGCTATCCTCATGATGCAGACCGAAACAGGCATGAATGACCTAGCTGCAACGATCCGCTTGGTCCTAGTCAATGGAGATTGGCCAAGACTTTATGTATACCTCACATTGGTAACTTTTATCCATTTTTCTAAGTGAGTTGTAGTAAATCGGTTTTTTTCCGCGATACTTGACTTTTTTGAACAACCCAATTTAGTCTTGGTTTGCATATATATGTTGGAAATGATTATTATCACGAACAAACTTATGTAAAGAAAAGGCCCAGTACTAGCTGGTGGATACTTGTTGAGTTTGTTGGTTTAGTTAAAAACGCTCTTAGCTGTCAGGAAATACAAGAAATGATTTAAAAAAAAAAAAAATGGTTGAAAATAATCATCATTCATAATCTTGAAGAGCTGTATTATATTTGTATGATGAAGAAAAAAGTGTGGAAAAAGGTTCAGGAAAATGGGCAGCGTGCCAGTAGGGCATTCTATTCCACACCATTTTAGTAACTGATAGCTAATGTATGGTTTAAAATGTGTAGTAAGCACCCCAGCCTTGCTGAAAATCAACTATAAATTGCCACTTAAGCGTCTGTATTTGTATGTGGCGTGGAGTTCATACCGTACACTCAGTGTTAAGCATGCCTTTAGAGCATTTACAGAGAAATTTGCTAGAATTACAACGGGTATAATGCTACGTACAACACTTAGTTGATAGAGCTTCCTTTTGGGTTACCATATAAAAATACAGCACATGATGAGAAATAACGCCAGTTCAGAGGCTGAGGTATTGATAAATTTATCATAAACGCTATTTTTTCTATTATTTGAGAAAATTTACAAAAAGACTTGTATTCAAAAAGCAAGCTTGATTCCATAGGATCTACACCCAAACGCAAACAACGTTAACAATATCCCACCCACTGCTTTGATCTACACGGTACCAGTTCCAGAATTACACAGCCCGTTGTACTCATCCCACACACACACACACACACACACACTGATATTCCCATACCTTACGCTACGTAGTACAGGTGCCCTGCGGTGTGTGAGCATAAACAAAGGCCACAACAAAAAATTAAAAAAAGCTTGCGTACCCACCACAAAAAGTCGTAGGTCAAAGGAAATGGCACCCGACCTATTATAGCGCCTTCCACACACCGCCCCCTATTATTTGGTCTACGCTGCTCTGTTGCAATACAAAAAATACAAATAAAACTCCTTCGCGTGTCACCTTATCTTTTTACTTCCCCTCTTGTCTTTCTTTCCCTTCTTTTTTTTTTTTTTTTTGCTGTCTTTCTTATTTATTTTTTTATTAGATTTTTATTAATTTGTTACTATTGCTTTCGCTCACTAAACTATTGAAATTTATTCTTTTTGAATCGATAATTGAAAATGCCTTCAAAAGTGGATACCAAAATTCTTAAACAGCGAAAAGATGCAGTAAGTTTGGCCTAGTATTTTTTTTTTTTTCGTTGAGTAGTGTTTTCAGGTCAGCAGTAATGGATACACATACACCACCTCCCACAGGGCTACACTACACATTACCTTTCACGCGTCCATCTACAACACTCGTAATACACTTTTTCATTACAGACTTTGAACTCTACAACATGACGCGTCGCGTCAAAAACAACGAGACCTGAACAATCAACTTTTAATTTCCATTTTCAACTCTAACTTTCCCCTTTCTTTCTCCTTATTTTTATTGGTTTATTTTCTTTCTTTCTTTGATTTGTTTTATAGCTCATCAGTGCACTTTTCTCTCTTTCCAAGGCCTCTCAAGAAACTGCCAACGCTACTCTTGATTTTTACAGCGCCCTTTCTGGTACCAAAGATGACTTGCCTGAAAGCGTCATTGGTCTTGCCTCCAGCGTCAATGCTATCACTGCAGATGTCAATGCTGTGATCGGCAGCTCTCCTGATGGCATTGCCGCAGGAACTTTTGAAATTTCTACTACTCAAGAACCCGAGACTCCTGAATCCAAAACCAAAACCAAACGCACTCGTAAAACTAACCCTGACCCAAATGCCCCTCGCAAGCCCATGACTTCTTATTTCCTCTTTGCTGCTGAAGAACGTAAGAAGATTCGCGACGAACGTAACGAGCAAAACGAACCTGCTCTTACCAACACTGAAATGACTTTGGAACTTGCTAAGCGTTGGGGCAATCTCAAGGCTGAAGGTCAAGAACTTTGGCGTCAAGTCTACTTGGGCCATCTTGAAAAGTACAAGGTTGAAAAACAACTTTATGAAGAAAACTTGACTCTTCAGAAGAATGGCACCGACGAGGCTGATCCTAGCATTGCTAGCCCCACCAAGTCTAAAGCTACCAAGTCTACTGATTCTTCAGCTAAACAATCAGAATCCACTGGAACTCCTGCTAAGAAGAGCAGCAAAAAGGCTCCTAAGCGCAAACCATCTACTACTGAAAAGGAAGCTCTTGTTGCCACTTCTAGTGAATCAGCTGAACCCTCAACCTCCGAAACTCCTGCTGAACCTTCTAAAAAGAAGCAGAAAAAGAGTGATAAGGGAGACAAGAGTGAAAAGAGCGACAAAAGTGATAAAGAAAAGAAGAAGCAAAAGAAAAAGTCTTCCAAGTAAATACCTAGTTTTGTTTTTTAGTCCATCTCTTTTACCTTTTTTTGTTTAAATGATATATAATATCTTAATCTCAAATATTTCAAATATTGAATGAAGTATTCTGTAAAGGTTTGAAAGTGTTTCAGTTACAATGCGTAAATTTGAAATTTTGGAAATATATTAGCATCATCTCAATTAACCGAAACAGTCAAAGAAAATATCATTTTTGAAAGAATCAGTATTCAATAAGAGGCAATCCAACAGAGTTTTGAAAATATTAGACGTTCATTAAATTCATTTAAAAAGTATGGGTTATAGGTATTAAGAGTAATTAATTGTTGCCTTGAGCTTTGGCGTTTTTGGTATGAGTCTCAATGTCCTTAGACTCCCAAGGATAAGCGATCCACAAGTCAGGAACAGTTCTAGCAGCAATGTAACGGCCTTCGTCCATCATTTCCTTGGGAAGATCAGCCTTCTTGGGCTTATCCTTGTTGTGAAGAACAAAGATAAGGAAAGTGGTCTTTTCAGTGCGACCGAGCTTCTCAGCCTGTTCTTTAACGTCCTTCTCAAGCTCAGAAAGAGCATAGTGAAGAGTGGTTCGGGTGTCATCAACTTCATCAACAATCAAAACAGTCTTGCCAATAAGCTCAACAGAACGCTGGGCCATGGTACCGAAATCAAGCCATTGAGTTCTAATGACTTGAGCACCAGCAGTCTCAACATCTTCTTCTTCAACACCAAGATCTTCGTATAAAGAAAGACCAATAGCCTGGATAGGAATGTTCTTTTGGCCAGGTTCCTTCAAAAAGGTTCTGAGAATACGGGCAGGAATGAAACCACCACCACCAATGGCAACCATCAAGTCAGGACGGAAGTTGGCCTTGATAATGTCAGCAGCTTCTTGGCAAAGCTTGTGGACATGGTCGTAAGAGATAAAAACCTTTTCAGTAGACATTGTGAAAGAAACTTTATAAAACCTGCTAATGAAATTAGATACTGAATAGATATAATAAAATAATTTGGTTTGTGACAAGGTATCAATTGCTTTTCATTTTCATTTTGGTCTGGGTCTTATCACGAGTATTTTGTGATATCATTTCAAGATCATTGTAAAATAATGAATGAAAATGGTTTAATATATATTATACCCTTGTCAAAATATTAAAAGATCACAAGAAACATGGCATATTTTATCAATCGAAAATCAATGTTACAGATAACAGGTTTTGCTGTACGGTTTAAACCGGACTCAATATTTCGACCAGGACTATTAAAAAGAAGCCAGTATCGTCATTATTGAATCAGGAGCAACTAAACATACCTTTAAACAAAAGATTGGAAATGTTGTGTCAACAAATCAGACTAAACAGTACAAAAATGCTAATGAAAGAAATAACAAAAAAACAACAAGGAAGAAGAAAAGGAAAGAAAGAGAAAAGAAGCAAAAAAAAAAAAAAAAATTGGTTTGCCTTATATATTTAAATGAATATCAATCATGACATTACATTTTATGTAATTTTTTTTAGGTACTAGGCTTTGTGTATAGCATAACGTGAAAGTCAGGTAAGTTTTTTTTTTTTTTTGCAAATGCTGCGGCTCCTTTTGGAAACTATCACTGGTAAACTATCAACTTGCTTTGTCCTTCAAGCTTCTGACCTTGAAAAAAATCCAGAAAAACGCTGCGTATGCGCCAATCGTAGCGCCTGATGTTGTAGTCCCCGATGGCATCCCGGAGGAAGTGCCTCTTGACTTCAAAAAAAAGAAAAAAAACAATCCTTTGGTGGTTTTTAAAATTTTTTTTGAAAAGCTACGGGATAAACATCGTCATTATTGTTATTTGAAACATAAAAATTAGGCGTTTGGAATAATTTTTAAAGCGTGGGAAGTAATTTTCTTTATTCTCTAGTTTCTTTTAATTTTGTTCCCGAGGATTTTAATATATTCACATTTTTGTAATGACGATTCGAAGTTTTGGTATCGGTTTTACAAAATTATTTTCTGTCAACGGCTTTGCAGCATGGCATAAACACTGAACCCTTGACATTGTACACTTAAAATGTTTGTATTTTTATGGTAAGAAAAGGTACCAGTAGTATTCCCAGTTAATTTACCTTTGAGAACATGTACAATATATAAGTATAAGTAAAAAAAATTAACTCCATTCTATTTAATATATATCAGTATGATTTTACAAGTTGTTTTTTATTTATTTTGTTTTTATTTTTGATTCCTTATTTGCTTCCATTAGCACGCTTTCCACCTTTCTTTCTTACTGTCTTGGGCTTGGGGGCCTCTTCTTCATCATTGTCACTGGCATCAGGAACAGCAAGCTTTTCAACGCCTTCGGCTTCGACGTCACTCATATCGTAGTCATCGTCTTGCTTGAATAATGCTTTTCCTTTCTTTCCACTGTAGTCATCCTTCTCGTTTTCAGAATCTTCGTCTGCAAATTCAATAAAATCGTTTCCAGCCTTGAATTCATCCTCTTCGTCGTCATCTTCATTGTCATCATCTTCTTCAGACTCGTCTTCATCATAGTCTTCTTCACCGTTGACAATAAGCATGTTTTCGTCCTCAATGTAAGCGACTTCATCATCAACATCTGAATCATCGTCATTCTCAGCAGCAGCAATGGCTCTACGGTTAGCAGCACCATTGACCTGTTCCGCAATATCTTTTCTCATCTGTAACTGAGTGCGGAGCATCTCGACTCGGCCTTGCAAGGTCAAAAGTCGAGGAATCATTCCAACTTTGTTGGAAAGAGTGAGATGCAATGAAGAAAGAGACTTGGCCAAATTGGGAACTTGGACAAGATAACCGCCGTGAGCAATCAAAGTCCACTTGATCCAGATCATGAGCTGACCAGCACGGCCAGGGCTCTTGGAAATTTTATCTGCCAATCTCTCCAAAAGCAAAACTGCTTGAGCAGACTCCAATCTTTGAACAGAAATCTTGATATTCTCTTCGTTGTGTGAAGTCAATAATGACTCAAGAAGAGCATGATCGTTGGTCTTCAATGACTGAGAAAGAACCAATGTGAACGATTCAGGAGTCTTTAATGACATGTCGTCAAATTCCTTGGTAAGAAGAGATGTGGAGTTGCGAGCCTTAGACTTAGTTTTGCTTTCCTTAGAGTTTTCGTTGGACTTTTCCTCGTTGGCCTCCAAAGCAGTCAAACGGTCAGCAAGAGAAGTGGCTTCTTCGCTATCAGATCCCATCTCTTCATCAGAATCTTCATCGTCAGAATCCTTAGATGCGGTGACAAGAGGGTCTCTGGTGGTATCCAATTGTGACAAATCGTTACCGCTCTTGACAGCAGTTTGGTTTTCAGAATACTTCTTAGCGGTGGCAACATCTGCACCATCCTTAATACTGTCGTGAGAGTTTCCTCCGACAATAACCTTAATAGCTCTAAAAAGCTCAATGTCTCCAGTCTTGACGCTGCCATCCTGGTTCTTCCACTCAACCTTTTCGAAAACTGGGACAGTACCGTGCTCAATCCAAGTGATATTTAAATAGGTGTCGTTTTCTGGGAAAAATGCATTCTCGACGGAAACACGAAGTTTGGCCTTCTGCTTAACGGTCAAAGGAGCAGGATTCTTGGTGGGAGCAGCTGGACGCATAACAACTAATCTGCTAGTAGGGTTCAATGAAACAACAGCCATGTTCTTTCTGCTTCGTGATTTGGTGGAAGTGGCTGCGGATTCAGTAGAAATAGAAGACAATGGGTCAACAAACACCTCAACGGTACCATTCTCAGTGATGACAGCTGCAACTGATTCATCAGCGCATAAAGTAAAGTTCTTGACATTAGACTGAGCAACAAGCAAACCAACAGTCTTGGCCTTTGAAATTGAAATAATGCTGACATTTCGCTCGCCAGAAGAGTACGCATAGACCAAGTCGCTGTTCTGAGTGGAAACGAGGATATTAGTGGCAGGAGTTGCAAATGCTGGAAGTGTCTTAACAACTGTGTTAGGCTGGTTAGCGTCAATAAGGTATAAAGAGGAAGAAGCGGTCAATAATGGCGACTTGACTTCAGAGCCAATAGCAGCAAGGTGCTTGACAATTGAAATGTCTTGTAGAGAAGTTTTGAAGTCTCTGAGAGCTGATTTAGTTTTTAAGTTCCATTCAACAATCTTTCCAGAGTTATCGCAGGACCATATGCTAGAAGAAACTGCGTTCATAGTACAAGAGGCGTCAACATAAGTGATTGGGAATTCGTGAGCTCCAGAAAGAGTTGAGGTGATAGAGTTTTGAGCAGGAGAATAGAGAAGGATGTCACCCTTGTTGGTTCCAATAGCAACAAATGTGTTTTCTAAAGAACCTGACAGAGAATCAGCAGTCAAGGAAGAGCGTTTTCTTCTCTTCTTATTCTTGCTACCAGCATCAGAACCAGTAGAAAAGTTCACCCAAGCAATGGTTTGAACAAAAACACCCTTATCCAAAACAAGGCTGACATTCAAAGCAGTGCTAGCAGCCAAAGAAGTAGTTGTAGAAAGAGCTGAGGTGACTTGGATCTTGTGCAAGTCTAAAGATGGTACAACCGAAGCAAAGAACTGGCCGCTGGAATCAAAAGCAGATGCAATCAATGAAAGCGCATCGCTTGAAGTAGGAAGGGTATTACTCGACATTTGGTTATTAGCTGTAGAAATCTATCAAACTTAGTTGTCTATTTGGTATGAATTATAATATAAGGCTAACGGCGGTTTTAAAATAAACGTATGAGTGAAAAACAAATGGTTTCTTTAAAATTTAAGGCAAGTATGGAACTGTAATATAATGATCAAACAAGCCCACCCACAAAGTATTCAACTAGTAATTATGCCTTTGTGAATATTCGTGAGAACAAAAATTGTGTGCAAAAATCAACAAAAAAAATCGTTTTCAAAAATTTTTTTTTCAGTCAAAGTTACTGAATCACGTGAAATAAATTTCTCTACAAAAAATTTTGTTTGCACGGCTGATTTTTTGTTTTAAGCCGGGTAATCGGTAAGCTTTTCGTCGCATATAAAACAATATAAAAAGGTTTGAATTTCCAGTATTTCCAGTAAATCTGGATCATACTTTGAAATTTCAATATTTTTTTTTTTACTTTAGTTATTGTCTCGAATATTCTTGAATATAATTAAATAACAGACAATTTTGTTCTTTTTGCTAAAGATTATAAAGAACCTTTTTCATATTGAGATTTTACACTATCTATATTTTCGCTCAGCTTACCCATACCTTTAAATTATACTATTAAATTTGGGAGATTAATAAATAAGAATCAAAAATGTCAGAACGTGATCACAACGATGACCTTTCACTTCCAAAGGCTACTGTTCAAAAAATAGTTTCCGAGATCATCCCTTCGGATCTCGTTTTTTCACGAGAAACTCGCGATGCACTTATTGAGTGCTGCATTGAATTTATCATGATTCTGACATCAGAGTCCAATGATATTGCTGAAAAGGAATCAAAGAAGACAATTGCATGCGAACATGTACTTGAAGCTCTAAAAACGTTGGGATTTTATGAGTACCTCGAGCCCATCAAAGACGTCATTCTTCAACACAAAGAATCGCAAAAAGCACGTGAAAGAAAGGTTGGAAAATTAGAACAGTCTGGTAGAACAGAAGAAGAACTCATGGAGGAACAGCGACGACTATTTGGTTTGGCCAAATCAAAACTTCAAAACAGTCAAACTATTACTCCTTCGACCACAGATACTAAGGCAAATGCTTCTTGAGATGAAACAAAAAATTTGGCATCTGTTTGTGCTGATTGGTGTTTTCATACATGTTTATCAGAACAAACCAATAATTATCTAATGTTCACCTTTATGATTTTGTGTTTTTGTGTTTTTTTTTTTTTGTTTTGCTCCTGTTTCCAAGCTTTTATATGTTCATTTCATAGACTTTTCGCTCACTTTTAATTTTGTTTTACCGATTATTAATTTATGAATATAATTATTTTTTATGTGTTATTATTGTCCCTTTCAATTTCTATGATTTTACCCTGTAGGCAGTCATTGTCTGATAGCCTAGGTGTTGTTCATTTCCAAAGTAATTCAAAATAACTTTTCAAATTGAAATCTGAATACGATTTGAATTAACCAATGTATGCCCAGCTATAGACACTTTCATATTCATTTTCCAAAAGCAGTTCAACATCTATAAGTAAAAATTCAATCAAAAAAACTCTATATTATAATTAATCTGATATACAGCAATCGTATTATCTTTTGCGTCTCATGCTTTTTGGTTTTGGTTTCTTCTCAATATATTATGAAGAACTGACAGCAGTCTCAAGAACTTGAACTTCTTCAGGTGAGTAGTCCTTGGTAAGCAAGTGATATCTATCAGGATTAGACTCCTTCAAAGTAGAAAATGTATCTCTGACCATAGCGTTGGGGTCAATCTTATCAAGAACAGACTCAGAAAGAGGCTCTTCATCAAGCTCATCATGGCTCATGCTAAATGCAGAAAACTGTTCAGAAGATCCAGCGTTCTCCAAAAACTTGATATACTCTTGGGTAGAAGGCTCCTTTCCATCATCTTCTTCGTCATCTTCCAGCTCGTTCCATCCGTCGGCATCGCCATACATATCATCACCTCCAACAAACATACCAGGTTCGTATTCCTTGTCAAGCTCCTCTCGTTTTTGAACGGCTTCGGGGTATTGTTTGATAACACTGACCAAACCCTTGGAGATTTGACCAAGATTGGTTTGAATAGCAGATGGAAGTTCGTTGTCAGGGACTCTGAAAAGAGAAAGCATGGCAAGAATGACAAGTTTGAGATCATAAACACGAGAAAATCTTTCCATGTTTTCAAACCAAAGTTGGAAAAAATTTTGGGTAGTATTTTTGCTTTCAAGGAACTGAAGAGTGGCTTGTGTGTTGTATACGATTGAAGCCAAAATAACCTCCAACAATCCAACAAGGTATCGAGCGTTTTTGAGCTTATCTCCCTCAGTCTTGATAAAGTTGACTGAAGATTCAAGGAACTGAGGAACCAAAGCATCAATTTGACCAGTCAAACTGAGAAGCATCTTTTGAGCAATGTTGCAACCAATGATTCTGTCGTCAATACCCAATCTCTCGGTTTCAGTCATGATAACATTGAAAAAATCAAAGAAAATGGCTTGAAGATTTTGGTTACTGACAAGCTCAGAAGTACCATACTGGAGGTAGTTGTCAAGACTTGGGAAAATTTCACCGAGGTAGTCTAAAGCGTCATCCTTGAAAACAATGTGAATTTCTTCCAAAAGTTTCCACATGGTTGGTGAGACGCTCTTGAGGCAGTATGTGCAGTTTTCAATCAAGCCAAAGATTTCAGCATAGAAATCGGAAAGGTTCTCTTTGAAAACAAAAGTGGCAATTGGGTATAAGATATTTTCAAGCTGAAGGACAACAGCTGGGGCATTGTCGAGTGCCAAAAGAAGTGTAGACATAGTATTAAGAAGGCCAAGAGCAGTCATGGTCTTGTCTTCATTGACCATGTTGTCATAGTTTCCAGATGTAAAGTCAGTACCTTGCTGATCAGCGAGTTCACTCAACAACCTAACAATCTGTTCGCTCATACGTTGAGCAAGGTCAACAGCAAATGGAGTAAGTTGTTCAGAGAATACCTCAACAAATTCGCTAATAACACCAGAAATAGTATCATTGTCAACTTTGTTGGCCATATCCAAAAGACGAGTCATAACCTCAGGGATTCTTTCAGACAGAGAAGCGCGGATACCATCATGATGGACCATGGGTTGGAGAGCCAAAACAGCTTCAATTTGAACAGGAAGGTTTTCATCATCTAAGCAGTTAAAAATAGAAGTGTATGCGGTTGAGATATTTTCCACACTGGTGAACTCAACATCAGCATAACGGTTTAAAAACTCGCAAGCACGAGCCCTTAAAAATCCGTGAGGAGAAGTAAAGTCCGGGAAAACATACTGAGCAATGAATGGTTCCATATCATTTGCAATTGGGCTCTTCTTAGAAAGAACAATATGAGAGATAGAACCCATAATTCGTAAAGCAGCCTCTTGTTGACGAGCAAGATCCAGATCAGCAGGGTTAGCAATGTGTTGGCCAACAATTCCCTGAACAAAGGTAAGGAGATGATTGAGTGTGTGGCTGGATCTTTTACGGATAAGGGTAACCAAAAAGTTGGTGGCGGCAACATCAGGGGTGGAGCTTTCTTCGTACATATCGATATGCTTGTGGATATATTCACTGGGATCAGACTCAAAGATTTCCAAGTCTTCGTCGGTAGTGCAAAGAAGAGGAAAAACAACGTGTGTAACAATAATTTCAGTATGAGGCTTCAACAAAGTCCAGGTATCTTTATGGCTAATGCACTCTTCCAAGAAAGCAAGAATGTGATAAATAGAGGCATCACCGAGCCAAACCTTCTTTTGGACCCAAAGGTCAATTTGCTCGAAATAAGCCTTCAAAATTTCAGGAAGGAATTTGGAAACAAAAACCTCTCCGAAACTGTCGTATTCTGTACTGGGTCTGGTTTTTTTGGGTGCGGCGTATCGATAAAACAATCTATAAAGATTAGCATAAGACCATTTTTTGCACTTGACCCAAGCGTTGTGCTCGCGGTCTTCTTCGCTAAGATTCTTGACTTCTTCAGGAAGGTCTTTTCTGATAACAGCAAGCATTAAATTGCCCCAATCAGCAAGACTTTTTTCCTGTTGAAGTGCTAATGGAAGAGCTTGGTATGTGGCACATTTGTAAATTTTAAGAACATCGCGGAGCATCTCGCCAGCAGCCAAGCTGTTTTCGTGAACAAGAGAATTTCCGATATCAAGAACGCCACTGAATGAGTTGTCGATGATTTGGTCAAGACCTTTTCTGGAATCGCCAGTAGTCCATCTAAAGTATTTGCAGATCTCTAGTAGACAAGTAAGACCAACTCTAACAGAGTCAATATTTCCGGTTTGGAAAAGTGATAACGTAACATCAAGCAAATTTGGCCATTGTTTGGGGAAGTCTCTATTAACAATAATGTTTAAAATTTTGATAAGAACAAGGCGAGATGAAGCAGAACTCTGAACAAGCGCAGGGATAATTCTATCACGGAAAACTGGTTTCTCGTCATTATCAATTTCGACATCAGAACTTGACAAGGGAGACCAGCCTCTGGCAACACGGTTCTTTAAATAGACTGCGGCAGCAGATTTGACCTGATCGCTGACACGAGGCTCAACAACAATGTCAAGACAAGAATTGATGAAACCTGGTTGCTTTTCGGCTTCTTTTAATTGGAGCTCAGCCTGCATTCGGACGTTTCCGTCAACCTGAAGAGTTCCTTCAAAACAATTATGAAGTGCGTTTGTATCCATTGTAGACTGAATCAAGTACTTGAAATGTAAAACTCAAAAAGAAAAAGTGAAAAAAAGTAGCAAGTGTTGTTGTAGGGAACTTTATGTGTTATTTATATAGAAGATAACAACGGGTTCACCAAGAAATAAAAAAAGAAAGACAGGCTTATTTCTTTGTTCAAGTCAAATATCTGATATCATAAGAAAACTCAACCCTGAGACAAATAGATCAGCTGCCAAATCAGAAATTTAGGATGTGTTTGGAAAAATACCGGGATTTGAGATGTCAGGAGAAGTGTCAAAAGAAGTGTATTTGTCTAAATTTTTTTTTCATACATGCTTGAAAAAATTTGTACGTTGAAATCACGTGTAGTGAAAAATTATGGAAAACCACAAAAGTGAAGGAGGGTAACAGATCCTACATCAATAATGTTATGTATTAATTTAATACAATGTAAACTAGTTCACAGCTTTTTCAAAGGAAGAGCCATGATAGCGTTACTTCAAGAAATGAATAAGTGAGAACTTGCGGGAGCAGCTCAGCTAGTGTGTGCTATATGGCACTTGAAAATTTCTTTGTTACTTTAAGCTTGGCTGTTTATATGGCTAGCTACAAATTTAACACTAGTTGGTTTACAAGTTCTGATTTTGATATCATGAAATACAAACTGTGCACTTTTTGTGAACTTGAAATGTGATTTTTTGGACAAGTATAGCAAACTGCAATTAGTGAATAAGATACTTTGGTCGTCTTTTCTATACTAGAATGATGTTGTTCTATTAAGTGACCTTATGGTTATTGTTGCATTTAGTTATTGAATATTACATGTCTATCATTTTACTATACAATTGTTTATGTGATAAAAAAAAAATAAGTAACAAAACGTAATAAAAATATATGTCTAACAGCTGACTTATTAAAGATATAAACTGGAGCAGAATACAATGTCGCGCTTGATTTTTTCCTGAGCCATGGTCATTTTTTCGTATAGAGAAGCATCACCGATGATTCTAGCGGCGTTCATAACTTGTCTGCAAACTTCATCCAAACGAGTAATAACTCTGACAATTGTACCTTCAGCAACATCCGTAATCTGCATGATATCTTTGAAATACATACCACGCCCCCATTCGTAAATTGGCTCCATCAATTGGAATCTATCAGCCTCAAAAAAGTTGCTTTCTTCCTCTGTAACAGAAACCTGGTGCTTAACGAAAACGTCCATTGTTTTTTCAAACACTTCAATAATTTTCTTCCGGCCAAAATCAAGTTTGGTAGTAATTGAAGTATATTCTTGCTGATTCTTGGATCCTCGGTACAAGAAAACAGAAAGCAAAGCAACAATCTCTTCTGGTTCATAAGACGCAAGAAAGTTGTCTAAAATCAACTCAGTGATTACCAACTCAAAACCAGTACTAATCTCGCATGCAACACGTCCCTTAAGTAATACATTTTGATCATTGTCAATGTAATTCAGCTCCTTAAGAACTTCAATGCGTTGTTCATAGTCTGGCAAAAGATCCATATTTTCGTTGGCAATAAGCTGCTTCAAATCTCTGAGGTTCTTTTCAATCTTGTACTTTTCGCACTCGACTGAATAATGCTTGGAAAAGTTGGGGCACTTGATACAACTAGAGGCATGGATAGTATTCATAATCTTTTCACGTTCAGTATCCTTGACAGCATAATCAACAGATCGTAATGCTTTGTGAAACAAATTCCATTGGGTTTGGTATTGAAAAGCAGCAGATAGCTCCTCAATACAAGCAGCATGTGCCTTTGAACTCTTGGGCTTGAAAAGACCGCTGAGATTGGACTTCAAGCGAATTCTGACAATGAACTCAACAGATGATGCAGGAATAGAAGCCAGAGAAATTTTACTGGAAAGTACAAAGAAATTTGGCATGTTTCTTTCGCAGTATCCAGGAATGGTAGGATAAAACGGAAGCTTGTCTATCAATCCAGTTTTGTCTCTAGTTTTGGAAACAATGAAAATCTGAATATCATTGCCTTCAACAGAGTTGACCACGCCAACCGCTCTTTTGTTTCCAGGTAATTTGACAACCACAATTCTGCCCTTTGCATATGCAGAATTGATAAGAGAACTTTTGGTGTAAAACTTAAATATTTCTTCTGAAAGCTGAGCATGCTGATCAACAAGCTCAGTGATTTTTTCAATATCAGTATCGCAAAACTTGCACCCTTCTCGTTTTAAATTTCCTAACAACGCCTCCTTGGTCTTGATATTGTTCTGATGTTCAGGTAACATAACTTGATTGGTATTTTCTGAAAACGAACGCTTAATCATTTCCTCCACTTTAAGAGCTTCAATTCGTAACAAATTGAGAATCATGTTGTAAGTCAAACGGAACTGACTTTGAAGTTTTGTAGGTGTGCCTAAAATCAGTTCACGGAATTTCTCAGGCTCGTAAACATCAGCTTCGCTAACAAGCAAAATAACGGTGCCAATTTTATCTAAACCTCGGCGACCAGCACGACCAGCCATTTGGGTATATTCGCCACAAAGTAATGAACGTCGTTGATGACCATCAAACTTTTCAGTTTCAGTGAAAACAACGGTTTTTGTGGGAAGATTGAGACCCATTGCAAAAGTTTCAGTTGCAAAAAGAACTTTAACAAGGGTTCTAGCAAATAGGATTTCCACGACTTCTTTCAAAATAGGTAATAATCCACCATGGTGCACACCAATACCTCTAACGAGCATCTCAGAAACTTCGCTGATTTGAGGTAACTCTCGGTCCTCTTTTCTTAGTCGAGAAACTGCCTGAGAAATAAACTGTCTAACTTGCGATTTTTCCTGTGCGGTGTTGTAATCTGCAGTTTTTAATGTCGAAGCATATTGCATGGTTTTCTTTTGTGAAAACACAAAGAAAACAGCCGGAAGAAGCTTTTTTTTCAGTAAGTGAGCACACAATGGATTAAGCAGCTTTGTTGCATTTCCATATGAGACGACTCCAGAAACCGGTTGTCTAAATCCGCCTCTTCCACCTCCACCTCCGCCATTTTGAGGTCCTCCTTGTCCACCTCGCCCACTTCCTCTTCCAGCGTTTTGAGATCCGCCTTGTCCGTCTCGTCCACCTCCACCTCCGCCATTTTGAGGTCCTCCTGATCCGCCTCGCCCACCTCCTCTTCCAGCGTTTTGAGATCCACCTTGTCTACCTCCTCTGCTAGTCTGAGAGCCACCTCGGTCTCCATTTTGAACGGCTTGTGCTTCACGTGGCTGGTCTTTATTTCTTCCCCCTCGCTGAGGCCCACCTCGACCACCTTTGCCCCTACTTGAGTTTTCGGCTCTGTCAAAACTCTCTAGCTGACTTGCAGGACCCTTTGGAACTTTAGGTGGCAACACTGTGTTTTTGACTTCCTGGAAGTTGCTAGGGAGAAACTTCTTTTCAGAGTCAACAATTTTGAATATCTCATCTTTCGCCCAAACATAATGCTCAAGTGGCACTGGACGTTTTGGTGTCGAAATGACATATATATCCTTCTGTTTAGTTCTTCCAACCCAGTTAGCAAACTCGAAGGTATTAGGAACTGTTGCAGATAATAAGATAAGTTTAATGTGCTCAGGAAGCATAATAATTACTTCTTCCCAAACAACACCACGATCTTGATCGTTGACATAGTGAACTTCATCAAAAATAACAAACTCTACATCACGGATAACATCAGCACCACGATAAAGCATGCTTCGTAGAATTTCTGTTGTCATAATTAAGCAGCTAGCCTCCGGATTGATTTGGACATCACCAGTTAAAATACCAACATCATTAAACACTTCTTGGAAATCTCTAAATTTCTGGTTTGATAAAGCTTTGATAGGAGAGGTATAGATTGCTTTGGTCATATTTCTCATGGCCATAGAAATGGCATACTCAGCAACAACTGTTTTACCAGCAGACGTGTGTGCAGCCACAAATACAGAGTCACCTTGCTCCAGATGATAGACTGCTTCTTTCTGAAAGGTATCAAGTTCAAATGGGTATTCTTTTGCTGGAGATGGAACAAGCTCGTTGAAATTTGTAATCTTTTTGTTGACATCAACAATATGTGCCCAGTCTTTGGCTTTTGGAATGATAGTTTTTGTATTCTTGATTCTACCAAAAGTGATTTCATTAGGCAGTAAATCATCGATTTCAGATATCTTTGCATTCTTGTAGGAATCTGATTCATCACTGTCAGAATCTTTGATTTCTGTCAAAGTGGCGGAAATTGGACCAGGAATTTCGTCATCGATTTCATTAAGAACCTCATCATACTCAATTTCATCCGTCTTGTCTATATCCTCAGACAAAACAAAATGCTCATCATCTACATCATTGGTTTCCTTAAAAGCTCTCTCAGCAAGAAGACCTCTCGATAGTCCTGGTGGCGCATCATAGATACCATCAGAGTCTCGAGAAAGATTTAGCGTCTTCTTTTCATCTTCTATAACTTGAATCCCACCAGGGGTGAAAGGCATATTACCTGCTCTTCCATGAATAGTATCTGACTTGCCATTGGAATCACGAGTAATTGATAATGAGTTTTTAGAGTTTTGTAAAGAGCTATTCGAGGATGTACATTCAGTATACCCAACAATGTTACCTTCAAGCCCAGACCAGTTGAATCTTACATCTGTAACCGATTGAAACGAAGGAACGCTGAACAGCTGGGAGGTTTGTCCAAGAACATCAATGTTTGGAAGTCTAAATGATAAAAACAGTTGACTAGAGTTAGTTTTATAGTTGAAGAAAATATGTAAACAAGCAACGTTAGACATACTCTTGTAGTTGATTTAACCATTTGTCAGAAAATTGTGACTTGGGTGTTAAAAACTTGTTTTCAATATATTCTTCGTTAAGCTCTTGCTCAATTTTGTTTTGTGGCAACTTTTTCAGTGATCGATTCTGAAGATTAGCGTCCTTTGGAAGATTGGATAGCCTTTCTTGAATAATGTTGATTTGGTCTGCAATCGACATTATGAATAGGTCAATATTACTTTAAAAAGGTTTTTTTTTTTGAAATAAATGCAAACAAGCTTCTTTCGGCGATAGACTCAAAAAATTGATACAAGGAAAAGTAATGCTAGGAAGTGTCGGTGACTGTGGGAAAGTTTGGGCAATATACTATCGGAAACCATGTGCAGGTCATGTGCCTCGTATAGCTGATTATTGTTGGTTGAGATAATAAATATATATATATATATATATATATATTACAACGCAACAGGCGGAGTTAGGAATGCTATAATAACGAAAATGACTAACTAAATTACAAAAATTGGAAATTTCACTATTATAGTGCAGTGTATGGCTTTTGCCTTCTTCTCTCGTTCCAATGTAAAGTCTTTGACAAACCCTGAAACCAGTTTTCAACTTTTTTATCATTGTGAACTTTAGGAAACGGGTATCGTGAAGCTGTGACTGTCAAAAAGTCTCCTGGCTTGAGTTCAACTTGACCTCTTCCATCAAAACCGCACCATGCCCCAACTCTTGCGCCATATGGAACACCAATTCTTATAACCATAGAATCCGGCGCAATCAATGGGCGGAAAGACAACGAATGTGGACAAATTGGGGATATTAAAATGCCTGGAATATCGGGGTGAACTAAAGATCCGCCAGCACTCAAGGAATAAGCGGTGGAACCGCTGGGAGTAGAAATCACTACACCATCGGCTTCAATTGAAGTCAGCAGGGTATTATTTCCGTAAAATTCAGTAGTGGTCATGCTATGATTTGATCCTCGATCCTAAAAATCGTTAGTAACTATTTTAAAAGTTTCAAAAACAAAAAAAATTCACTTACCACAACGACATCGTTCAAAATACAAAATGTTTCCCCAAGTTTATGGCTTTTAGAAAATGAAATGTTTTCTTTATTGCCAGACTTGATTTCTTCCTCAAGAGACCGAGTTCCTTTATCGTCAGTAGAAATGGCATGATAAACACTACACTCGAATCTCATACGAAGAGAGCATACAACTCCGTTTTTGAGAATGTCGTTCAATATTTCTTCTCTTTTTTCATAATCAAAATCACTAACAACACCAAGAATAGTAGCGCCGAATGTTAGAGAAACATGTTTATAATTAAAATAAAAGCAATCTTCGTGTACTCACGTAAGGAATCCCAAGCTGCCTAAAGAAAAACACAATACTGGAGGAACAATATGTTGGAAGAGCCAACTAGTATAAAGAACAGTTCCATCGCCTCCAAGCTAAACATCAGTTAGAATAAAACTTAAATAAATCCAGCTTTGAGCAATAACTACATACTGTAATAACCAAATCAAACATGTTTGGTTGATTCCTGCACATTTCAATTGTCCAGAATTTGAGACGGTCTTGAGGAAAGTCTTTTTCCTTTTTCATATTTTCATAATCAAACCACTTTTTTTCTTTCAAAACATCTTGAACATATCTAAACACATTTAATAAAAAAAATGAAAGTAATCGTTAGAAACTGAATGGCTTGTATTGTGGTATACTCTTAGTGTCAACTTACACATTGAAATAGCCCCAGGTTGATTTCTGGGTCAACAAAAACTCTGCTAAATCTCGAGTATAGCGAATGACGTCAATATCAACTATTTTAGAGACAATCAAAAGATTCCTCATTCTCAGCTTCATAGAAAAACTCACTATGGTGAATTGGTGTTAGCTGAAAAGCTTTGAAAACAAGCGTATAGTACTAATAAAAAAGCTGACTTACTTAAACTTTGACTGAGATCTCTTACACTGGTGACCAGCTGTGAAAGCGCAACCTTACTCAATGGTTCATTTGAGGCGGGTGGAGGAGTAGGTTTAGTGTTTGCAATCATCTTGCCATTACCTCGGTAATTCTCAAGCTTTGGCAGGTTCACTTCACTAGCGTAAGAACTGAGAGCGGTCTCATGTAACTTATTAACTTCTAAAAGATCGTGAACCAAACAAGAAGAATCGTTTCGGGCATGAGACCGAACATTTAGCGGTCTTTTCTTCATTTCTCCGTCCGGAAACTCCATAGTTACCGACTCTCGGCGAAATTTGCCATATGGAGTTTCTTGTTCATTGATATCGATTTCCGTATTAATTTTGTCTTGGTATGAAGCTCGGAACAAACTCATTTTTGATTAAATTGTATTGTGTAGGTATTCGATGCTATTGGTATCGTGATATTTACTGAATGTGCTTTTGTTCAATTAAATGTTTGGTTGAGAGATTTGTTTTCAACTTTCAAAAGACTTTTTTATTGAAAGGCTAGAGTAAATGAAGCTTGGCAATATCAACTTCAGGGGGGTTATGGAAAAAAAAATTGAATAGAAAAACAATTTTGGTAGTTTTGAATATCAGAAAGGAAGTCTTGTTGATAAAAAGAAAAAAAAAAAATAAGAATGAAAGAAGAAGTCGAGGGGGATGGGTTTTGGATTATCAAAAATTTCTGGCGCCTTAAAGATTCACTTTATTCCTCGTGGAGGAAATTGTATGTAAGTTTTAGGCCGTTGTGTCAAGAGGATTAAATAACGCCTTGCGAAATCTCTACTTTAAGTCAAGCAGCATCAACTGGTTCATTAAGTTTTAAATTCGAATGTCACAGGCTAAAATTGTATTTGAATTTAGCTCAATTATTTCTAGGTTTTTGATCTTCATAAAAAAAACCTTCTAATCCATTGACTGCTAATATAATAATTCTCTTTTTCAACAGTATAAATGAGTGTTTACATAGGGCGAAAACTTAATCTAACTTAAGACTCGGCCTTTGGCTCACTCATAATGTATCTACGTAGAAATTGAATGTGCTTCAGAAGAAAAAAAAAATGGTCTTCAGTTTGTCTGATTAGGTAGTTTATGGAGTTCCAGAGGCTGCTTTCGCAGTTATACACTTCGGCTTTGGAATTATGATTGTCTTCGACTTTTGTATGTAGATGACAGAGCGAAAAAGACAGGGATTATCACTGAATCGATTTAACTAGCTGGTTTAACTAGTTGGTTCATGTTTTGACAAACAATTTAATAGCAACTCGCGAAAATAGGTTAAATAGTTTGGATTTCTTCAATTTTTGAGCATATACTAACATCAATGCATATATTGTTTACCTCTCACGTCATACAGCTATGAAAATCTGGAAACAACCAAACTCTGTGAAGAATTAGTTTCATTATTACTTGAGTCATTTTTGATTGTTCAACTGACAACTTGTTGCTTCACTGTGTAATCGCTACTTTTTTCACTTTTCAGTTTGATCAATCCTCTAAAAGTTAAATATATTGGTGCTTCTTTAATAAGCATTTCAAATATGTATTTGCTATAATCATTTGAAACAAGAAAACTTATTGCGAATCCTAGAAAAAATCTCTCAGAAAAAGACGAATGTTACATTTGGTTTAGAGTCTTAACTGTTTCACAAACTGACCAATTTCGCATGGTGCTAAAGACACTGCTGAATCCCAAATAAAACTTATAATTCAGCCTGATTTGAATTATAATTTTATCAGTTTGATTATCTAAATTTTTATCAATAGACATGCTTGTTTTGGTTTATTTGCTAGACGTGTATTATCAAAAGACAGTTAGTATTTGTTTGACCAACCTTGTTATGGTGTTGTGACACCTTGTGTCATAACTAGTGTAAGTAATCTCATGTACAAATAATAAAATCAAAAAAATTGGTAGTACTTGCAAAATCAGATACTCAGCCGTATAACTTCAACCAGAAAAAAAAATTTTCCACAATTTGAAAAAGACTTCTTAACAATACTTGTAAAAGGTGGTTTTGTAGAAAAAACAAGCTAACGGTTTCAACTACTCAAGTCATATTTACAGTAATGTCCAACTACAAATCTCGGCCTTTACAACTTTCGGATGTGGACAGTGAGATTGTAAATCACTTGTCTACTATTCTTAAGCAGTTCAAGAAAGACAACACCAACTATGAGCCTTTACACTCGTTTTTGTCTAGACGCTCTGATCAAGTTATTCAAGTTTGGAGCAAGTTGCGAGAGGTAGGTGCTTATGAAAAATTACGTTATATAATGCATCATCTAACCTTTTTTTAGGCCAGTGAGCACAAACTCATTGAAGCTATCACCAATGATTTAGCATACGCCATCTCGTTATGTAGCGAATACCCCGAGTTAGCACAAATAGGTTCTTACATGATCACACAAATTTTAGAAGACAGTAACCGTATGGGCCTTGTTTATAGATGTTTATTCACAGGTAAAAACACATTAGCCATTCCAGCAATTTATCTTCTTGAAACAATGGCCAAGTTCAGACGTGGTGTTCTCACCAATAATTTATATTCCCAATTTGATCTGACTGCTAAAGCAATTCCTCGTATCTTGTCTTTAAAGGGAGATCTGACGGCACCTATTGCTGACCGACGTATTCTTCGAGAACGTTTTATTCGATTTTACTTGGCATTTATTTCGAACAGTTCAGTTATTGTTAGAAAAGATTTGATCGCTCAGAAAAATGTCATTTCTGGTTGGTTTAAACACATGAATGAAGATAGCGCTGAATTGATTCATGAAACACTCGACGTGCTTGACAAGAAGGTTGTTCACGACAACGGCTTCAACAAACCATTGCGTATGAATCTTTTTAACGATTGGGTAATGGGTCATATGGCTAACCTCTTGGGCCGCGACGATATACCCAAAGACAGTGAGACTAACATTGGAACTCAAGTTTATGAATTTCTTGTTTTCTTGGTTACTGACACCATTTATGGTTTGAAGCACAGTGACAAACAATGGTACCTTCCTGGTTCTGAGCTGATAAATGGCGAAGATGACAAGGTCAACAACACCATTTTGTTTTCGTTCCTCAAAGTTCTCAAGCCATGGGACAATCTTCATCGACAAAACCTTGCACTGGAAATTTTCTCAACAAGTCCAGAACTGATCAGTCCTTACTTTTCTGAAGAATGGAACTTGTCACTGGATCCTAAAATTACCATGTTTTGGATATCCTCTATGCTTTTTTTCTCAAAAGTTATTCAGTTACCAATTCCTGCACCACTTCTCAATTCGTTTTCAGCATACCCTCCTAACACCAAAACTGTTTTTGAACATATTTTCCCTTCTCCTATTTCCAAGGCCGTACTCACAAAGTCATTACTTTCACCATCACCTCTTATCAAATACAATGCTTTGCAATCAATGATTTTGGCTTTCAAAAAATTAGATGCATTTATTGAACTTTACAAAAACAAAAACTGGAGTGACGGGTACTACAATATTCTTGAAGAAATGAGTAATAGACTACCTGAAATCAACACCATTGTCAACTCAGTTGCCTCTATGAACGAAGATTCAATTGACAATTACGAATTATTGAAACACACTATTATCAGAACTATCAGTTACTATGCAACACTATTACCAGAGCTCTTTAATAAGACAAAGCTAGTTTTACCAACATCCCTCATGAGTTCGTTAGAAAAGGCTAATTTAACTGGTTTTGAACTTGTGGATCTTCAAAATGTTTTGGAAATTCAAACAAGACTTGGTGGTGTAGGCAAATGGTGGAGCAAGTCTGGAGATTTACCATATTCCCTTTTCACAGTGCTTTTGCGTACTACAACCACGTTGCAACAAAAGCTTTTCACCTCTCAAATTGAATCGCTGATTAAGTACCTCTGCAAGCCAACTCTTATTTTCCAGCAAGACTATACCGGACCAAGTCCAATCAATGTTCTTATTAATTCTCTCATCTCATCAGTCCCCCAAATGCAAGATGAAGAAAAAAATAAAGTATGGAAACTGTTGGATGAATGCATCTCAAGATGTCAACGTACACCATACAAATACATTGATGCCATTGGTGAATACCAAAAGAAGGCTGGAGTACAAAACGCCAACGTCAGTTTGTTTTTGGTTGTTATTGTTGAGCAGTGGAAGTATGTCGACAAAAAGACAGAGTATAAGAACTTTGAGAAATGGATTCTTCGCTACCTGAGAGACACTTGCATTGCAGGAAGTGATCCTAAAGCTATCAGTATGTTATTGGATTCCACAGAGCTCAAAGATACTTTTGAAAAGGAAGTTTCTTACCTCAACAAGCCTTTCAGCGAAACCATCACTTATTGGAACAAAAGGTTTTCTACTGACACTGCTTTTGACGCGTTTTTGAGTTCTCAGGATATTGATGTTATAACTGAAAAGTCTGTTTCGAATCAGCTTGATCTTTTTGCTGCAAAGTTTAGATTAAAGCATGATGGCAATGCTAAAATTCAGCTTTTGATTTTGAACAAGCTGACTTCCCAATTAAGCAACGACTTGCACGAAATGCTTTTGAAGAAAGAAGTTTTCACTGACATTTTGTCACACCAGCAATCGTGGAAACCGTTTTTCAAACAGTTGAGACTTTGGAAATCAAATTTGACTGGCAAGACAGCCGATCTTGAGCGATTTGTTGAAAGCGACCTCTTGTCTTCTAGCTCTGGTGCTGCAAAGCATTCTCTTCTCCAATGCTCTTCATTTTTGTTGGGTCGTGACTTTTTAAGAAAAGAAATTGATAGATTTGACAACGCCTCTTTGGACGCCGACACAAGGCTTTACTTGGAACTTTTAAATATTGTTTACATTCAAAAGACTTCTGTGTCTGAAAAGCTTAATGAGGATGAGCTTTTGAGTATTTTGGACTATGCCAAAGAAGCAGAGAGCCGCAATGTATTTGTGGCACTTCGTCAATACATTGACGCTCTTGGTGCAAACTTTGTTCCCACATCTCGACTTCTGCAGCACATTCACAAGTTCTGCAAAGACCCCGTCTTTTCATCTTCAAAATTGTTACAAGCCATCATCAGAAACCTTCCTTCTACCGAGCTTGAATCTTTAAATATGTTTACTGATAGCAATTTGGTCGACGATTTGACCTTCTTGTCTGTTCTTGGTGAGATATCATACAATTCCGAAAACGAAACAAAGATGGAGAACATTTACTCGCATGCCGTCAAGATTTCTTTGGATGCTTTGACTCTTGAGACTGCAGAGTCTAATCCTACTTTGCTTGAAACATGTATTGAATTTTTGAGCAAAATGGTAGGCCAGAAACCTTTGAAATTGAATGATGGGACTTCTTTGGAAAATATTGTCAAGTTCGTTGCTCTCTACACTGGTTCTTACTCTGTTTCCACAAACATGATTGTTTTAGTTGGTAAAATTACAACAGCATTGACTTCTTCATCTAAAATTTCAAATGCGAATGAGCGATTCATGAAGCCTTTGAGAGTTTGGGGTCAACGAACTATCACTTGGCTTGCCAAGCGTCTTGCTGAAGATGCCGATTTGGGTGTTTTGACAAGCACTGCATTAAAGGCATTTTATGAAATTATCAACGACGTGAAGCTGAACTTGTGGTTATTGGTTCCAACAGCGTCATTGAACACAATGCTTGAAATTGCGCTCAACCGATACCTTGACAAGCTTGAAATAATACAGTTTGTTGCTGCCGTTATTCCTACATCTCGTATTTCCAGTTCTGCATATTCAGCATCTCCTTCGTTCTCAGCAAACAAGAAGTATCTTCCCATTGACTTTACAAAGTTGTTGCAACTTATCCTTAATCACGATCAAGTTGTTGCATCCATGGAACTTGTTTCTAATGCTTCGACTGCTAAAGGCACTGGTTTGGCTATTTCTTATATTGTTTCGACATTATTCCATATTGACGTCACTCGTCATTCCACTCCAGATATTCAAGGTCGTGTTTTGGCACTTTGCATGGGAACCCAAAGACCTCAAGACTTGTTGCTGGTTGAGATTTTGAGAAAAATTGAATCTCGTCTTTCTTCCAGTTTCTGTGATATGGTCTACTCTTGGGAAATCACTACTAGTTCACCTCTCTCTATGGCTTTTGCCCCTGGTAATGAAATTGATATCAACCTTAACGAAAGCAAAAAGAAGCGTAAGATTAATGAGCTTTCTGATATGCTTTTTGGAGAAAACGGTGATGGACTTAACGGTGCTACACCGTTATTCACTTTGGGCAAGAGTGGAATTGAAGTCACGTTTGATTCTGGATTAATTCACAACACAATCAAAAACTTTGATTGTTCAGTTCAATTTGAGCCAAAGCCACTCTCAGACACAAAGTCGAAATCTTTTAAGAATGAAACATACAAAGACTTTTTGGGTCGCATGACTAAATATGCCAACTTATTGAGGTCAGACTTGACTTATAACATTGAATTCTTTTTGCTTTTGGTTACCAGTTCCAATTTGCTTGAGCAAAACGAATCATCCCTTGTTGTGGAAAATCTCCGTGCATTTGTTGACTCAGGTGTCTTTTCGCTTGTCTTGTGTTCTCTTTCACATACTAATGTTTACATTCACAAACTCGCTTTCTCGTTATTGATTGCTGTGTTTAACGGAACCAATGAAGCGTTGACTTCTTCGGCAGGATACCAAGATACTGAGTTGTTACAAGTCGTTTGCAATCGAATTTTTGCCTACGTCACAGAAGAGAAGGAGAAGCGAGAAAAAGCTGAGCTTGTTGCTCAAGTTAAGGGTGAAAAGCTCGCAGAGGAATATCCATTACTTCCATCATATCTGTCTATTCCTTTGGCTATTATCTTCACTACAATTGTTCCCCACCCTGAACATTTGCTTTATGATAAGGTTATTCAAGGATTTGTTTTTGGTGCACCATCTTTCAATCAGAATGATGTTCCGTTGTTTTCATCAATCGCCAAAGCAACTACCTCAGCTGAGCATCATGGTGACTCGCTTTTGAGAGAATTCAACTGGTTTATGGACACTCTTACTGCCTCATTGGTCGACACCGATTCATTAGAAGTTTATATTAAGCGTGGTGTTTTCGAATGGGTACTTAATGTCTCCAATACTTTGTCTATTCCAGCCAACACAATCAAAGCCTCGTCAAAAGATACAGATGGCAGTCAAAGAGATAGTGAAGCTGTGCACGCTATTCATTCATCTAGAATGTATTTACGTGCCTACAACACATTTGTACACAATAAGGTTCTTAAACTGGTCAAGCGTGCACAAGATATTCAAGCTGGCTCGTTGTTATTAGAAACTAGAACGGGTTTGATGGCTTGGATCCAGAACGCTGTTGTTATGAATGGAGCAGCTCCTCTTTCTGACAGAGCCGCAACTACTAAAAACAATGAATTGGAGGGTTACAACCTATCATTGGAAAAGCTGGGAGTTAGAGAATGGGTAACGATTCCACAGAAAAAGAGATATGAGTGGACTTTGTGTCGGGAAATTCCGTTGAAATTTTAAACGAATGTGTTTAGTTAGCATTTGTGGTTGCTGTTGTTGTTTTTGTGATATGTATTTAATCAATTTTATATGTACTTTTTAGAAATTAGAAATTCGATAATAAAACGAAATCATAATCTTAAAAAGTGAGGGGATCTTGTTAAAGAAATCAAAGACTATTCTTTGTAAATGTAAATAAAACTACAAAGCCAACAATAAGGTATGTGAATCCAGGATCTTGAGTAGCTTGTTGTAAAGACTAGTGACGCCTTGTTACTATTCCAATAAAAAAGGACTAAATAACTGAAAACGTGGTCTCAAATTGTTGTTTATATATTAAATCTGATATTCAATTGTAAACATTTCGTACATGAGGCATCAAATATCCAACGTTTGCAGTGTGATATTCGCTACCCTAACCTCAATCACACAAATGCACACGTAATACACATGATTAGAGGCCTGCATGTGTTCGTGGTAATGAAATCTAGGGTCTAGTTAAGACATAAACACCCACTCAAAAAACGGTTTTTGTTACTATTCAAGAAGCCGGCTTGCTAGGTTAGTAGTGCTTAGCCATTTTGCGGTGCATATTTACCCCAACGCTGAGCCAGAAACAGAAGATTAGCCGCCGGCTGTTGTTGTAAAGTGGGGCGGGTATACTCAAAGAATATAGAAATAAAAACACAAAATAGGCACTTGTTGCACTTCGAAGGGTATCTATTAGTAACAGTCTAATCACAGTACTGCATATCAATATGGGTTTGATCAATCTTTGAGATTTTTCAGACCTTTAACTTCTTCAGAGCTGCTCACTTATCAAATTTTTCAAATCCAAAAGAGCGCACTTAGCTTTGCTTTGTTCTTTTTTTTTTTTTTTTTTTTTTTCATTTGTGCGTTTTCTAAAAAACTATATATACCGAAAGCTCAACAATAAAAACAGTAAACTTTGGCAGATAACGACAATAGCACAAACCTTAATCTACTCGCAAATCAAATTTTGGAAATAAATTGCAATCTCTTGTCTCAAATCACCCAAGGATCTTCTTTACTCCGCAAATAATATTTGATTCCAATAAACAGATATGAGTCAACTAAACCCTACAACTCAATATTTAACTACTGAACATATGGAAAATCATACCGCTGCTGCCGAAATTGTTGGTAGCATTGGAACCAACAAGAGCCAAAACGATACTCGCACCAAAAGCAAGCAACTCTCTACAATTGAACTTACTTCTGCTCTTGGTATTCAACCGAACCAACGAACACGCCGGACATGGAGTGCTACAGAAGATAGTAAACTTCGTACACTAGTAGCAGAATGGGGTGATCAGCGGGGTAAAAACAGCCACTGGGATAGAATCAGTGAATCGATGGAAGGCCGGACTAGTAAAGACTGTAGAAAACGCTGGTTTCATAGCTTGGACCCTACGTTGAAAAGAGGTAGATGGACTTCAGAAGAAGATCGAGTCTTGGTTGAAGCTTATGATAACTATGGTCCCGCATGGAATCGCATTGCTCAGCTCATTATAGGGAGAACTGACGATCAGTGCTCTAAACGATACAATGACGTTTTAGATCCAAACGTTCAAAACCGGCTCCGCCAGTGGACGGAGCAAGAAGATGCGCAGCTTATGAAAATGTTCAAAGAGTACGGAACACAGTGGAAAACTATTGCATCTAAAATGAATGGACGAACAGGCTTGACATGCAGAAACAGATGGCGCAAACTGGCGTCTTCTTCTATCAAAAAGGGCAAAAAACTGAGTATTAATAGTCGGACAATTTCTATCAAAAGGAAATGTCGAAAATCCGTCAATCGTGAGATGCCCGACGTAAACAGGTTAACACCTGAGACGATGAGTGGTCAATCTTCAGACGAGTTAACACCCCAAAAGTCTACAATCAATGCTGATGTTCTTTTGAGCCCGACATGTACCAAAAATGCAAGCAACAATTTGGTTTCTACCAATCTCAATAACTCTGCTCTTCTCGCTCCTTCTTTAGGATCCTCGAGCAAAAACCGGTTACCCAAAAATAGAAGATCCAGTATCAATATTGGTTCCTTAACTGAAGCTAATTTTAATCCAGCACTACGGCACGAACAAAATAATCAGTTCAAGACTAAACTTCAACAGCAGCAGCAACAACATTTAAATTCAAGCAGTTGTATATTTGGGGGGTTGTCACGAGAGGCTGAAAAATTTAACATTATTCCTACTCCTTTTCAAGAGAGTTCTAGTTCTAGTTACAAGCAGTTTGGTAGTCCTTCAGCTTTGGAAACTAGGCGCTCAAACAGCCAGCCAACTCAAAACAGAGATTTCGTATTCAACAATTTTTTGCCATTATCTAGCCATGATGTTTTTGAAATGGATCCACCAAGTATTGATTTTTCACAAAATTTTCAAAATAAAAGCGGCGGAGTTTGGAACCATCAAAACAACTTTTCCAATCCACAAAAGAAAGCAATCAAACCGGAAGCACAATACAACTCAGACTCACTAAATCAAGAAGACTTTGTTGCGATTGTTCAAGCAGCCAAGGTTAATGGAGTTGCAGTGGTTATTCATCAGCACAACTATCATAACCATTATCACAACTACCATTTACCCAGAAGAAACGAAACACAAACAGACATGTACAGCGACGATTCAAGCACTGACAGAGATCCTGGATCCGCCGCAAGTGATTCAATGGATATAGAAATGGAATCTAGTACTTTTGATAACTTTAAGTATGTGATCGACTACGAAGCTCTAATCGGTGAAGAATCTGTCAACTTAGAAACTGAAGCCAAACTGGTTGAATCTTTTTCACTATGCAACACCCGTGAAAATAAGCCATATAAGCCCACCAACTTCAATAACGAGAATAGTGGCGGAGATGAAGATACATTACCCGGAGAAATGCTTCTCCAACCGCATCCGCACTTCATAGAGCTGGAACAAATCGACATGGACACAGATCCATTTAGTTGGATTCCGGCATTCCCAACTATGAACACTCCTGGATTATTATCGTGCGATCCTATTCCATGCAACCCTTCGTAAAAGATACGAACTTTGTGTATATTTCTAATTAACTATTCTTTATATATATATAATAACTGCAAATATAGTAGCTTTATGAGAAAATTTATTTGGGTATAAATGTAAAAAGCCGAGCTTTTTGGACATTTAATCGTGTCGGGGTATGATTATCAATGATTAGTCAGCCTTCCTGATCAGGCGACAACCAGACTGAAAGATAAAATGTGTGTGAGCCAGTTTTTGGAACGCGCTTTTTTCCAAAAAAAAAAAAAATACTCCATGTTTACAATCTTGAAACTGACTGCTACATCAGGAACACAGTCCTAGTCCCCCTTTTGACGCTTTAATAAGCTATTTTGTTTGAATCTAGTTTACACAGCAAACAAGAGTAATATAAAGTGTTGCACATCAATGGAAAATCCGGACTTGGAAGCTCTTCTTATTGAGCGACAGAGGCTATTGATGCCTGTCATTGACAAGCTTCAACATATTCATTCCACACCAATATATGCTAGGAAAAATATATATATTTCACAACGGCTAGCGTACTCAGTTGTATTGTTTGGGCTTTCGTATATGATTTTGGCCTTGCCTCGGCCCGAAAAGCTGTTCCTTCAATCCCTTGATATCCATGGAGGTCTCATCAGCTCAGTCCTGTTGAGTTATCAATACCTTTACAAATACCTGAGGTTTTTATCGCCTGTGTTTTTTTACGCTTCTTTTATACCTTTGATCATATTGGTTTTGGTGCTTTTCGGCAACTACTTTGTGCTCCGGCACCCCGATCTCACTGTTTCTACAGAAGTTATCAAAACTTCATACAAGCTTGATAGACTGATTGAGCTATTTCTTGAGACTTATCGCAATTCTTTTTCACAAAATGATACCCAATCAAGTCTTGCTCCTAAAAATAAGGTTAATACCGCAACAATTGTTGTTGAGCCTGCATTTGAATGCTTGACTCCAACACTGAAACTTTTGATTTTTAAGTACAAGTGTATCAATTCACTGCTTTCAGCATACTTGGTCAATTCGTCAAATCCTTTTAAGTTTCCTCAGTGGCGTCACAATAAACAGATTGCTGCATCGCTTATGAAAAAGAAGGTTGATTACCAGCTTGTCAGAAAGTATGTCCCGATCCCAAATACCAATCCTTTGCCTACATCTACCTCGCCTCCTCACCCAGTTATTTTACAGTCAGTTAGCCCGGATATTTTGGAAATAGTTAACCCAAGGGCCAGCAATATGGCTACCAACTCGGCAAAGTCGCTGAAACATCGGGCGTTTTCTCAGGTCAAGGCGATGGGATCAAAAGGTCTTTATGGAAAGTTGCCTCAACATGCATATATTCGACCACTCGGTTTAAAAGACATTGATCAATGTGTTGAGCTTGAGAATGCTGGACATCCTGCTAATCAGCGGGCTTCAAAAGAACAAGTAAGTTGGATTGGTTTTGTTTTTTCTTATTATCTTTTGTTTTTCATTTCTAACCAACTTTTTTAGATTGCCTACCGGCTACGTGTATGTCCTGAACTGTCTGCTGGCGTTTTTGTTTCCGAGGTTGACGACTCAAAACCCTACTACAATCCAACATTTTTAAACGTTCCAACAGCAGCACTTGTGAACCTCCGGGTCGCATCTAGAGAGATTGCCAAGATTGACACACGCTACCGCAAGATTGAAGATGATTGGAAAATAAATTCAACAAAACTTTCTGGCGATGAACTGGTTCAAGCCAAAAAGAAATATAACGCGGACACTGATGAAATTAATGATGAACACTTTGAGGCTGTTGTTAAGCAACAGGATCAAATGGAGGATGAAGAAGATGCAGTTGAACTGGCGAAAAGTATAGCAAAACTGTCAATGAGTGGATACAAAAGCCAAAAAACAAATAAAAACAATGATGATGATGATGTTTTGTCGGGTGTCATACGGCGACAAGAGTACCAGGGAGTTGAATCTATAAAATGCAAAGAGCAATTGATCGCTTACGTTTCGGCAATTAAATCAGTTGACTCATGCATTACCAACACCTCAATGGAAGTTCCTAAGTTGGACAAATTTGGAAGCAAAGATGTTCATGAGTCTGAGCACTGTGGCCACACTGAAACTGGCTCGTACGTAGCGATACTTTCTGTAGTGGTCTCTCCCGAATACCAAGGAACAGGCATTGGCACGACACTGTTGGTCGACTACATTCAGCGTTTGGAAACAGTTGTACGAGCAAAGGCAATAGTGGTTCGGGTGGAAGAAAAAAATATGTCATTCTATGAACGCCTTGGATTCACTGACGAAGGTGTTTCTGAACTCAAGTCTGACAGTACGGAATGGCACAATATGGTTAGACGATCAGTAGAACTTGATTTATGGCATTAATCCAACATGTGAAAGAAAAAAGAAAAAGCATTAAAATGAAATAAAACCATGACACAGACTGACAAGTATATGCTTTGTTTCCAGGTTTTACTTTTACTTTTTTTATTTTTATTTTTTATTGTTATGGCTTACTTGTAAAAAACGGATGAAAATTAGAATGGTCTTGGAAAGACAAATATAGATTACATTTTACTAATAAAAACTAACGTTGATTTTTTAAATATGTTTTTTTTTTCTTTTTTTTCAATTTTGATTTCAATCTTGGCTTCCATTTCTATTTTGATTTCGTGATTTAATTTGTTCGTTTTTCTATTTTTGCTTTTTTTTTGGTAGTACTTTCATTAATGGGACAACAACCTCGCTTATTTTGTGCGAAAATTAAATGTTTTCGTACGAAGTGAGTGGTAGTCTAAGTTGCACTCTGCTGCTGCCCTCTGAATCAAGCCAATAATGTTTTTTTTCGCCTATATTTTATTTACAATGATTAACCTTTGATATATCTGTCGTGTACAGGGAGAGACAGTCCCAAATAAAAAGGGATTTTAGACAGAAACCCGTGGCGTTAAGCGAGGAAATTTAGAATACTCAAGGGTAAGGGGTCTTTTTTTCTTGTTATCAAAGTCGGCCTTGATTTTGTTTCGTTTATTTGGGTTTAATATTGGTGAATCTTGATTATATTTATTTTTGACTGTTTTTTAATAATAGTTGGTGATAGTTTTTGCTTTTTGTTTTATGTTTTGTTTTTTTTATCTTTGTTTTTGTTTTTTTTGTATATCTCTTTTTTTCATATGTTCGGATTTTGATTAAAACTTAAGAGGACTCACACTGTGTAGCCGCTCCCCGACAATACGCTTCAAATAATATCTCACTGATTAAGCGAGAAGTGACGACGAAAAAACCAAATTTAAAATTTGATTAGCCGGATGTCTTACGGATTTAAAGGAGGTGTATTTAAATCTCAAAACAACTTCTTTTGCAGCTTATTTAACAGTTGTTTTCTTTCTTGATTTTTTAGATATATGGAATACAGAATAAAAGAGTCCAGATCCAAATTAGTGTAAACCTAGCTAGAAACGCACATTTAAACGGGCATCGTTATCTCACTACAGTGTGTACCTTTTTCCAGTTACATTATCTAACGATTACTTAGGTTTTCTTTATTAATGTCATTTCTAAAGCTATTTTATAATACAAAGCAATCAGTTGAGGAAAATTGAATTATTAAGTCTTTATTTGTAAATGAGAAAAAAAGCATATGAAGCGTGCAAAAATAAAAGTATGTTCTCTTTGCTGTTGTTTGTTTCTCTTGTTAGCGTATGTTGATATTTTTATGTTTATTCATCTAAATGTGATTGTTCTTCGCCCAATCTACAAATATTTCTCGACTCTCTTGGATATCTCTACGGTCGGCACAGTTTGTGTTGATGTAAATACAGGTAGCGTTCAAGTAGCGACATCCAAGTACAAAAAATACACAATTGCACTTACTCACGTCCACATAAAAAGCTAAGGTAAACTGTTGGTATTTCTCATTCGGTTTTGTTGTTTTTATATAAATAGACGCAAAAAAATTCATGTTACACGAACGCCATATAAAAAAGTGTTCTTTTTTTTTTTTTTTTTAGACTATGAAGCTACCTTAGTGTCGCTCGAAGCGGCCGTACTACAGAATTACAGAGTAGCACGATATGACCACGGTCTTGGTCGTGACAGGTGAACCCACCTGTCGTTGTTTGTTCTTCGTTGGTATGGCTTTTCACCATGTTTTGTTCTGTCGCTGGCGTGGGTAAAGACCGATGCGATCGATACCCGAACTTGGACTTTGAGCTTTTTCAGAGTCCTATCCCGAGCCATGTTACACGTCATGGCCTACTTTTTGACTCAATACTCTTACCAGTAGAAGAAGTCTGACCAGGGAATCAAATCCCAGTCTACCGGGAGAGCAGCTGGGTTAAAAAAAAAAAAGTTCGACATTTTTCACAAATGGTGTGCATTTTTATAAAAGCTAAATTGGTTGTGTATATGAGTGCTACTCGTTACCTTTAATTTTTCATAAAACCCAGCTTGTTTGCCTCGTGTATAAGGCTATTTCAATTTTGACGTTACTGTATTTGGGCACAACCTCTTCACAAACATAAACGACCATATCGTATACCAATGAATCCATGTCCCACGTAATTGAATTTGTACCTTAAATGCTTCAAGGATAATCAAACGAAATAACAAACACAGAATAATCTTTGTATTTGTCTCTTATTAGTTCATTATTATCATCAACAAGCAGATCTTTCAATTTATTGCGATGTTGTGATCCTATTACACATACCATGACACAATCTGTCATAAAATCGATTGTAGCCCAGATATCTAAAATCCATGAAAAACAAACTCTTTAACATCTTGCCATCATCTTGATTAGTTTCTTTTTCAACCTTCTTGCACATTCTATTTTATTTGTTTTTAGTCTATTTTATTTGTTTTTATCCTATTTTCTTTGTTTTTATTCTATTTCATTTATTTTAAATTTGCTAAGGCTCATTTTTTTCTATTGTCATTCTTATTCTTCTTCCTAACATTGTGGCAATTCAATTCAAACTAGACCCAGCTGTTATTTTACACACATTGGCAACCCACGTTTTATAGTTGATTTTAAATAGTTCTCTTATCTCTTAGTTCTTTCTTTTTCTTACCTTTCCCCCTTTTTTTTTTCTTTCCCTTTTACCGTTGATTATTATCATAATCAGTTTATACATTTATTTCAAAAGCCAATGAACATTACTCTTTCTTTTGATTCAGAATTAGCAGATCGGGAGTTTATCCCAGTTGAAGTTTCCGGCGACATGTCAATGGACGATTTTATGGCGTATATTGAAGCTGAGTCAACAATTCCTCAAAGCTCGCAGATTCTCATTTTTAAGGGAGAAGCAATTCCAACAGGTACAGACGCTCAGAAACAAGCAACATTGATCCAGGTTGGATTCACAAATGGTGACATGGTTTTAGTTCGTGATATCCGTAAAGTTGCTGAAGCTGGCAGTGCTCAAAGAAATCCTTTTGGAGCTCAATCTGGCACAGCAAGTGGTGGCGTTGGTGGCAATCATGTTGCAGCAAATGAATCGTCATCATCATCATCAGCCGCAGCCTCTTCTTCTGCTGGTGGTCCTCAGCAATTACAATCGGGCTCTGATTATGAAAGGCTGTACGCAGAGTTTGAACGTATTAGAAACCATATCCTGTCTAATCCCGTAATCAGATCGGGTGTATACCAGCAATACCCTCATTTGGAGTCAGTGGTAAACGACCCTGTTGCTTTCCGCAATGCGATGCTGCAAATTGAGCAAGAGCGTGTTGAGAGCGAGAAGAAGAAGCAGGAGGCCATGAAAAAGCTCCACGACGACCCATTTGACCCTGAGAGTCAGGAAATTATCTTGCGTGCGATTCGCGAGGAGGCCATTATGGAAAACTTCAACGCAGCAATGGAAAACAACCCAGAGGCATTCGCATCAGTGACAATGTTGTTTATTGATACGGTTGTAAACAGACACCATGTCAAGGCATTTGTTGATTCAGGAGCACAGGCTACGATCATGTCACCAGATTGCGCAGAGGCTTGTGGTATCGCACACTTGATTGATAAACGGTTTCAAGGCATGGCAATGGGCGTGGGTACTGCCAAGATTCTGGGCCGTATCCATTCTGTCCCAGTGAATATTGGAGGACAGTTTTTGGACACGTCGTTTACAGTGATGGAAGGTAAAGGCGTTGATTTTCTATTAGGTTTAGACATGCTGAAGAAGCATCGTGCAGTGATTGATCTGAGGGAAAATAAACTTCAGATTGCAGATATTGAAGTATCATTTTTGCCAGAAGCTGAGATTCCCAACACTGGACTGTTTTCGCAAGCACATAAGAATGCGCAGTCAGATGGTGTTTCTGATCCAATTGGAAGCGGCGTGCCAGCTCCCTCTTTAAAGAATAATGTGCAGGGAGAAAGCAATTCTAGTTTAGGAGCAAGCAATGCTAGCAGGGGTGCTCATGCAGGACCAGGTCCTTCGTCACAATCGAGACCTCAAGTACCTACCGCATCATCATCATCATCTTCAGCCGCCACAGCATCAAGACAACCAGCAGCACCACAATCAACAATACCAAAGCCATCATCCGCATCTTCCTCTGCCCAGCATCTTTTCCCAGCTGCCCAGCCTTCGCCTCGCCAAACCAGTTACCCCGAAAGTGATATCAGTAGTTTGATGGGACTTGGGTTTACAAGAGAGCAGGTCATTGAAGCACTCAATTTGTCTGGAGGAAATGTTGAACATGCAGCTGCCATATTATTTCCATGAGCGGCTTATTTTGGGGGAATATTGTAGTGTGCAACCGAACTTTCCTTGATTGCTGTTTATTATTGATGATGACAAATTTGGAAAAGTTTTGTAGAGTATATTTGCTATTTAGAATATATATAGTATCAAATGTAAATACACATAAATACATATAAATACAAAGGAAAATAAATAAATAATGAAATGAAAAACAGTTATGACAAATAAATTCCAAAAATGGAAAAAAAAAAAAAATAGTTACGAAACGAAGGAAAGACAAAACCAAGAAACAAAGGTAATTAAGTATATCCTTAATATTTTTCTTTTACTGATCCAAGAACTTTGAAGAATCCAAAAAGACATCAAGTCCACTTCCAAACATATCATTTCCAGCATCATCGTCTCCCATTCCTCCCATACCACTCATTCCATCCATACTTCCCATACCCATACCTCCCATTCCGCTCATGCCTCCCATTCCGTTCATGTTGTTCATGTTGGAAGAAGATCTGAATCCAAACGAATCGTCTTCTATACCAGAATTGTCCATACTGGAATTGTGCATGAATGAAGAGTTGAGATCAGGTATTTGGTTAGAAAGTTGGTTATTATCCATGCTATTTATGTTGTTCATTTGAGATGCTTGATTCATGTTATTCATCTGGTTGGTTTGGTTCATTGAAATCATTGGACTGTTGATTTGGTTAGGCTTATTGTTATTATTATTATTGTTGTTGCTATCAGCCAACATGTGTGAAGAAGGCTCAGTTACCGTAGCCTGAGGCATCATTGGACTCATATGGACATTATTAAACAGCGAAGAATCATTGTTGATGCTGGATGGAGTCACACCATTGGTGTTATTATTACCGCCGTTATTATTATTATTATTATTATTGTTCATGGTATATCCATTTCCAGAACTCATGCCATTATTGGCACCATTTCCATGAAACTGTTGTTGATCCTGTAGCTGTGAGTTCTGAGCCTGTGGCGAAGCTTGTTGAGCTTTCTGGAGCTGCATCATTCGCTGCATTTGAAGCCGACGATACGCTTCTTGATCTGCTCCCATTCCTCCAGCATTCGCCATTCCTCCACTGTTTGGCATACCAGCGTTGTTGTTCATACCTCCAGTATTATCATTATTTTGACTCTCAATTCCAATCCCGTTTCCGCTTTGCTTCATGCTCGCCACAATGGCTTGTGGATTCAATCCCATGCTTCCCAATAATGCTTGCAATTGGAGAGGTGGCATCCCGAGTCTCACAAGAGCAGCCACACAGGCCCGCAAATTGGTATAATCACCTGACTGAACCATATTCTTGATTGCTTGGGTAACTTTAAATATAGCAGCGTTGGCTGTAGCCTGGTTTGGAGCTTGGGTGGTGTTTGGAGATTCAGGGTTAGTATTTGGGGTATGGCTATTACTGTTGTTGTTCATATTATTGATGCTGTTATTAATGGGGTTGTTGCTGATATTGCTAATATTGTTTTGATTCAACACAGGGCTATTAACTGCAGATGAAGAAAGGTTGTTGGTAGACTGGAAATTGGGGCTTGTAGCAATTCCGGTATTGCTTGACACGCTTGTGTGACGTTGATGATTTTGAGAGGGATGCATTTGTGTTGAATAAGTTCTTTTCTTTTTCATTTGAGGGTTTTGATTCTGTAATTGGGATTGTACCTGAGATGGGTTTTGCACTTGGGGCTGAGATTGACTTTGCAATGCAGTTTCTGAAAACAAAGCCTGTAAATTGTGATAAAGCTCAGCTAAATGCGGAACTTCTTTAGGTGGTGACAAGATTGGAGGTGCCATAGCCAAAAGCGACGCGTTATTAACTGCGTTTCCTCCATTCTTATCTGGGCTAGTAGCCGAGTTGAGTTGCAGCAGGTATCCAATATTAGCGTGTAATCTCTTGACACAGTTGAAATACACAGTCTCGTTATATACATTTGTTCCTGAGGAAGATCCTGAAGGGTTGCTTGGGTCTGGCGCGTTTCCAGTAGCTACAAGCGCGTGACGCAGCAGTTCATTGTTGATTTCGAGCGTGACGGCAATTCGTTGACGACAGAGTGAGAGTTGACTATCAGTTAAGCCAACATTATTGATGGTGTTGCTATTAATGCTATTGATATTAGTGGTATCTTGGGGCGAGTTTGAAAACAAATCGTTTAGACTTGTTGTCGACAGATTACGATCACGAAGCATGCCTGGAGACTGCATTGGACTTAGATTCGAGTGCTGTGCCATTTCTTTTGATCGAGTTTTTGAACGTGTACCAGTGGAAAAGGGTTAAAAAGGCGTGGAAATCATAATTTGGTGGTGGTAGTGACTAACATTATAATCACGTGACTCCACCAATCAAAGCACGGAATTTTGCCTGATAATATATATTGTGAATGTATAGAATAGTATTTATATATAGAATAAGTATGAGCGTGATATGAGAGAATAAGTGAGAATGAGGATGAGTTACAACGGATATAAAATGAGTTGAGATTAAATCACATGGCAGCAGAAGAGCCGAACTTCTCGTCGTAACCGGGAATCTCCCAGCGGCTCTTGGTGACAGCTTCGGTAACCTTGGCGTCAATGGTAGGAGCAGCCTTGCGGAGGTCGTCAAGAGTCAACTGGTCGAAAGGTCGGGCAGTCTCAATGTTGGCCAAAGTAGCGTCCAACTCAGCCAACTCCTTCTGAACGGTAGCGGCGGTGTCCTCAGCGTTAGCAAGAGCCTTAGCCTGGAAAGCCTCAATGGTCTTGAGCTGCTTGGAAACGTCGTAAGAAATGGGCTTGAAGTCTTTGTAGGCGGCCTCAATCTTGTCGACAATAGCCTTGTTCTTCAAAACGCTGCGGTAGTGAGCAAAGTCAACAGTGGTGGGCTGTTGTGACAAATCGTAGACATTCTTGACAACGTCGTCATGACGCTTGCGGAAAGCTTGAAGACCGGAAACGGTGCTTCCACTGAGGCCCAATGTAGAAATGATCTTGGACCAATCAACCTTAGCAGCACGCTGTTTCAAAGTAAAAAAAAAAGTAGAGAAAAAGTGTGAAGATATCACTTCAACTGAGACTACATCAACACATCAAAGTATCACGAAATACCCAATGGTTGAGTCAATCTTCAGTTCAAAGCAATACACATGATTAAGAATGCATAACCGTTAGTCTCGAGCAAAACCTTTATTTATTTTTAATTCATATTTCAATTCTTCACTTACAGCAACAGACATTTTAAATTCAGAAAAGAAATGGATTAGGGTGTGATGTCGGGGTTGAGGGAGGGAGAGAAAAGGTGTGTGTGGAATACAGAAAAAAATGTGTATACTGAAAAAAAACAAGTAGTACTGCGTTTACTCTGGGAATAAGATCTTTCCCACTCTTAACGTTAATAAAATCCTCAGTCTTTTTTCTGCGTGTTTATGTGTAGGTAATTTTTTTGGTTAGTAGGCTGCCAATAGGAATTGACAACTCACTGGCCAATACTTCATTGACCAATCAAAAGCCTGATGTAATGTATATAGTGCTCATCACGTGAATAATCAACAAACTAGAGTTGTGATGAAAAAGTGTCATGACACTACGACAACTAACTGTAAACGAAAAAAATGTCATATCTAGTTGTAAACATCTTAATAAAGAACAGGTACCGTGTATACTAGTCAATGATTTAGTTAAAATTACTGACTTAACTGTATAAATCACCAACAGACATAATGAACAAACATTTTTACAAAAATGGCCTTTTAAGTCTATATGACTCTTTTACTCTACACAGTAATCAGGATAGTTTACAAATGCTTAACTAGCTTAATGACAGGATAAATATATTTGAAAAAAATAGTACAGACACATCTGTGTTATTTTGGTTAATTACAAAAATACCTTTCCCTTTTGGGTTATAAGATTCACTCATCATAAGTACTCCGAGTGATGGGCTGTGGATCGACCATGTTGACAACTGTTTATATATAACTGTGAATCAAAAGTATCTTGTTGTGTTAGGAATTCTTCAGGAATCGAAGATAAAAGGGACCAAAGAACGAAAATACCAAATTACAATAGGTTTTTCGAAAAATTTTTGCTGATTGACAGTAATGTCAGAATATCGATGATGGTTCAGATTCACGTCACAGAATACCATTTTTTTGTTCATGAAACTTTATTAAGGATCTTAATGGTGATGTGTACTGGCATATGGAACATTGTTTTTATTCAATATGTTTTATATTAGCCAATATGTTTTCTAACTAATGGAAATATTTAATGATTGTGTGTGAGAATGTTTTTTTTGAAGAAAACGTTGTGGAATCTGAAGTCTTTTTGACACAGTGCCTGCCTCAACAAGCATGAGGTCACTGACACATTCAGATTAAACATCACGATTTGACTTTTTCAGCGTGAGATCAGAGGAATATGAAGTAGTTCATTTTGATGCTTGCATACTTGGTTTTCATAGCTAGAATATTTTCAAATTTCACTACATGACGATAAAACTGCTTTTGGGAAAGGTTTGACTTGTTGTATATCATGTTGTATATCATTTTGTATCTCCAAACATTGATTTTGTTTAATGGCTTTCTGTATAAAAATGCGTTTTGAACTTACACAATATTTCATTTCCTGTTCTCTAGACTCAACCTCATGTTCCTATCTGTTACGTGTATACTCCTTGGTTGTTTCGAATTTATCAAGGCTTGTTATTCAAACCGTTTGGTTTGACGTTTACCGAAATTGATTCCAAACTGTTTGACAACCTAAGAGTTTTTGCTTTTATTGACATCCGTCTCACTATTCACACAGTTTTTTTATCTCTTTTGTTGGGTTAATACTTTTTTTTTTTTGTTACGTTTTACTTTTCTATTGACTTACAGTATTGTTTTTGTGTTTGCTTAACTTCTTCTAATATAATCATCTTGCACTGTGATATTTTTTAAGCATTTTTTTGTTGATTTTGTAAATTGAGATTATTCTCGAATTGCTTTCCCAAAATGCCATTGAACAAATCTCTTCATACATTGTGACAATCAGAGATAGTGTTAGGCGTATGCTGTTGTACAGTCAAATAATTTTTGCTTGAAGTTCAACAAAAAAGACTTTCACAAACGCCTTTCCAGCCTTCAGGACTGCAACAACTAACTTTTTTTTGAGAAGTGATTGAATGGTTGTAAGCAATTTTAATGTCCATTTTGATCAAAAAGTAAACAGAAGAAAAGACAAAGTGTCTTTAACTCCAATGTATTTCTATAAAGCTAGCTTTTATCCTATTCTGGTTTCCATGTTCTTCTTCAGCTGGCATCAAAGCTAATTTCTGAGCAAAAAAGTGTACTTGTATGAACGATTTCTTATACCTTTGAAACGTTCATTTATTCTTGTGCTGCTTATAAACAACAATAACGATTTTTTTTTTAAAAAAAACAATAACAAAAAAGCAAAGAAATTGTAAATGAAGAGAATTATTAAAAGCCTTTTTTTAAAATTTTTTAATAAACTTCTATTTGAATTGTTGTAACGAATACTCAGCTTTTAGTATTTGAAAAAAAGAAAAAACGACCTAGTTCTATCTTAATTGTAAAATCATAACGCAAGGATTATGTCTACCTGTTTCATTATGTACTATTGCTTGAAAATGTAAAAGAAAAAGAACAATTGTTTTGAAAATTAAAATAAAATAAAACGCAATGCGTTTCTTTAAAACAAAAAAGGGACAATAAACAATTGTCTCTTATATATATATATATATATATATATATATATATATAATTCAGACAGGAAGCCATTCAATTGGCACATCGTATAAAAACTCAATAGTGCTAAAATTTAATTTTGACTGATCAAAATCATCGGCTTTGAAAAGCACAGCTGCTATTCTGTCCCTTATAAGTTAATAGCGATTCTTTGACGCCAACAGTTAAAGCATCTTTTTGTTACAAAAATAAATTAGGCATTTGCATTTATTAGGTGTCTTTATAACTTCAATCATCGTCTACCTATTTTACATAACGGCAATAAGTTTGAGATAGGTAATATGCAGGTAGTGAGAGGTCTTAACACAGTGTATTTGTCATTAAGGCCCAGCTTAATCTTTGTATATTTCTGACTACAGAATTTACTTCAAACTAAAATAAACGTTCTTGCAACATAAGCAATAGCTTCTTCAATAAAAATGTCTATTGGGCTTTTAAAAACGAGAAGCAATTATGTCGCAGCAGCTATCCCAAAATACTATGCTTTCTTCGCATTAATAGTTTGGGCATCGATTGTGCTGTTTGATAAGGATCAAAAGCTATAAGCTAGACTGGATTTGTTAATATGTAAAAGGCAAGTATCGGTTACTTTCTTTATGAAGATTTTTACACATTTTCATTATTTCAAGTAGCGATTTTTTACACGACAAAATTTTGTGTTTGATGTGTATTTCTTCGTTCGTGACCATAGTCTTTGCCTATCGAAACCACTTCGATATGGTTTCCACAAACATTAGTGTGCTTAATAACAGTCTTCCATTGTATCATAAAAAAATATTTTAAAATAAACAACAGTAAATAGGACCATAACAGACTCTACTGCTGCCTTGTTCTTGGAAATAATGAAGCGAAGAATTTGGATGCACAGATAGATCAGCCCAGAGATAATAGTTCAAAAATATTAATTAAATAACCTTTTTTTGCTTGCCAAAAATACAGCAATTTTGCACCCATTTATGGGATCCGATAAGTAACTATATGATTTGTCCATTATGAGCCTTTGCAACACATTTGTTTGAAACAATTTTCCGAGCACTTTTTATATATTCTAGAGACAGCTTTATCTTTTAAAATGATTTTATCATCAGTATCACTGTATAGTTTCACGGCTCATCTTTTTTAGTAATACGATGAAATTATCTATATAATCAGTTTTTTGCTTCGTCCACCGGGATTGTTTCTAGCTCTTATACCTCTGTTACCTTACGCTCTCTGTACTGAATTCAGAAAAGGCAGTTATTGCTATTTTGAAAAACGACAGGTTAAAAGATGTTTATTCAAAGAACGTTTACGATATCGATTTTTTTTATCGTTTAAAACCAATTTCAACCATTGTATGATTCAAAATCTCTGATGAAGGCACATGTCTTGGATGAAGTATTAAGCCAAAGCTGATACTACCCACCCATCATTTCATGTTCAACTTAAATGCAACATTAATTTCTTCAAACATATTAAGCAAATACTATATTCAATTTTTTTTTTTTTGGCTATTTTTATTTTCTTTATTATACTTTATATTGATGGCATCTAAATCAGACCTCGTTATATTTAGCTTTCGATTTTCATATGTGTTGCAGACTTTAGATTTTATTTTTAAAAAGTGTTACGTTCCTCAGAACTGCTGCCAAATTTAGCAAATAGAAATGGGTTTATGGGCAGAATTAGAGGTTATTGTTTTTGAAAGGCAAAATATGTAACAACTGTGAACTATAAAAACACAACAAAAATCAATATAAAACGTAGAAATATCAATAACCTAATAATAGGATTGATATATAGGCAGATGAACTATTATACATATACTATCAGCTACGATGAACGGAGTGAAGAGGGTTTGAATGGCGAAGCGAGTGAAGTAAGTAAATAGCAATAGATAACTCTTATGAGTGAGACAGATCTCCTGAGGAGGAACTGGGGAGCGAATAGTGTAACTGTGTCGTATGACTGTAACAGAGCAAACTGGCTCAATAGCAGATAGGACCTCGCGATATTAGTTGCTTGTTCTTGTAATGGAGGTTTGGCTAGTGCCAAACCCAGATGTGAGTATACTTGAGAGTAAGGGTAACCTTGGGCTACCCTATTGATAGTAGGCTATTGACTTGGCCAACACCAAGTCAACCATCTATTAACATTTCATCAAAAGCCATAAGCGAGACTTATTGAAATGCTTGTATATTACTAACAATAAATATGGATGATATCATAGTTTTTTCAAAAGGTCTTTCCTGTAATGTACAATTGTAAAAATATAAAAATAAATTGTATTTCAATACAACTAACCCTGTAATTGTATTATTCAAAATATTTACACAACATTTTCCAAAAAACTCAAACTCGATTGAAGACATTCAAAATAAAGAAAATGCACATACAATTCAGTGTAGTTTAGCAGAAACTCTACTGTTGTGTTATGCTGTTTGTCTTGTGTAACGTCACGAAGCATTGAAAAAACATCAAGTTAAAAAAAAAAAAAAAATAGAAACGCTGACTAAATAAAACGTAATATTCAGTTTTTTTTGGGACTGGTGAATCGAAAGCCTTCAATCCGAAAGATTACTGATATGAATGGCATCAACTGGTTGGCTATTTGCCTTAAATTGACTCGCTTAATATCAAAATGGAAAGACTAAAGTAAAAATGAAAGTTAAGAAACGCGAGAATCATAGTAAAAATAAAAGTATATATAAATGCAACCATAAAAGTACGATTTTGAGTAAAAATTAAGACAATAGGGAAAACTTTAACAGTTTTTTTTTTTTTTTTTTTTTTTTCAAAACATGAAATATTAAGACTTAATCTCAAAATGATGTTGGCATATTTTTATTAGCCAAAACACAAGAAATCCACACTTTGTTACGAGTTGTCTTAATTCTGGTTTACAATTGTGAATAGATTTATAGTATTTCAAACATACCGCAGTTAATTAAGCACATTCATATTTTTTAGAGTATAGTCTTGATATTATGTTTACAGATACTTTCTCAATGTAATTCTGCGGAGTATGAATGTGCTTTCTTATTAAAAAGTTATACAACCAATCAACCCTGCAAATTTCAAGCAATTGCTCCACAAAACTGCTTCAAATTTCAATAATTTGAAAAAAAAATCAGTAAAGGTCTCAAACCAACATGTCTATTAGCCTGAGTTTGAACTTTGCTTGTAAAGTAAAGAAAACAGAAAAACCATAAAAGGAAAAAAATGAACTTTTTTGACTTGTAATAATACAAATTTCACCAACAAATATTTTTCTTCCCTTGTTTTTAGATACTTCTTGTGGTCCCTCTTGACGGAAATAATAATTGTGAAAACCTTGCAATCGATCAACTTAAACTGCACAGGATTGACAGTCAATAGATGTTAAGACAATTGCCTTTGTTTTTTTTGTTGTTGAGTATTGAGCGACAGTCATTACTGAAGAACGTATGCGTCATCTTTTCCCTTTTGTCCGTCTTGGAAGTTGCTGTCTTCACTTAAAATTCTAAAATTGTTGAGTTTTTTCTAACTAAACGTCGAAGCTTCCTTGAAAAGCTCCAAGGAGTGAGATTCAGTCTAGAAATTTTGATTGAAATCTTTAATAATATTGAAACTAACTTGCAAAAAGGAACAAATAAAACAGACCATTTAAAAATCTAGTATCAAAAGTAATATTGCGGTAGCATACACTTTTGCGAACTGAAATGCTGTTCATATTTGGTATTCAAAATCTTCTCTCTGTTATGGCTGTAGAGTTTTTTTCTTTTGTGTGGTGGAACCAACATGATGACTACTTATACAATACACATTTTCACGAAAACTTGATATAGCTTGATTGTTCCATTTCTCCTTTTCGTTTTATTTCATTTCCAAAAGCTCAAGCTAGGGAATTAAAACATGGAGATACTTAAGTGAGACTCAATCAGGTCCATGTAACTGATCTTATTTGGCGGCCCAATGGTTGACAACTATAAACTCTTGTTTGATCTTCATAGAGTATTTTACCAAGGTATTGTATGGTGCCATTATGAGATAATAGAAACAAAATTGTACAAAAAAACCATTTTCTGTTTAAATTTCGGCCTATAAGACTTTATCGGTTTGATGTGAAGATACATAATACGGGAGACACAAATGTTTTTAGTAAAATTGCCAAACCAAGAATAAATATATTCTTAAATCCAAATTTACAATTTAATTTCAGTAACTGTGCTTGGAATTAGTGTCTATTCAACACAAAGCATGATTGTGTTGGGAATTTTAGCTACAATCAAGACAAGGGCATCACATTTCTTAAGTTTCATGGCGTGGGGTAGAGGAATGTGTCTAGACTCTTCTTGCAAAAAATGAGTTTTCAAGCTGCTGCTGTTTTTAGTGTTGTTGCTGTTCTTCATCTAAACAGGTAGGGTCGTTTTCGGTGTTTATTATATACAGTTTATAATGAATCTCTTGTTCACTCACAATTATTTCAAGCACTCATTATTCAGTTTTCTAGCTTTGGTGTTCATCGGAGCACTGATGGAAACAATAACTCTATTTCTTTTTTGTAAATATTTACCTTTTTTACGCATGTTCTTTCTTATAACACACATCGTTGTAAACGTACTTTGACATTGAATTTACCACAAGTATATTTTCTGTAATAAATATGATAGTAGCACAACATGACCAAAAAACAAAGTAAAAAATAAAAAATAAAAATTAATATAGAAAAAAAAGTTGTACGGTATACAGAAAAGAGATAAAAAATAAATAATACTAACAGGGTAATTGCATATGGTATCAAATGAATATATATAGCCTTGCTTTAAAAAAAGCACATAGAGTGCTTCTAATCAAAAGAAAGCGCTCTTCATTGTATTTCAATCCTCACTCCCAATCATCATCACTGTCGCTTTCTTGAGAAGTGCTGGCTATAGGTTCAGGCTTTGAAATTGTAGTTTGGGATGAAGAAGGGCCACTAGTAGCAGCAGCAATGACTGCAGCAGATGTGGTATTCGCAGTCAAATCAATCGCAGAAGGAGAGCTGGAAACCAAGTCGTATGAAGACTCGGAAGAAGGTCTAGAGGACAGAGGAGGATTGTGAGGAAAAGACATAGCAGTCTTTTCGTTTCGACCAACTGGTTCAGTATTGAGAGGCAAATCACTTTTCTGTTTAGGGGTGGGTTTGGTGTCTGTTTTGGCATCGACGGGCATATCTTTCTTTGGTTCAACATTTTTATTATCTTCATCTTCGTCTTCATCATCCCAATTAACTTCCTCCTCATTCAAAGATACATTTTGGGCTTGTGATAATAGCAACTTTCTCTTTTCTTCTTGGTTATAAATCTCAGAACGCATGAAATAGTATCTAGTCCAAAACTCATTATAGGCCACAGAATCAGGAACAAGTGACTCCATCAATGATCGCAATTTGGTATACTTTTCGAGATCCTGTGCAATATTTTCAGTCTGAGCATCCACATTAAATGATTCAGCAAACTTGGTGTAACCAGGATCAACTGTATTGGCATCTTTAACAAGGAATGGCTCACGAGTGGTATGAAGGGCATGTAATTGGGCATCAAGGCGGGTAGAATAAATATGGCTTTGGATATCTTCGGGAACATTAAACAAAGTCTCGTGTGATTCTTTTGTGTTTGATGCATCTGAAGAAGTAGCCTGTCCAGATAAAATGGTGGGCCCAGTTTTGTTGATTGCTTCTTTCAATATTCCTTGAATGTCTGTTCCCATTTGGACAAGCTTTTTACCGGCTTTATTCTCAAACTGTTCCAAGTCCTTATCCAAATCATCAATATACTTTTGTGCCTTGTTAGTGAGCAAAGCAAGCATACCTTTGGGCTGGTCCAATTGCTTATCACTGATAACATCTTTTACTTCTTGTGCTGTCTCTTCAACCTTGCCTGAACCCTTTATTGAACTAACCGCGGATTCTTCCCCTTTCAATGTGCTTGTTTCTTTTTGGGAATCTGGTTTGCGTTTCTTCTCGCCTGTAATTAACTCATCAATCTCACTTTTAAGCTCTGCCAACTCCAGCTTTGTCTCATTAATCTCGTTAACAGCCACTTTGATAGTGGCCTCACCTTGTTGCTTCACTTTGCTCCAAAATCCGCCCAGTACTGATCCCCAAGTAGAAGTGGAAGCAGCGGTGGCAGCATTAGTCATATGGGTATACACATCGTTCACAGAATGTTCAAAAGTGTCGGCAGCTTTAGTAAACGTTCGCTCAAAGTTCACAAGTGGTTTGGTGCTAGGTTTGGCTGGTTCTGTAGGTTCGTTAGAAATATTGTCTGACTTTTCAATTGAAGGAAGTTTTGCTGAGCCAGGCTCTGAGGTTTTAGTCGGGGTATTTACTTGTGATTGGGATTTAGAAGTATCTTTTTCAGATGGCAGATTTTCAATTGCTTCTGAAAGGGTACCAAGATGATCGTATGCTGAATCCATTAGATATTTTAATTAGAGAATATGGGTATTAGTTGCTAATTTGCGCTCTATTCAATCGCTTAAAAGGAATTAAGGAGTGGATATCGACGAGAAATCTTAAAAGTGTTGAAAGACTAAATACAAAGCTAGGATAGTTAGAGAATCTCTAGGTTCGTCACGGTGTTGAATGAATATTAGAAAACAAGAAAAAGGATAAGAAAAACTATGGTATGACTAAAATAAAATCAAATTTGAGTACAAGACCAGCCACTAAGGACTACCCTAGAAAAAGTGGATTGGCATGCAAACTGGGGAAACAAAACAAAGACTTAACCAAAAACCATGTCATGTGAATTGGAGGGGTACCCACAACATATATTAAAGATGAGTTGTAGACCCAAGCCCACACTTAGACACCCAATTCTGGCATAAATGCGCCAAATTACTTTTGAGAAAAACATTAAAAAAACATTAAAAAAACATTAAAATTAATAAAAATAAAATATATACAAGGTCTAGAAAATTCATTTTTCTTTGTAAGAGTTGACAATGCCATGAACGGCTTTGATGGTGTTTGTGTCTTCAATCTGTTGCGCCATTTCTATAATAGGATACAAATGAGACTTTTTCCATTTGAATAGCTTGATTGATGAGTAAACCAAGTCCAAGGCATCTTGAAGTTTGGAGCTGTAGGCGAGGTATTTAACCATGTGGCGAGCAAACATGAAATCTGACTTTTTGCGTTGGTCTATAGTTAAACTCTGGCGGTAAACGCTTAAAACGTTTCTTCTCCATTCACCACGAGATTCCCAAATACCCTTGGCTTGATCATAAGGCCATTTGTTCTTGGTGTGTCCGCTAATCATCAGATCGTACATGTAGGAAGATCTTGGAACTCTATTCATGTACATTGGGTCTTTTGAAATGGTTGGATCAATAGAAGTGTCAGGGCTTTCAGCAACAATCTGAACCACGGGCTTTCCAGGCTCTTCTGAGACTTCACCGTTATTTGGATGCTCAATCTGGTACTGTTTTTGCTCTGTAATTCTCTTTGCTTTATTCATTTCAATGCAAGTTGCTGTCTTCCATCTAAACATGAGCTCTTTATGGTTATCCAAATTGATTGGGATTTCCAAATATGGAACTATTGTCTTTTCGTTGATAAAGTTCACTTTGCCATGTACTGGACTGATAATCCAACGCAATCTTTCCGACTGTTGTTGCATGTCCAAATCATCTGCGCGAGGATGCTGCAAATCTTTAAAGAACTGGAAAATTGCTCGACTTTCGGCCATTGCCTGTAGTTTATTTGCAAGTACTGGGTATGGCAAGAATGGAGGCGATAAGTCGTTGGCTTGTGAAGATCCAGTCATGTTCAAATTGAAAAATACAGCTGCTCGAAGTTTAGATCCAATTGCTGTACTCAACACTGGCGAGATAGCTCCTGGCTTGTAGTTGGCATAAGCTTTGAACAGGCAGCCCAAGGAGAAAGAGTCGGGGTATGAAACAGGCTCAGAACACATTTGCCAGAAGATTGAACGGGCAAAAGAAAGTTCACCAGTTTGGCCACAGAGTAAAAGCATAGCGTTGAGTGAGTGACGAGTTTTAGCCAAATCTTTCTCATGAAGCTCCAACAAAAATTGCCAGGCTCTGAGGTGCATCAGTTTATCTTGAGCACACGCTTGAATGAGAACGGTGTATGTACTCTCATCGGGCTGTAATGGGTTAATTGATCTGGTTGTCATTTCTTGATACAGATCCAAGACTTTATGGATATTTCGTTGCTTGAGCGCAGCAACCATGATTGTGTTGTAGATTTGAACATCTGGTAATGTGTTTGTTCCCAAAAACTTCAACATATCAAATACTTGGAATGCTTGGTCATATTCACCAGACGAAATGCAAGCATTGATTAAAATGTTGTAAATGGGTAACGATAATTGAACGTTTTCGCGCTGCATTTCCTTAATAGTTTTAATAGCCTCAGCCAAGTTTTTGTTTTTGGAATAACTTTTGATCAAATTACCATAGGTATAGTGATCAGGCTTGATATCTTTTTGTTTCATTTCATCCATAAAAATCTTGACTAAGTTGGTATTTCCCACATGCGAATATGCTGCAATGATGTTATCATAAATAAGCTTTGTGAAAGGAATCTCAGCATCCCAAATCATTTCATGAATGATGGGCATGAGAGGTGCTCGTTGATCTAAGGGAATCTGCTTGATCAGCAGCGAAACTTCTTCCGCAGGTACTCCCACAAGTCCATGAGTGTTGTAAAGTCTTTCGATTACAGGAATCCAGTTTTGTGCTTTTTCTGAGGCAATGCTGGCGATTGAGGATCCTATCCTTTGTAAAATGTTGTCAGAAAGAGTAATAGAAGGTGCAGGTGACAAAAAGAGAGACTGTTTAACTTTCGAAACCTGTTGTGAAGACATTCCTTCTGGTCCCTTTTTAAGTTCCCCAAGCTGTGATTGAACCTCTGGTTCTGGCAGATCCAAAAAATCCAAAATGTCGTCGGCAGCCTTATCTAAAGTTTTTGTTTCTTCGCCAGACCTGGCTGCTTGAATTTGAGTTTCGCCAGCACCCAGCAAATTTTCAGTTTGTGGACGGCTAGTATCATCCAGTTTGCCATATTTTTCTTCCGCCTCTTTCATTTTCTTTTGTAGCAGCGCTGCTTCGTCGTTTTCGCGAATATGTTGTTCAAGAGCTTCGGTGTATCTCTCAACTTCTAGAATTTTTCGTTCCAGCTCAGAAGCCTGTGTGTGCCCCAGCGAGGTATTTCTTCTCATGTTTTTGCGGGTTTTGCGTCCTTGCGATTTTTGAAATTTTCGAGCACTATGTTCAGTACGGTTTAAGTCAAGACTTTGGAGTCGCTGAACAATGCTATCATCAACCCCATTTTCTGTTGGGACTGGTGTTATAAATGCATCGGCAATTCCAGTAGAGTTAAAGGGTGTACTACTAGTGTCATTGGTACTATTGCTAGTATTACTGAAGCTGGGTATGTCAGATGTAGGAATTGTTTTGGATGATTCTCGTTTTTGGCGAGAAGGAACATATATTGATCTAGTTGTTTTATAAATTGGATACTTTTTGAATTGGTTTAAAATGCTACCATTGCTTTTTAAACTGTTGTTTAGCACTCTGGTATTGAAAGAAAACAACCTGCTACGGGAAATAATGCATTGTGATCTAATCATGATTAATAGCTTTATGATCAAAAACAGCTAATTTATACCTCCAATTCTCTAACTGTGTATCACGTTTCCTTTTCAAATAGATAATAATAGGTAGTATAGTATTGAAAAATGAAATGATGAAAAAAGATGTTTGAAAATTTATCACTTCTCTTACTTTAGATCACTTTTTTTTCACATTCTAAAAAAATTTTAAACAAGGCAGGGTAACAAGCTATAGATTCTGAATCAGGCGCGTGACGATGATACGGCTGTGACAGTGTCTGTACCATGAATTTTCAATTTTATATTTAAATATTCAAGTCGTTTGTAGAAGCAAGAGAAGGTGTATGGTTTAAACATAGGGGGTTGATCAACATGTTTTTACAATATTTCATCTAAAAATATCAGAATAACTATTTTTAATTTGCCAAACTTATACATAGAAAATATAGCCTTTTGAAGTCAAGTATATTATAGAGTTTTGAACCTATTAAAGTAGCCCCACAGTTCAATTTCAAATAGGGGTGAACCAGCATTTTTGATTATAGTCCAACGTGGTAGGATAAAATCTCATTCATACAGCTGAATAATAATTGGGAAACATTGTTAGAATACAGGGATTGAGACAAGATATAATAATGACAGAATGTCAAAAGAAAATAGTGAAAAAGAAACGAAATAATTAGTTTTCATTAACCCACAAAAGTATACTTGACTTTTAGCGGGCATTTACTTTTTTTTTCTCTTAACATTTACATTTATTACGGACATAAGGGAAATCGATATACATTAAAGTGATGACATTGACATTATAATGCATACACTTTGCAGAACCTGTCATCAAGTTAATATTGCTTAACGGTTCAGTTCGCACAGAACTATCATTAAAAAAAAAAATATTGATGTGAAACAGGATATTATGGAACTAACTGACTATTACAATATATACACCGAACATTTGCCCGATTCTTAATATTATAGTATATACTTACCAGTACTTGTCTAAAACCATCAAACGCTCAAACAAAAAAAACCCCCGATGATAGGTTCAGCCAAAAAAGTTGGAGTGAATTTTTTTTGGAATTTGTAAACGGGATTATTAACATTTCTTCCGAGGTATAATGAAGAATATAGTGAAATATTGCAATTTGTAGTCGTAGTTTTTTTTTTATTTTTTGGCCTTAGTCTGCTACTATTGAAAAAAACAAAAATTGCATTGCTTGTCTTTGTTTAAGACAGTGATTTTTGTATTCAATCAAGAATCAAATGACCAAAAGAAACAGTTTGTGTATCTACCTTCTTAGCTAAAAAGCATTAGGTTGGTGGAATAACATGGGAAATACAAGATACAGCGATTTCACAATCCTCTGATATACACAGATACAAACCTTTTTGGAAAACATCAACTGTAAAATGCGATCAATGTTTTGCTTCTTGGACAATAAAAACAGAAACAACAATTAATGATTGTTGCGTTTCTTCTTCTTTATTATTCTCTAATGTTCATGGCTTTTTTTTTAAAAAAAAAAAATACAATAAAAAAAAAAATAGGTTTTGTGTAACAAGTTGAACAAGTGAATAAAGCGCTCAATTGTTGTACATTTCCAGTTGTCCAAGATATCATCAATATTAATGTGTTGGACTATCAACTTTTTTTTTTTTTTTTTCAAAACAAGAATTTGTCCTGGACTATCGCATAGTATGTCAACCACAACAAAGAATATTGGCTTGTCTTTTCCTATTCACTAAGTTTTTAAATGGCCTACATTTTTATTCAGTTTCAATTTCGAAAAATTAGTGTACGACTAAAACTCGGAATCTGCGGGAGATAAAAATGGTACTAAAAAAATTTCTTGGTTTACATGTAAGCCAAAAAAAAAAAAAAAATTCATATACATCTATATCTACACAATACAATAGAGCTTGGCACCATATTTCAAAAAAAAAAAAAAAAAAACAAGAATATTCAGATTTAATTACAATCGTAACAATATAATGTAATAAATAACAGGAAAGCTTATTGTAAATATATAATTATAATAAAAAAATAGTAATAAAAAAGCATACAAAATTTTGATTCATGTAAACAACATGCTATAATCAAAAGAGAGGTAAAGTGCACGATTGGTGTATTCATAAAAGTGAAATTTAGTTGTTGTAGTTTACATGATCATGCACTCCTGACCCTTACCACCACCACGTCTCTTTTTAACTTTGCCCTGCACTTTAAAGTGGGAATTGGCAGGACTGTAAGCTGGCGCAGTGCGCGAGTTGGTGGCGTCAAAAGATGCTGTTGTAGGCAGGGCACCAGGCATTCCTGTAGTTGCATTGGCAGAAGCTGAGTGCGAAGTGCTGCTGTGAGATGGAGCAGCAGCAGCAGCAGCAGCAGAGGAAAATGATGAGGATGCATTGGCGGCAGATTGACTCTGGTTGTTTGTGTTGGTATTGGAAACAGATCCGTCCTTGCTGGACAAGTCGGAGAGTCTGGGCTTCAAAGCACGTCTTGCCACGGCTGAAATAGAAGAAGCATTCGAGTCTGTGGGAGTAAGAACAGGGTAGAGAGTCTGAGTGGGAAGTGGTGGATCTTCACCGGCTTGGAGCATGAGATTGGTAATGTATGTGAAAAATTTAATCCAAGCGTTTTCGAGTTCAGGAGTGAAGTTATCTTGAAGACGATCAGCAAGTGTTCGAAGCAAAGCGTTACCAACAAGCTCGTAATGGGTGGCCTCGACACCAATGATACGAGAGTGGCGCTTACCCAAAGAGACCAAGACTCCACGGATGTTTGTAATGTTATCAAGTTGTGCAATGACAAGAGAAAGGATACCAGCCATACTTGATGCCTGGGATTTGATGGAAGGAAACAAGACACTGAGTTCTGGGTATTCACCGAGCAAGTTTTCGTAAAACTGCTGGCAAAAAAAGGCAGAGGCAGTTCCTACATTGGCCTTTTCTTTAGAAGTCTCGAGCTCGTCATCACGCATGGATGCCCATGATTGACGAATTTCGGCAGTTTCCCACTTGGAAAACGTAACATTGAGCTCTGGGTATTGCTCCAAGCATTTGTAAATATCGGCGTTGGGATTCATATCTGCTTTCGTGCCCGAAGCGAGAGGTGTTGCTGAAACAGACATGGTAAAAGAAAGAAAAAAGGAGGTGTGGGTCTTTTTTATAAAAGCGGGTGAGTTTCCTGATTGTTTTTTTTTTAACGAATTACTAACAAAAGGGTTTTGGGAGATAAGTAACGTGTTTGGGGGACGGGGTTTGGGTTTTTTGGCGCAAGTATAAAGAGAGAATGGGAAACCTCGCTGGGTTTGAAATAATAAAAAGGGTTTGGGGTAGTGCTAAAATTTTTCAAAAACAAACCTGGGGCTCATGGCCTTTATATACAATATTCAGAAGAGCTTTCTGAGGACTGGGCACGCAATGCGAATGAAAAGAAAGAGATACATGTGTTCTTTGTCTTGACCCCCTAGAAATTTAGTCGAAATCCCGGGCTTGAATGTGTCATCCTAGATGATGCAACATACCCATTTTCTTCAACAGTAGCGGCCCTAAGACAAAAGTGCCCAAGGTTTGTCTAAAACGGAAGGAACACTCATATTATTAATGGAGTTACAATAGCAAGGCCCCAGAGTGGCTCATCAGAATCTGGCTCAAGTGGGTCTTGAGAACAGCATCGTTCATCCCTTGTTCTTTTTAATGCTCCAAAGATCTACCACTAACTTAGGCTTTTTTCATTGTTATTTTTGTAGCATTATCACACTTTAAAATAGATAAAGGGTATTTGATTTTCTTTGAACTGTCATCAATCTTCCAAAGCGTAGTACACCATTGTAAACCATTCGCCATAAAAGTCCAATTTGCTTTTGATTTGATACCTGTACAATTCACGTGATCCTAGCACCAACCCACTATCATTGTACACTACTTGAAGCATGATTCGTTGTTAAATTTCTGTGCAAATCAACATAGTTGGATCCAGCATATTTTTTTTTTTTGTATGTGTTTTTCATTCTTTATTTTATTCAATACTGTATATTCAAGATCAGAATCAAGGTATCAGGATATCAAAATACCAATATCTTATCAGCTCTGAATCTGATATTTTTCAAGATATTTGTATGGAAATTTCTTGCCCATTCATTTTGTGCCCTACGCACTAAGTCACTCCTGAACCACGTGTATCAATTTTTCATTATAGATCTATCATGACAAAGAACAGCCAGCAGTAATAGAGCCAAGTTATGGAACAAGCATGGAATATGGATATAAATATATTTAATTTTGATGGAATCATTTTCAGAAACCATGTGAAAAATAATAATAAGCTAATTGGAGGCCATTATAACTAGCCACGACACAAGCTTAATAAAGCTTAAGTGACTGTCACAAAAAAAAAACAAAAACGAAAGGCTTCACATATCTGGGAATAGGCTTTGAACTATCTGGACAGTCTTTGATGGATTTGGTACTTTCCATGGTATCTATGAATCTATAATATTAGTATGTAAATTGCCTTGTGAAGTAAAGAAAGAAAAAATCTTTTCTAAAATCCCTGTATGTAATGAGACTTATTTGAAGAATTGAATATCTTTTCAAGGGTTGTAAAACTGCAGTTATATATATATATTTATTTATTTATTTATTTATTTCTTATAAACTCCTAAGCGATCTTTTTCTGGGTGACATCTGTGAGATCGGGTTGGTTGTTTTTCCATTTATTTTTTTTTGCTACCTTCATGTAAGATCGGGTTAATCTTCACAGGGTCTTTTCACCCATAACTAAGCACTATTACCATGAACTTCCAGAATAGACTTTCAGACATGTTTGTCTCTCTTTCTCTCTTTGAGATATATATCACATACAAACTCTATTTTACTTGTACAAGTAAACTGCGGCTAAAAACTAAAAAAAAGTCAAATATTGCAATTGTTGTATCACATAGACCACATAGAGCTTACAAAGATCTTAACCGAAATGTAAATTTTCTGGAATTAACAACACCATGTTTTGACGTAAATTGTCTGTTTCAGAAATTGCAACAGCTGTAGTCATTGGTGGATAAAATCATCATTTGCAACAAACATTCTAAATTGTTTTTTGCCAACCATATTAGCTTTCATGACATATTCTTACATAACTGTTTTTATGTACAAATATAATTCTTTTCCTTCAACACTCCTATTACACAAGCCACTTTGGTATCTGAAAGTGTATATACCTGCTATTTGGCATGCTTTCATCAAGCACAAATTTTTGGTTTTGGGTTACTCTCGTACTATGTAGATCTTTTATTGTGTAAAAGTGCTTTGACTTTTTACGTAAATTTAAGTTTGGTTTAATTGAAATAAAAGGGAGAGTTAGACCAATTTTCTTTACAGGACACTACCAAAAAAAACAACAAAAATATGTAAAAATTTAAGCTTGTATGTAGTAGACGTTGGCATTTGAATAAAGAAGCAATAAAAATATAGAACCATCTTATTGCTAGCTTGAATATGTGTGTACAGGCATTGCTTTTTCCAGATATAAAAAATGTGCATATACATACATGACTTTTACAAAAAAATGTTAAAGAGCCAATGCCTGTGTAGTGTGTTGGGCAGCCAGAGTTAACCTAGAGCCTGGTTGACTAGGTCTAGACTTGTTAAATAGACCCAATCGACCTCGTATTTGTTCAACAGCCAATAACAAGCCGACAGCTTAAGTGTTTACAACGCCGGCACTAATAACAGACATGTATAACAATGAAGCCTTTCAACAATCTAATTTTAGTTAAAATTCGTACTTTCAGTTTTATAAACTTGGAAATGTACAAACAAATCATAAACTCGACTAAAATGACTTAACGTTCTTAAACTTGTGATCTTAAATCTTGAATGTTTTTAAGAGCTTCCCAAAACTAATTATGATGTAACTAAACCAATCATCGTCAACTATTTATATGATAGTGAAAGCAGTATATTCTTTCGTTATTAAATCATCATGATGAATCTTTTTCACAATCGCTTTGTTTGATTTCTTTGTCAAAAGTTGTGAAAAGACAAGACACGGAGTCAAGGCAATTGATAACGGGTGCTTTTCTCAAAAAAATATTTTTCTTACAGTTGAGTAATTTTTTTTGTTTTCTAATGTTTAACTTGTGTGACTATGGGTTGGGTGTCTAAGAAAGTTGATTAAACTATTTATACATCCAAAAATATTGCAAGATATCCATTTCACGGTCTCGGATTAGTTGTTAGACTTAGAAAATTTTGAATTATTTTAGACTGTAACCCACAAATTATAAAGATCGAGTAACTGTTGCTATTTGTTGCTTCGAGTTTGGTCTCTAGGCCAAAATCAAGGGGAGAGCATATGTAGCCTTTTCTGAAAAGTGCAAAATGGACAAAAATTCAACAAAAAAAAGACCAACTTTTTGAAGATCAAACCAAGGACTCAGGAAATATGTATCAGTTTGACTGATGAAGACTGAGTCACTGAATCACGATTCAGAGGAATGACTCTGCTTTGTTAGCAGCAATAGCAGAATAATTCATTCTTGGGACATTCATATAAAAATGTCAGCACAAAATAACAATACGAGACTTTGCAACAAAACAAAAGAACAAGGTTACTGCAGTAGACATGTGCTTTTTTAGTCGTTGTTGTTGATAGTTGCGTGTTGTAGGAAGATTGGGAAGAAGCAATAGGCTATGGCGGCAAAACTTTGGTATCTAAAATATCATTGACAACGATATATTAATACTATCGTTGTATTATTGTATCCTAAATATTATCCAACTGCCAACATCAGTAACATTCATATACTGAAACAAAACAACAAAACAAAACCAAAACAGACACTCGTTGAAAAAGCATGCTGAATAGACTGGAAGACAAAACAAAAAAAAAAAAGAGTTGAATGGTGACTTTGTTGCTAACGCTTTTGTTCTGGTCGGTATTTAACTGACTTAAACAAACTATGAATATCGTTTATTAAACCAAGTGATCATATGAGAGTCAAAGTTCGTTCAAAGCAGTTTGATAATAAAAAATAAAGATAGACAAACAGGTCTAATGTGATTAATCGAGCTTTCTAAACTTTCGTAGTCAAAACATATACTAAACCAAATGTTTGAAATGTTACAAGTGTTACAAGAGTATATATTGATGCCTATCTTATTTTTTACAATTCTTCATTCTTAGACAGAGGGAATTCCAATTTTACGCAGCCCTTGCTTTGCACTTTTAGAATTCTTAAGATTCATACAGATATTTGTTTAAACTATGCCATACATCACTGTGTGTATTCTTTTATTTTGCTTGAATTTCATTATTTTTTTATTATTTTCAAAAAAAAAAAAAAAAAACCGCAACTCCTAAATATGATATAACTGCCTTGATATTGTTTCATGATTTAGCCCAATAATTATACTTAAGTTGTATTGTCTTAAGTTGACATTAGCAAAGACAAATTGAATGCATAATAAAAACACTATGCCCACGCCGTTCATTTACAATCGTATTCCTAACTCAAGCTAAATAAAAACTAAACTAATAGCAGACAAGAAATAAAATATCAAACAAAAAGAAGAACGAAGAGAATGTGTACCAAATAAGAGTTCTTTTCATATTTGTCGATAATCTAGGCTATCATCACATATTCTAGCTTGGTCGCAACAACTTTTCAAAATTATTTGAGGCTCGGACGGATTAAAATGATGATATATCCGACTTTGAATGATTGCGGAGTTGTATTGAAAACAAAGGTTATGTTCTAATGACATGGTCACATTGACATTTATACTCTTCTTCACAAGATGCAACACAGTTTTAACAAAAGGTTGGCAATTTAATAATAGCCAAAGTTGCAGTAGGTTGAAGCTTTTTGTATTTTTTTACAAGAATTTAAAGAAAAATAAAAGACTTGTAAATTTCATTACGAGCAACAAGCCAAGGTACAAATAACAATATTCTTGGTAGACAAAAACAAAAGGCGGGTCGATGTAAGCACAGCAAGTATGATTTAAAATGGTGTGTCATTGTGATTTGTGATATTATGCGAAAAAGAAAAAAATGCTTAGGGTATATGTTCAAAATACGAGCTGCGCCAGCGAGATAGTCTGCATGAGAGGGCAGAAACTGGGATAGCGATACGATTTTTCTCTACAATTCATCAGGTTCAATAGTCCTTGGGCTGTAAGACTTGGGTAAGGAAAACCAGCTTGTACTTGAGACGATGAAAAAAAAAAAAAAAAAAAAAAAAAAAAACTCAACCAACATCACAATTAAGAAAGTTCGACTCTACTGTTTTTTAAATTTGCTTCTGATCTTGCTTTTGCTGAGATATTGTATATTTGAAAAAAATAAATTTCTGTAACTGTTCAAAAACTGATACCAAGTTCAAAACAGTGAATTTTTTTTCACTGACTTGAATTTATCACGCTGTGGCCATTCATGATGTCAGTATATTCTTAGAACCGAGAATGAAGTTCTTAGCTCTGAGACTTAATCCATTCCTTTACGGTTAAAGTTTAAGATGGACTTTGATTAGCTGCTCTTGATCCCTTAGGCCCAAGCTGCATGGACAACGCATTATTGCAGCATGTGAATGTACACATACTGGTTTCTATTACGATTGCCACAAAAACTCTATGGGCATTGTCAATGTAACAACTATTGGCGATGCCTGCAGCATTGTTCATCTTGTTTTCTTGTTTTCCATGCCAGATGTGCTGGAAGCAGTAGTTGGAAGCTTATGTAAGAGTTCCAATCTACCGGGCTTATTGGCTGGATTGAGTGTTGGTTGACGGTTCTATCAGTTTTACGAATTTTGAACGTGTTGCCGACGGGAAGGGGAGAGGCTGGTATAAGAAAAAATATATATTATAAAAGCAGTAATGAGTTGAGTCTCCTTAAGAATGTTGAAGTCAAGTTAGGAACAGGCCTGAATGGGAGAAATTGTAATATAAAATCGGTTGTTTTGGTTAAACATTTACTTTTTTTGTTTAATTCTTTTGATAATTTACGACTCTACAATCGGTACACCCTTTCTTACAAGCTGGTCATTGGCCACAAACCTAAAATTTTGGGAATACAAAACTAATGCATTAAAAATAGTAAAAAAAACAAAAAACAAAAAACAGAAAGGAAACAAAACGTAAAACACCACCAAAATCATATACAGTACCAAACGGCGTTCAAATTTACTACATGACACTTTTGGTTCGGGCAAGATTTTTGAGACTCTGAGCACGGATAAACATATTATACACTAATGAATATACTATACAGTAGACGCCTTTTAAGATCAATGAAAAGATTGGGAAAGCTGCTGGTTGCTGCAGACTCTAGTCTAAATTGGTTTTGGAAATTCAGAATTCATGATTACAATCATTTCAACCAAATGTTTCGATTACGCCTCCTATCAAGATAACTCTCACCTCAAAAAGTTAGTACCATTGATTTCTTTTCAACTATATTTATAATTCCGATGCTTGAAATGCGTTTACAGCATTTGGATGCATAGTTGTTTACGTCTCCATCAATACCACCACATGCTGCTCCCATGTTAGCCTCATTCACTCCTGTTAATTTCTTTAGCAGTAGGCAGAGTTGATGTTGTGTTTTGTGGTTACAAGACGATTAGTTCCGTGAAATTATAACTAATTTAACTTGGTATAACTGGCAGATGAACTGTAGTCACAACAGTGACTCGGATGACTAGATTGCTTCTGTTTTTAGAGTTTGAGCTTATTCGACGAACAAGCAGAGGTCTAGCCATGACTTATGGACCAACCCATGAACAGTTATTTCAAAAACCTAGTAGCTACAGCATAGTCGAACAAAAGGGTAGACAGTACAACATCTACACCTCCAGTCATAGAATAACAAGAATTCACGACCCAATTTCCGTTAACACACTCCTTCAATATTATTGATGTTCTGATTGGTAGTTGACATCACTGAACCCATGACTGACTCAGTCAGTATCACTTAAACTGCAAATAAAGAAACAGAAATTAAGACCAAAAAGGTGCACTATTAAATAGACAAAACAAAACAAAAATTGATAACGCCAGCATTTCAAAGCTAAACATCAAGGCTCTTTACAAATAGCTTTACCAACAGTATCTGCAAATATCTCGAAAAATGAAACAAGAAGTCGCTTGATTCTGTTCAAGGATACAAACTGATTGTTCTTTCGCACCTCACTTCGTTTTATTGTGACAGAAATTAATATCATGGCTACAACAAGTATTATTATTCCTATTATTTTTTTTCTTCAAAGTTAAATTGATAACTACGACGAAACAACTATGCTCCGTTTTGATATTTAGTAATAATTTACAAAGTCGACAAAACAAAAACTTGCATTGTTCAAAATGTTTACCGAGATTCCCACGATTCTGGATTTTTCATTTGTCTCGAGTCATGGTCACTAGATGCTGACCCAATTCGCTAACCACAATTTCTTGCCAGGTTATCTTTTATTTCATTTGTTTCAGATCCCTGCGTATCAACAGTTTTGCTTCTGTAATCCTAAGTTGCCTACGACATTAGAATGATGCTGACAGATATGTTTCCCAGCTTTACTTTTTCTTTCTTTCTTTCTCTTTTTTTTTTACATTTTTCTTTCGATACATTCGGCATTTTATTATTATTATTTTTCTCTTTTTCCCTTCTAGGCAGCTCTTGGTTCTATTCAGAGGGAGTTGTATTCGAACAAGTAAGCATACAAGAGTGCCGGTTTAATTCTGGTTCCATACATCCAATAAATTGAAATAGTTAACATGGCGTAGTGGTTTATGATCGGTCATATTTACTTATTGTTAGTACTGTAATGGACTGTTGATATCGACTAGATTGCATCATTATTGTGAAAATTGTTAGCTAGCTTTGTACACACACAGTGCAGGAGTAAATATTCTATATATATATATATATATATATATATATATATGTATACAAAAAAGGGCCATTCTGTTTTTTTTTTTTTTTTTTTTTTTTTTTTTTTTTTTTTTTTTTTTTTTTTTTTTTTTTTTTCAGTATGGCAGCCGTATCCCGTTGTGTGGAAAATTCGCTTCACTGTGCACACACACCAAAAAAATAAAAGAACATTTCTAAGACGAAGTCCTTAAGATGAATCTAATAAAGAACAAAAAATAGTGATGATAATGAATCCAACAAACAACCAAATGAGCCTATGAAAAGCAATCAGTCAATCTATAGAACAAAATAATTGAAATAACAAAATTGAATAACTGTTGAATAAAAATCAATCCACTTACAAACTTGGTCAATCAAAAAAGCCCAAGTGTAGTATAGTATAAGTAGTAAGGAAAGAAGAAGGAAACAAAGAACGTTTTTGTATGCGTGTGACTTAAGGTAAACAAGTTTATATGACTAGGGTGTATCTTATATTTTATAGCATAGAGTATAGTATCTAGCATATAGCATATTCTGGCACACTATAATATAATAAAGCATAGTATAACATAGTATAGTATAATATAACATACATATGTAACCTTTTTTTCTTCTACTGATTTGTTCCTGGAAAACTAAGCAGCAACAGCCTTAAGCGATGAACTGTCAAGGATGCTTGCGATAAGCATAAACCATAGAGTTTAACATATAATTAAAGACAAAAAACAACAACAACGGAACGAAACAAAACAAATGACAAATAACTAATGACAAAAAAACCGAAAAGCCAACTTGGTCAAAAAGCGTTACAGTGCAATTATGTTTCTTGGTTAATCTACAAAGTGTTCCCAAACGGAACAAAACAAGAGGGCCATGGATCGAAGCTATTTTACTAGCACTTAGCGCATATACACAGTACACATACAGACTAGTAGAGACCAACGCCGACACTTTCCCTGCTTTTATGTAGGCGGATTATTCTTTAGATAACAAAAAAAAAACAAAATGCTCATAAAAAAGCGAATTTCAAGTTGAATCAAAAAGGTTTCAGGAAGAGCTTCACATCCACACATACCAGTACACACATATATACTTTCTATCTCTACCTCTTTTTCTTAGCATGGCGTTTTCCTACAAGTAAGGAGAAAAAAAGTGGAGGTTACGGCTTTTATTCAAGATCATGGAGATTTTTTTTTTTTGGTCAGGCAAACATATATTAATCGACAATAATCAGCATCAGTCAAGCAATTCAAAACCCATATTTTCGGTGACCGATCTTTCATTATCATTTCCTATGCAATTAAACCAATCAGCACATTTATATACACTGAGCTCAATAGTTGATGATAAAAACCAAAAAAAACCATGTATATATTGCATCTATCTGTGAAATATCAATAGTGAAATGAAAGGCTGAGGGAAAAATGGAAAATGCCAATTAATTACGAGATTTTAATATAAAAAAACGAATAAGAACTAACCAAATCCAGAATAATCTTCACACCTTTGTTTGCAATCCAAAAATACTATCAGACACTTTTCCACAAACCATTTCTGAATTAAGGAAAAAAAAGCAAATGAAAAATACATAAAGTAAAATAAGAATAGTAAAGTAGCATAAAAATGAAATAAGAAACTTATAAGTAAGAGATCTTAAAAACCGTTACAGGACACTAAAACAACAATGTCTTAAAGTTTTTTTCCCCTTTTCCCTTTACATTTGTGTGTGTTTTTCTTCAAATATAAGCGTATAGCAGTAGGGAAATGTTAAGGAGGTGTTTTTTCATTTTTCATTTTCACAATCAACGTCAATGTTTCCAATGTTTCTTCTTATGTCTTTGCACATATTTTTTTTATAAACACTCCTTCTTTAATTTTTAAAAAAATGTCAACATGTATATCGTTGAGACATGTGCGTGTGGTTGATTCAGGATAATCATTTAAGAAATAAACAAAAAAGATCTAAATGAAACTTCAGTGTCTGTGTGTAGTAGTAGTACTTATTGTTTTTTTTTACACAACTCACAGCATTATCACAAATGCCTTTATTTAAACGTACTAAAATGTCAACAAGTAAGTGAAATACGTTTTGTACACTCTCTCCTTTTTTATTTTACTCTTTCTCAATTCCTCTCTTTTTACCCTTTAATCTTACTCATTTACTCTATTCCCTCTCTCGTAACTGTGGGTTTCAATTTTGAAAAAGGGAGAAATGGGGAAAAATAACAAGGCGCGAAAACTGGCTAGACCATTTGCCCAACTACACACTCCATAGAATACGGTTCTGGACCCTCTCTTCTACATTCACAGGAGTTTCAAAAAAAAAAAATTTTTTTTTACAATTGTCCCACGCCCAACAAATCGTTTATTGGGCTTTGCTTTCCAATATTTTATTTTTCTCAATGTCGTACTTACTGAGTAGCTTGTAAATAGGTGTAAATATGCTGCCGTGAATATGCTGTAAACGGAGTGCGAATATATTCTGAAACGACCATAAATGGACTTCTAATTGACTCAATATAAATCTTCAACAGTCTCGGCTTCAATAACTCTTGACTTGTATATAATGGTCAGTTTGTTGGATTGCCCACGTCATGGCGTTTTAGTCTTGTTTATGGCTACTACACCATTTTCAAAATACATCTCTTCCAGTTTAAGATATTTTTACCAGCTGCGAGCCTCAAAAAGCATGTGTAGTGCTAGAGAAAAAATATACTACCATTTTATTTATTTTTTTATCTCTTCCTTTCCGACTTTGATTCCAGATTCCAATGATACAGAAACATCACTAGTTCAAAGATAGGAGAATGATAATCAAGGGCGGAAAATTGAAGTAAAACAAATATATCACTAGACACAGACTTTGATTTATTTCCACCATGGAGATCGCCAATCCAAAAATTATCTTATTGCTGGTTGGTCAATATTGAAGATAAATAATAAACAGAGTGGAGTATTAAATAAGATAAACTAGCCTTGTACAGGTGTTACATATGCTGAGCCTACAGTTGATACAGATTTAAGATCTTGATTACAGGCAAGGAGTCATTACAGTGTAATATACCACCATCACACCAAACAGTCTCATGTAATTTGTTAATTAAGTGGCATATCGATCAAAAATACTTAATGACACAAGGCTAAAACCATGTTATAAATTATGGGGGTCCGTATTTCTTACTTTTCTTGAATACTACATCATTATCGTTTTGAGCAGCTTCGACACACAAGCAATGAGAAGCAAAAAAAAAAACAGAAAGTACTCTACAAAGGTATCCTAAAGTACGATCTAGGTTGATATAAGACAACAGAAGTATATATACCGTCATATACCATCATGTGATGGAGGCTCTATTCACACGTGAATGTAATCTAGACTTGAAGATTGTTTGCACTGAACTTTAAAGCCAAAAAAAAATGTTACAGGCGAGATTAATGAAAAATATGGCTTGATTCCAAGCACGAATACGAGGCTCGTGTTTTTTCTATTTTGAATGTTTTTAAACTCTTTTTATTTTCGCTTTTCTTAAAATTTACAATTTTATTTTAGATCTTTTAGTCGTGGCCACCACTAGTTTTGAGTTAAGTCAATTTTTGTAGTATAAAAAGGCTCACAACAAAGATTCCTTTTGCTCGTTATCTCGAAAAAACAAAAGATAAAGTGACTCGTCAAATAGGAAAAATCCATAATAACACTAATATAACTTTATATACACCAGGCGGATATAACTATACATATATAAATATATACAGCTATACATGTGTGCTTGTCCAATATTTGTCCTAGCTCATGCTTGTCTTCCACATGTAGGCTCTGAGGCATCATTCAGCCGTTTGCTGTTACAATACAGAATGTTGCGTAAAAAGTTCAAGTTTTGAGTAAAGTTTTTCAGGTGTTGGTTTTACGCAAGTCGGTACAACAGTGCAGTTAAAGAGCCAAAAAAAAAAATATCTTTCGATTTTCTGTTTTGCTTTTATTGCTTTTTTACGATACCAACCAGCGCCAAACTAATAACACCCAGATATGACATTTTATGTTGTAATTTCTCGGCTGACCCGGTCGTGTTTTTTTCTTCTTAAACGTAATTTTTTTTTTTGTGTATAAATAGTGTGCGCCTTCCTTGATATTACCACAACCAACATTTAAAATCGCTTATTGCCAATTCGCATATTTATTTCTGCTACTAATATAGCTCATCCTAAATCCCTGATATATACACAAATTCCTGTTTATATAGTTTAGGATTCTAATCATCAATCATGGGTCGCAAAAAGAAAATCGAACTTTTAGAAAAACCAGAGCCGTCACGGTCTCTTCCTAATCATGAGTTTGAACGACGCAAGTGGGAGGCTTATAATGATCTTCGTGAAGGCATGTCATACCGTAAGGCCGCGGCCCAGCACAAGATTTCGTACCGATGCTTGTTCGACTACGCAAGAGGTAAGAAGAATCGTGTTGAGTCGCACGAGCGGTACATGGCATTGCCTGTGGAGTTGGAAAACCAGCTTTCTATTCGCATTAGCGCCATTGTGCAAGAATCTGGAGTATTTCCTCAACAAAAGGTAATTTCACAGTTGGCCAACGACTTGATTCGCCAAAACGAGAGCTCTAACGCCGGCCAGGCCGGCCCTTCCTCCGAACCATCATCAACATCTCCATCATCAGCAACAAACACAGAATCATCATCAACACCTTCATCATCTTCATCATCGGCTCCTAATGCTGCTACAGAATCATCTAAATCACCAATATCTCCCAAACCTGCAGTGTCGGACACTTGGGTTTCAAAATTCTTACGCCGTCACCCTGAGTTAAAATATGAGCGACGAGGGAAAAAAAGGAAGTTGGAACCTCCTCCACAGCCCATAATTAAGCAACATCCTGCCCTTACCCCTGTCATTATAAACACCCAATTCAGCCATCCCAACGTACCGTTCCGCCAAATTTCAACCCACCCAAACCAACCTCCTTCATACGCTTCTCAAGTCCCTGCTTTACCACCACCTGTGCCATCTGAGTCTCATCCATACCAACCCCATCAAAGCACGCCTGGCTCACCTGCTCTTTACTCGCAGCAACATCAATCACATTTACAACAGTCACAACAACATCATCAACATCAACAGCCACAACTTTCTCCTATTCAACCACTTCCTCAACCTTACCAAAGCTATGAACATCGTAATTTTCCAGCGCCAAATATCCCTCATTCTGTCACAAGTGCACCAGCCAGTGTCGGATCTGAGACCGCGAATCTGGCCACGTACTCGCCCAAGCTCACCGAAGACGACAACGAGTACAAGTGCTTGAACCAGTGGTACGGGGCTTTAAATGCCACTATGGACACTTTTAGCATTCAGCCCAGTAACGTGTACAATGCGTGCTGCCTGAACCTTACAGTTGATGACGAGCGAGGTTGTATTTTGTCTCGAAACATCGCAGCCCGAGTATCGTCAACCCATTCTGCTGCCAATGGCGCTGCTTTTACTACTAGCAGCTATTCTACAGTACCGTTCATTACCGACAATGCGTATGGATTGTCGGTGTTTGAATGCATTTGTTCTGACGGGTCGTCTTTACCTCCTGCTGTCATTTCCCCTGTGGCTCTGGAATCCACTCACTACAGCGTTCTCAAGGCTTCAGTCGACCGTAGCCAGTGCAGTTCGCGGATTCCTCGCGTGGCCCGATCCAACTTTTTCATGTGGCTGAAACGTCACTTTGAACTGCACACACGTGCCAAGGCCGACGGCGGCAAGGAATGGCGAGTGCTGATTACTGAGGAGACCCCGAGCATTGACCTTTTCTTCTTTCTGTGGGCGTTTTTGCACCGCATTCTGGTGGTGGTCATTCCAGCACGACTGGCCAACGCTACGCAGCCTCTGGACAAGGGCGACATTATCCATAACCTGCGCAACAAGCTTGTGAGCTCGTTGACTATGCTCATGTCGACACAGTACAATGTCGAGACGAATTCTGAAACGGTGCTGGTTGGATCGAGTCCTGAAGATATAGGCCGTCGCAACTCTGCTCCCACAAAAACAAGTCATGACTACAGTTTTGCCAAAACTGGACTTGTTACTACGATCTATCCACCAGCACAGTTTTCGCTGTCCAAGAAGTTGGGCATTGTGCAACTGATGGATATTTACATGGGGGCCAGATCGTTAACAGAAGGTATTCAGGAGGCGTGGAAAGGCAGCGGGATTGTTCCACGCAATCCGGTGCTGGTGATGAACTGTATTGACCAAATCCCAGGCATTGAGCCTGAAACGTATCTACTCAAGTTTAACCAACCGCCACGCAGTGGCCCATTGTTGAGCACCGCAACTCCTCCGAACCTGCTGTTTCCTTCTGTTTCTACTCTGGAAAAAGGTTTCGAAATTTATCACCACGATGAGCTGGACGGTAATGAAAAGGCAGCCTTTCTTTTCCAATTGCTTGAGTCTAGTTTTGATCGTGCTATTGGTCGCGATTTGAGTTTGAGGCGCAAGACCAATGGCTCGGAGGGTATTGGTGGACTTGGAAATAATGGTAGTGGGGGGCACGATGACTACTACCACGACTATGACTATGACTATGACTACGAAGAAGCAGAGCAGGTGCTAGGATACGAACGCGAGCTCATGCGAGACACTCAAACCAGCCAGCCATGCATAATCAAACAAGAGCAGGGGGCTTCTTCGCCTTTGTTGGCTCTTGAGCCCGATGCTGGTTCTGGTACTGCTGGTGCCATTGGTGGTGGTGGTGCCAGCGGTTCGAAACTGGATATGGTGTTTAGTATGCCTAGTAACAGCGACTTATCTGTCAAGCTGCGACAGTACTTGCATCCTTCACGGATTAGAAGTAAAGCTAGCCCCATGACGATTGATCAAGTCACGATAATGATGAAGTCCAGTGGATTTACAGTGTAAAAAAATAAAAAAGAAAAAGAAAAAAAAAATGCATAAATACATGTGGATTTTTCGTTGTTTTTGTTTTATTTTGTTTCTGTTTTATTTTTGTTGTTTTTTTAATTGTTTAATTTACATTTTTAATAATACGATATTGTTTTTTGATTGGCCAGTAAATGCTGATATACAAAGATACAGACACAGACAACTACATCACACAAAAAGCCAGATTTAAAACTCATATTTTTATATGTACAGTACCCAAAAAAGAAATATGAAAGCTCGAGATAGATGACTACTTGCTATTTACTACTATGACTACACTATGACTACGCTTGCTACTCTCCTGTGACTCTCTCCTGAGTATCCCGTATCGCTTGTACAACCTGTATGTACGATGAGTGTATTTGTGGGTGGGTAGAATGGCGAGTTTTTGAGGGCTGCCGAGTGTCGGATATTGTATTTGCCTGGCTTGTGTGTTGGACATAGAAACTGGATGAGTTGGAAATAAATAAATAAAATAAATAAGCAATATTAAATGTAGAGAAAATATCTATGAATACAAGGATAAAAAGAATAAAAGGAATAAAAGGAAGAACATTAACAAAAGCAGACTTTTTGGATTAGTAAATCTAGGCCAGCTCCGATGATCTACATTCACGGACTTACGAGCTTGGCTTTAGCCTTGCTTGTGATGCCTGTATTCCCTCATTTTCGGAAAATGGATTGGTTAAAACATACTTAAAACTCGCAAGGCTTGAGAAATGCCGTGGAAGAGTGCATTGGAAATGCTTTACAAGTGCTTTATGATTCTGTGCAAAGGATTTTAAATTCTGTACAACTGTTTGTAGCTTATCTTTCTTTACAAAAGTTTCTAAACGCCGATTCAAGCCCAACTTCAGGATGTCTTTGTTTTATTTTATTATTCCTTATTTATTTATTTATTTTTATTATTGCTTATTTTGATTGGTGCAAATTTGAACGAAGACAATTGCTTTTTTTTTTTTTTTTAGATGCAGAAACAAGTCATTTGTATCAATTATGGTGAATCTCTCTCTCACACTCTTTTTTTTTTTTTTTTCTTCTCTTTTTCTTGCCTTTTGTTAGTTATACACATGAGTTTATGTGAAATGTTTCCTATATATTTAGATATTCTATTCTATACAGATCTTGTTGCACAAATGACTGGTTTCCAAGTTTCTGAGTCGTCTAGATTTAAACTGTGCTAAACTCTCCAAAATCGGTTGATTGTTTAAATATTTTAGAGTAGCCTGATTGCTTTAAATAGTTTAACAGTTTAATAGTTCACGTAGTTTATTTTGTATAACCTGTCTAATATTTCCAACATGTCCAACACAGACAGCATGTTCAACGTGTGCAACGTGTACAACATGTACAACATGTACAACGTGCACAACCCACCTAAAACTCAAATACTCATTAGCCGAGGCAGTTTTTAGGGTTTTTGGAACTGATGATTTTAGGAACTCTCTTCTGACTTTTGCTTTTCCTTTGGGTATTCCTTTAATTTATTTTCCTTTCGTTTCAGCTGTTTTTCCGTTTCTTGGTCTAGAATCATGCCATTCAACATATAAAACAGTTGATGTAACTTTTATTTTATGTTCTAATTTATTATTTTTTCTGCTTTTAGCGTTTCTAGATATGTGTGTGTGGAAATGATTGTCTAGCGTGGGATCTGTAGTGGCTATGAGAATTCACGCATAAATATTTGGCCCAAAAAGTAGTGTCGTTTTTACTCTTGCCCTTTTTCTTGTTTTTCTTGTTGTAGTTAAGTGTATAGCGTGTGTGTCAAACAGCCTTTTGTGGGATATTACATCATTGACAGCCGTTCATAAGTATAACCAGGCTTACATACTAACGTGTTACTAAAGTTTTTTTTTTTTTTTTTTTTTACATTTGTTCAAGCTGTTAATTGCAACAATCGCTTATAATGTTTAATTACACACACACACAGACAGGTATAGGTGTAGAATACAATACACAAACACACAAATAACTAGAGTTTATCGAGGGCTTCACACTACAACACCATGACAAAATATATATATATATATTTTCAACCACGAGGGTAGTTTGTATAAATATTGCCTCTTTTTTTTTTTTTTTTTTTTTTTAAAAAAAAATAAAACTTTGGTTACACTTTCAAGAAATAGCGAATGTTTAGATTTTGGATGGCTGTAAGGGTGTTGTATTTTGTAAAACTATTTCATTTCGTTTTGTTTCACTTTCGACTAAAAGGGTTTGAGTATTGTCTTGATAACTTTTTATAAGTTTTCATTAAAGTCTACTCAGTTATCAGCTTGACCAACTCCCGCTGATTCTCTTTACTTTTCATAGTTGATTCGGTTTTCTGGAAATAGACCAAGTGAGTCTAAATGTGTCATATCAATTTGTCATAAATCTAGTCACCTAGTTTTGCTATGACTCACTATCTCTACCTCTATTGTCATTGTCCCTGTGATTGCGATTCTTTTCTTGTTTCTGAGCCACTCTTTCTCATAACCAGTGCCTAGTTCTGTTCCCACCCACACGTCACGTAGAACAACTCACAACGTTACCCTACCCAGCATGTTACAAGATATGACACATCCACTGTACGAACCAATGACTCTTAAAATTTTTCTGTAACAAGTTCTGTAGAGGAAACATTTCACCCTTTTCTGTGTGAATGTTCATATTTGGGTTGTTTTTATTTTATTCAACACAGTGTGACATTTTTTTCGTTTGTCAATAAATCCATCACTCGATTTATTTATACTCAATCCATTCCTCGCCTTTTTCTTTTTCCTTTTTTAGTTTTTTTTTTCTTTTTGAAAAAATTGTACTTTTTTTCTGGAAATACCTCTTTCATCATATTGGGATCAATTCGGTTTCCTGTCTGGTGTATTAGAAGCGCACCTCTTGTAAGTTTTCACTCTTTTTTTTTTTTTTTTTTTTTTTTTTTTTTTTTTTTTTTTTTTTTTTTTTTTTTTTTTTTTTTTTTTTTTTTTTTTTTTTTTTTTTTTTTTTTTTTTT